>JAMPIV010015601.1:0-476164 GCA_024509875.1 Oreohelix idahoensis
AGTGGTGATTTCGAAAAAATGGTATTTCCTCTTGTATAATTGAACTTTACGCTATCATCTAGAAGTCGTCATTTTTTGTCGCTCTTTGCCTCGCCTGTGTGATTCAAAAATGGGAGAGGTACTTTGATTTAATAATCGATTTCGCTCACCGGTTTCTTTCTACCTGAACTAGTTAAATATTAGTGGTCGCTCTAGACCAACAAGACTATTTGTCTGTGTTCCAGGATTCGTTATATCAGAGAATCACGTCCAAGTCAGATGGTTAGACTTAGGAATGTTATCAAAGATGGTTTTTTTATTTTTTTTTTTTTTTTTTATTTTATTTTTTTATTTTTTTTTTTTTTTTATTTTTTCTTCTTTTATTTTTTTTTCTTTTTTTTTTTTTTTTTTTTTTGTTTTTTTTATTTCATTTTTTTTTTTCTTTTATTTTTTTTTTTTTTTTTTTTTTTTTTTTTTTTTTTTTTTTTTTTTTTTTTCTTTTGTATTCTTTTTTTTTTTTTTTCTTGTTTCTTTTTTTTTCTTTTTTTTTTTTTTTTTTTTGGCGTTGACCTGTACTCCATGCTATGCTTTCACGTGCCAGACGCAGTAAATGGACTTATGGGTATATATCTGATCTGCCTAGCATCAGGAAGGGCGTATTTTATTACTTTATCTGAATGAACATGCAATGGATCTTGCCAGCTGACACTGTTGCAGAACTTCTATTGTATGAACTTGTAGGTACCCAGATCTGTCGCTATGATATGTATTTATACGCTTCACGAACAGACTTTATGATATGAATATACGGAAGCTTTATTTGTTTACAGATGAATATTGAGTATTGGATTCTACAATGACTTATCCAGCTAATTTTTATCTATTTGAATGCGTACATCAGTTGAACTCATGATTGGTGATGACCGAATATATAGCATGACTGTTTTGTGGCGATCGCAATAAATGGTATACAAAACGTAGAAGCGAAGATTACCTATTTTTCTAATGACTCTACACATCTCATGGTTGCTGTTGTAGAACTTCTGTGAACTATTACTAAGCTTACAATATACACAGGCAACATCACGTAAAACAGAGATAAGACACGCAGTACACATCTTTGCACTTTTAATACCTGAGTGTCTGATAGCGGTGGTAATAATTTATTGACATCCGCCCTAAATCCACCCTTATCATTTTTTGTGGCTCAAAATGTTGGTCTTAACTCTCTGCCGTACCAAAGAGCTATCAAGCGGCGTCAACTAAACCGCAGACTATCATAATCATAACTAAGATACAAAACTACAAGGCATTCAACTACCTACCACCTTACAATAGAAATTTTGTTGAAGTATCCGGATTTCCTGACGGTTGCTGATTTTTGAAACTACCGTCTCGCTGCTCGTGGGTATCCATGTTTTTCCGACGTTAGAAGGATCCAAGTTCACCGAGCAAATTGTTTTCCTGATTCTGTTAGGAAGAAAAAGGACAAGTGCCGTAACAACTGTTCCCGAGTTTCAGAGGCTCATTTTCCTGCGTTCATGCGCTGTCTTATAAGCAAGGAGCAGATGTTTGATCAACGTTGGATCACATTATCCTCAGAATGCTGATCTCAACCTGTTCTGCGACCATGCTGACGTTTTGGACACATAGAAGTTAAGTGGCCTGTTTTGTTTGGTGAAACTGTGCCTTATGTTCTAGGCTGAGCCTTCTGTATTCTTTCAACTAACACTTTTACCGTGAATCTTGTGAATCACAGCTTTTTGCTACTTTTGCTATTTGTGTTACCATGTTATATGTTATTTGTATTTGTATATTTATATGTTTATATTTCAGCGGGGGTCTGATGGGTGGCTTGACTGTCATAAAAGAAAATAACCACGTCATAGAGGTCTTATGATAGCGGTCTGTCAGAGGCAATTTCCTTAATTGGAAATTGTTAGCAATATTTTTGGTAATTTTTGTTAGTCCCCCCCCCCCCCCCCCCCCCCCCCCCCCCCCCCCCCCCCCCCCCCAATTTTGACGATATGGTCAGTGTTGCTTTTCGGTATTTTTTCATATTCTTTAGTTTTGTTTTGATTTGTTTGTATTTGTACGGTCTACTCTTTCCTATTATTTAGTTTCTTTACAAAATTTTTGTTCAGTATACATTGTGACGTCAGTTTGTTTGTCTTCTTTTTCGCATTTTGTCATATCACATTCTTTTGTGATATTTCTTTTTAGTTTTCACTGTTTTATTTATTTGACTTATGCGAATGTTTTCGTATTGTTTTGATCCTTGTTGTTGTTTAACATTGACTTTGATCTTTGTTGTTGTTTACATTGACTTTGATCTTTGTTATTGTTTACATTGTTGGTGACCTTTGTTATTGTTTACATTGTCTTGTTATTGTTTGCATAGTTCTTGCATAGTTAGCTTTCACTATTGTTACATATATGCTCATGCACTATTGGTTTATAGTGCACTTATCATAACTAACTGGTGGGTTTTTTTGCTTACGCACTATTGTAAAGGTGGGGCAGTTATGAATAAATTAACTGATGGATTTATTGGCACTGATTGTGTACGTGCATTCGTAATTAAGAAGTGACTTGTGGATTTACATTATGATATACATTTGACGTGGTTGGGTCTAGATAGATAAGACCCCCCCACATTGGTGTCAAAGACTTGTTCCCACTTGAGATTGGTTATAACCATTTGGGATTATACAAGGTACTGTCAGTTATTAAGTTCTTGTTTACTATTAAGGTTGAAATAAGAGATAATTAATATTTCAGATTTGGTGACTCATATATACATTGGACATCATGTCTACACTTGATTACTTTATTGAACAAGGAAATCCTTTGGCAAGACAGGTGATAAGTTGGAAGAATATGCAACTACTCAATATGATAAGGCATTAAAGATGGGAAGAAAAAAAAATGGAAATGGAAAGCTGAACAAAAGAAATGGCAGATGCAGGTGGAAGAAAAGAGATTCCAAATGGAAATGAAAAAACAAAAAAGAG
Organism: Oreohelix idahoensis; assembly: GCA_024509875.1. Lineage (NCBI taxonomy): Eukaryota > Metazoa > Mollusca > Gastropoda > Stylommatophora > Oreohelicidae > Oreohelix > Oreohelix idahoensis. Next base: position 2,994 of record JAMPIV010015601.1, read on the forward strand.
AAGCAGAAGCAAAATATGAAATAAAAGACTTGAAACAGAGGCTGAAAATAAAAGACTTGAAAAAGAGGCTGAAAATAAAAGACTTAAAAAAGAGGCTGAAGAGAAAAAGTTACAAAGAGAGGCTGAGGCTGAAGAAAGAAGGTTTCAAAGAGAGGCTGGAAAAGAAAAATGGAGCATGAAGAAAAACTCTTAGATTTAGAGTTAGAAAAGATGAAATTGTTGAACACTGGTAATGCTAATAAGGTAGATAAGGGGTCAGATAAGACTAATGCTAAGGATTTCAAGCTTAATCTACCAGCATTTAATGACTTCATTGATGACATAACATTTTATTTAGGACAGATTTGAAAATGCATGTAAGGTGCATAACATAGATAAAACACCTATATGTTTTATCAACTGTCCAAGATACTTAGAGGTGATGCTTTAAACTATGTTGGGCATGGTAGATGGGCCTGACAAGAACAACTATGAGGGTTGTCAGAGCAGTCTTGTTAAAGAAGTACCAACTTGACGAAGATGGCTATCGTCTTCAATTTAAAAATATGTTGCCAGAAACTGGAGTGGAATTCTCTGAATTCAATATCTAGGATACGTCTTACTTTTTCACGATGGGTTGAGCTGTCTAAGACACAAAATACATTTGAAGCTCCTATGGATTTACTACTTAGAGACAAGGTTATGTCTTCTGTAAATGAAACTTTTTCTCTCCTTTCTTCATGAGCGTAAGCCTAAAAACATAAAAGAAATGGAAGAATACTGTTGCCAGTATGTGACTGCGGCACCCTAACGTAAACCGTTAGCAACTCTAAAAGTAAAAGAAGGTCTGCCAGTTGCTTCGGCAGCACCATATGGCCAAAACTTCAAACGTAAGTTTCAAGGTACTCAACATAATATTAATAGAAAGAGTAGCAACCGTAATGATGATCAAAATCATAGCAATAAATCACATGGTGATTCTTCTTCTGGATACCGAATAAACTGGGAGACAAGCGACACTCCTCGTTATTATGGATCTAATAATTTTAGACATCTTTCCGCAAGGTAGTCAGTATAGAGGTAACTATTTTTCGCGTAGTAGAAGACCTCAAAAATCAAATCTTCTAGATTTTCAAATCAATATAGAGATGATAATGGAAATTATGGAAGCTGGAACCCTAACCATGATTATAATTACTGGCGAGAATATATTGATAATTTCAGAGGCATAATGGTCGCGGTAGATCTCTTCATATAAGAGAAAGAGATATCAGCAGACAAACTCGGTACAACAAAAATCTCAGGGGGCAGATAAACAGGTTAATGATAATAAAAACCCTAATGCTATAGGATGTTCTTCTTTTTGACTTTGGTAGAGCAAATAAATGTCCCCAATGTAGTACTTTGTTTCGAACCAACTACCGTAACTACTTTAAAGCTGTGGTCATCCTCTTCCAGCTCTTCCTGCTAATGTTGCGCATGACGGGGAGAGGGTCTCTTTATACGTTACATAAGGGTCTTGTAAATAGTAATCCAGGGTGTCTCAATTTTGTTTGATTCTGGATGTACTAACTGTTTGGCGGTTAGGCAATCTCTTGTAAATCCGTCCTGTGCTACAGGAAAGGTCATCAAATGTGTCACATTTGGTGGTACTTTGGAAAAGTATCCTACTGATATAATACATATTGCTACTCCTTTCTTCACGGGAGAGGTCCACGCGTGTCGACTTCCAAATCCTATTGCGGACCTTATTATTGGTCGTATTCACGGAGTTAGGGAATGTACCCCACAGCAGATTGCTGTTTGGGAAGAGCAAAACATTGAAGCTACCAATGCGGTGGTCACAAGAGCACATGCTCTGGATCCACCTCAAACTTCATTAACTAATAATGATGAAGTAAATGACCAAGATAGTCACTTGACTATTACACGTGACTCATTTATCAAATTGCAAGAAGAAGATCCTTCTTTACAAAAATTCTTCATCCTAGCAAAAAAAGGTGATCCTAATCAGAACACTAATAGGAAATCTTGGATTTCTATGAAGAACGGCGTACTTGTGCGTATGGTACAAGACTCGTCTACGTCCACTCATTCACAAATTCTTGTGCCTAAGAGTATGAGATTGCAAATATTGCAACATGCTCATGACTCGCAATGTGCTGGACATATGGGTTTTTCCCGTACAAAGTCGAGGGTTCTTGCGGCTTTCTTTTGGCCATTTGTGAGCAAGGACATACGAATTTACTGTCGTTCTTGCAAAGTATGTCAGGAGGTCAAATCTAAAGGACCACGACATGCTGCGCCTATCCAGGCTTACGACATTCCTATTCGACCTTTTCAAAAAATGGCAATAGATATTATCGGTCCTTTTAGAATTAAGTCGGCCAGAGGACATCAATTTATCCTTACATGTGTCGATATGTGCACACGTTGGCCAGAGGCAATACCTCTCAAGAGCATCTCAACTGCTGATATCGCAGACGCTCTTTGGCTGATATTTTCTCGCTTGGGTTTTCCCGGAGAAATATTGTCAGACCATGGCACCCAACTGATATCGGATACTATGTCACAGGTAATGTCTACCTTACATATTGAACGATCTCTCAGTAGTATCTACCATCCTATGTCTAATGGGTTAGTCTTGAGCGAAACGTTGAATAGGACACTAAAAACTTTACTTGGGAAATAACTGAGGATCATCCTCAGGATTGGGACACGGTTTTACCCGCAGCTCTTTGCCTATAGAGAGGTTCCCAATGAACACACAGGGTTTTCTCCTTTTGAACTTGTCTTTGGCGCGAAACCGCGCGGCCCCATGTCTTTACTTCACGATCTAATCACTGCCGCATAATATTAGCGATGTAATCAATCTTCTTACGGATTATGTCATTGCTCTTAGGCAAACGATCATCGAGGCATGCCAACTAGCAACTTCGTCTTCCGACTTTGCTAAAGAAAATCCAAGGCAGTTTGCAAATAAAAAATAGATGTCTACGACAACTTTGTCCAGGTGACAAAGCTCTCGTTCTTCTTCCACGTCAAGGGAGAAACAGACTTCTTATTGCATGGATAAAGAGTCCATATGCAATAGTACTCTCCAAAATTTCCGACGTCGACTATATAGACGATATTAATGAAACGCATAAAAGTTTCCACATAAATTTGTTCACGGAATTTCTCGGAAGACCTGACTATTTGCAGCCTATTTTCCGGGCAACGGACAATTCTCAAGTACCTCACGGTCATTACTCATCCTTGTCAGTTATACAGGATGATTGATTGAAAACTACTTTTTCTGATGTCAATCTTCCACTTTCCTATGGTCCCCACTTTATTCTACGGAATCTTGGAAAAACGTGACCGTTTCTCCAAATCTTTCCGCTGAGGAACATCGACAAGTTTCTTCGATGTTGCAAACATTTCAGGATGTTCTTACCGACATCCCGGGACACACACATGTCCTAGAACATGATATAGTGCTTACTGACCATAATCCTATCAGAGTCAGAGACCTATCCAATACCTATCCACTTTCAGTCACAAGTCGAGAAAAGAATTGGATGAGATGATACGATTGGAAATAACATCGAACCATCTACATCACCATACTCTTCGTCCATGGTTACTGTCCGAAAGCAGGATACTAACATTCGCATTTGCGTAGCTTATCGCACATTGCACCAAGTTACGAACTTCGCTGCTGAAACCTATGCCTTCATTGGAAGAGCTACTAAATAATGTAAACTTTCTAATTCTAGATTCTTTACCAAATAGACATTTGTCTAAAGGTTATTGGCAAGTCCCTTTAACTGAACGTGCCAAACTTTTTACAGCGTTTTCTACACCTAGGGGTTTATTCCAATGGAATTTCATGCCTTTCGGTCTTATGAACGCCCCTGCTACATTCGTACGCATGATGCGGCGAATTCTCGCATATCGTACAGATGTCATAGCATAATAATAATAATAATAAATTCTTTAAGCGCCAAACACGGCGCATAAGGCAGAAACCAGTGCTCTCCAGGTTGTTCGTTGTGACGCCACTCCTCTTAGCTCTTGCACATTATTTAGGCCCAACGTTCTTCCTTCTCTTATTATTGTTCTTCTGAGTTTTTCTTTTGGTCTTCCTTTTTTCCTCTTACCCTCAGGAACCCAAGTGAGTGCCTGCAATGGTATTCTGTTGTTTTGCATTCGTAGGACATGACCGATATATGACCATCGTCTTTTCCTTATATAGTCGGAGACTATATTTCTGCCTAGAGTCTTCTCTTATTTGTCGATTAGTCTTGAATTCTTTCCAACTGATGTTCATGAGTTTTCTAAGACATTTGTTCTCGAATGTATTCAGCTTGTTCTCCAATGATTTTGTTATTTTCCAACTCTCACAGCCGTATGTTAACACTGAGATAACATTTGAATTAAACAGACGAAGCTTGGTATGTATATTCAATGATCGTAATTTCCAAATGTTAGATAATCTATTGAAGGCGCTAGCTGCCAAAGCAATTCTAGTATGGATTTCTCTTGTTGTGTCACCATCCTGAGTCATTTTACTGCCTAAATAATTGAAACTTTCAACTTTCTGTAGTTTTTTCCCCGTTCAAGATGATATCAAAGGTCTCGTTAGAAAAGTTCATAGCTTTAGTTTTAGAGGCATTTATTTGGAGACCTATTTTAACCGAGAGATGACACAAATTATTTACTGCTTCTTGGGATTGTCTTGGTGTTGAACTTAAGAATGCTACATCATCTGCGAAATCCAGGTCCCCCAGGAATTTTCCATTTGTCCATTTTATACCCAATGTCATAGCATACTTAGACGATATCTGTCTATTCAGTGATTCCTGGGAAGATCACTATTTGGGTTTATACGAATTGCTGTCTACTCTTCGCGAGTATAACTTGACTGCAAAACCCTCTAAAGCCTTTATAGGATTTAGTGAGATTTCTTTCCTGGGTCATCGTGTTGGTCATGGTCTTTTAAAGACAGAGGACCACAATGTTTCAAAAATACTTAACATTTCGGTCCCTAAGACGAAGAAACAAGTGCGGAGTCTATTAGGTTTGATCCAATTCTACGGACGATTCATTCCGAATCTGTCCTCCATTATGGCACCGCTTTCTACTTTATTGAAGAAAGGGTCGCCTAATCTGATCCGCTGGTCTAAAGAATGTCAATCCTCATTGGACCAGGTTAAAGCCCTATTTTCATCTCCACCTATTCTTAGGTTACCTACTATTGAGAAAACTTTTGTTCTTCGAAGTGACGCCTCGTCAACTGGGATTGGGGCAGCACTAATGCAGGAGTATTCTGATACTCTGCATCCGGTGATGTATATCTCTAGGAAATTAAATGCTGCAGAAAAGAATTACTCGGTTTTAGACCGTGAGTTATTGGCTATGGTATGGTCTATTCTGAAGTTACAAAGATTTCTTCTAGGCGCACACTTCATTGTGGAAACCGACCAAAAAAGCGCTTACTGCTATTCAGAGCAAAAACTTGAAGAGCTCGAGGTCCACCCGTTATGCCATAGCTCTTCAACCATTTCATTTCTCGGTGCGAGCTATCCGTGGTTCGGATAATGTGATGGCAGACATTCTGTCCAGATGCCCACACGATTCCACATGATTCTTCTGTCATATATATTTCCTGATATACAGTCCAATACTATAATGACATGTTAGCAAATATTTTCTCACTTTTTTTTTTTTTTTTTGAGGAATTTATAACATTGTACCATGTAATTATCTAAGAAGGCTTAGTTAGTGATATACGGGCCAAAAGATCACTCGGCCACATGTAGATAATATATTTTCATGATTGTATTAAGAGATTTAACAGTTATCTTTAAGATTTGTGTTATTGATATTTTCGCAGCACATCATTGAAGTCTGCGAGATTATGTCCATTGTGGAACTTTGATGATATCAAGTCCTGTCCTAGATTGGGAGCGGATGATGTTCACATCTTCTTCTATTTGATTGTATTCTTGTCTACGAAGAACAACACATGTATTAGTTAATAATTACTGATGCATTATATAATGTAATAGTATAGTGCGGTATATTAGTATATTACACCGCTATTTGCACAACACATTGCATGATATTATAATAATAGATTTAATTTCATATATTGGCATGAGTGTAATTTGACTTTCATTATGATGTTGCCATCATTGTGGCGTGTGTTGGTGGCACCTTCCTGGAATATATACGCGTATACTTAGATAAATTTTTTCTCTAAGGATCTGAGATATGATCTCAGTTTCGCTCCATGCGTTGCGCTAGTTTGTTAGGTATATATCCGCGCATCATACGTGCGTTAGGAGCCTAGATTTTTCCGGCTCCATGATTTAAAAAAAAAAATGTTTCATTTTTTTTCCCGGGAGGGTGCGGTAATGTTACGCACAGATCATTTTTTTCCCCAAAGTCTTTGTATAATCATTTTGTCGTAAAAAAGTCTTTGTATAATCATTTTGTCGTAAAAAGTCTTTGTATGATCATTTTTTTGACTGAAATGTGTATTATATTATTTTACAGTTAAAGCGACATAACTCGAGATTTTGAGACTACTATTTTTTATGAGTTTACCTCCTCTTGTGTCGAGACACGTTCGGTCTATAATTTCTTGAACGAAGCGTGACCATATCTCCTTATTTGGTAGTATCAGTCAACTGTTGTAGATGTCTGAAACCTGTCTTAAGGTTTTCTGTTCATGACCATAAAAGCAGCGATAGCGTATGTCTTTTATCTCGTATGTTCTTAGAATCGTCTTGTGTGAATTGATACTCACGCATGTCTAGACTTTGAGAGTTCGATTGTGGTTTCCGCCAGCTTGGGGAGTTAAGAAATGGTCTGAGCAGCGAGCGGACGCAATCTGCGTCTTGTGATTTTTCTGAGGGAAATACATTGTCTTTGTGAGTTAGTTAGCTAACTAGACTATTTCCCAGTGTTATTCAAGCCTGCCTGGAGGCATATGTTCAGTGGTTGATTTCGAAAAAAGGTAATTCCTCTTGTATTGAACTTTACGCTATCATCTAGAAGTTCGTCATTTTTGTCGCTCTTTGCTCGCCTGCGTGATTCAAAAATGGAGAGGTACTTTGATTAGGATTTCGCCACCGGTATCTTTATACCTGAACTAGTTACATATATGGGTCGCTCTAGACCAACAAGACTATTGTCTGTGTTCCAGGATTCGTTATATCAGAGATCACGTCCAAGTCAGATGGTTAGACTTAGGAATGTTATAAAGGTCGGGTTGACCTGTACTCCATGTATGCTATTCACGTGCAGACGATAAATGGACTTATTATATACATCTGATCTGCTAGCATCAGGAAGGGAGTATTTATTATTATCCATGAACATTGATGATCTGCAGCTGACACTGTTGCAGAATTTATATGTATGAACTTTAGGTACCCAGATCTGTGCTATATATTATTTATACAGCTTCACGAACCAGAACTTTATGATATCGAATATACGGAAGCTATTTGTTTACAAGATGAATATTGAGTATTGGATTCTACATGACTATCAGCTAATATTATTTTGAATGCGTACTTCGTTGAACTATGTTGGTGATGACATATATATCATGACTGTTTTGTGGCGTGCAATAAATGGTATAAAACGTAAAGCGAAGTTACCATTTCTATGACTCTACACATCATGTTGCCTGTGTTGTACTCTGTGAACTATTCTTCTACAATATACACAGCAACATCATAAACCAGAGAAGACACCTACATCTTGCACTTTAATACCTGGTGTCGATAGGGGTGGTAATTTGACGTCCGCCTAAATCCACCCTTATCAGTGTTATTTTAAGGTAATAAATGTGGACTTGCAATTTAATGTTTCAATAATTAATGTTTGAGGCATAAAACCAAAACAAAACTTTGATATCCATTTTCTGCAGGTTTTCTACTTTTGATTTCTGTAATTTGTTATGCATGTTGATTGTGACCGTTTTAGTGTAAATTGCATTAGAAACAAACCATAACAAAATATTAAAAAAACGTAAATTTTACACTATTTCAGACTATTATATCTTCTGTTCTAATTGTGATAAAATGTTTGTTCTTGTTCTAAAATTTACTCTAATATTTCTAGTCTAGCTTTACGCAAAATTAAAGCCGGTATTTATAATAATAAAGTAGCCTAAAAGCATTAATTAAGCCCTATCAAAAGTAAACATCGCCACATTTTTTTCCCGTTAGGAAGCTGACCACGTGACCTCTGTCAAGATAGCTATAAATAGCGCGGTCAAGGGAAAAAAGGGAAACAACTAAAAGATCGATGGCAAACAGTCGTGAACACGGTACTAAGTTTAGTGAATTAAAACCTCGTCGTCTATAGCAAGTTACCAAACAAATTTAATATTTAATGATACATTAATTTGACATTATATATTTATTACACAAATCAACTCTAAATGCCAAAAATAAAAGTGCGCGTGCAGGTGAACTGAGAAAGAAATGTTCCTGTTTTGCCAATGGTCCGCAAGATTGAGAAACAGAATGTCTAGTGTGCAGAGACGTAACAGAATGTCTAGTGTGCAGAGAGACGTAACAGAATAAAGTTACTGCTACAGAAGGTCCTTTTTTTCATACATCACAGTAGTTTCTAATCAGTAGACTGTGCTTCAAAATGCTTTCCGTGATTCAGAAACTGCTAACAAATAAAGCAACTGATATGGAAACTATCAAAACCAAAGCCAGTAAAATATATTCAATAAATATCAAAGGACAGCATTACAATGTACACAGATGGATCTAAAGGAGAAAATAACAAATTAGGTATAGGAAATGTATGGTCCCATGTGGCAAGTAGTGAAAGGATATAGTATAACAGACGATGCATCTATTTTCACAGTAAAGATGGTTGTAATTCTGAAAGCTCTAGGTATCTTCTCTAATAGCCCTCCTCAAAAATTGACAATATTAACACTCAATTTCAGCTATTCAAGCTATTAGAAACTTACGAGAATGCAGTGGACCAGATATAGGCGTAGAAGAAAATGAAAAGGCGGATAAAAAAGCTAAGAAAAGTAGAACTAACAGAAGCCAAATAAATGTGGGGATGAGTAAAACATATCAAAAGTATAATCAAAAAAATATTAACTGACGAATGGACAGTAGAGTAGGATGGAATCCTTATGGCAAAAATGCATATAAATTGTACAAGACTCCAACAAGAACGTGTCTGGTATCTGGAAAACTAAAAACTCATAACAAAAGGTAACTTCTTAGACTGCAACTAGGAATGGGTTATTTTAGAATAGAAGAGCCTTGCCGTTCAGTGTCTAGAAAAAAAATAATAAAGAACGTTTCGTACTAAGGCGTGGGAAGTATGAACAACATAGGAAACCAATATTCGATTATTTACAGGCATACAATTTATTCATATATGTGGAAGAAGTATTGAGAATAGACTGACCTAGAGAATTGCAGTGGCTGCCTCAATGTATGATCTACTGAAACTGTTAGGTTTGAAAGGACAATCAAGATCAATGGTACTTTTAAGAGACTCGGTGAAACTGCAGAAAGGGCATCATGCTGGCTGTGGAACAACCGCAACGGGCTATGAAATTCAGGATAGTAATTTGCAACATAAGGGTTACTTTCACTGGCAGAAAAACAGGAGTGAAGTTGAAAGCTGCAACCAAGGTTCATTCATTCATAACCCTCCACTCCCAAAGGAGCATAGGCCCTCAACAAACACATGCCAAGTCCTCCTATCACGTGCCATCATCTCAAGTTCTTTCTACGTTCTCCTCATCATTTTCACCTCTGTCTCCAGCTCTCTTCTCCATGTGCTTCTTGGTCTACCTCTGCCTCTCTTGCCCTGGGGGTTCCAGAACAAGGACTGCCTTGTAATGCTATCAACAGGTTTCCTCAGTATGTGTCTTATCCATCGCCATCGTCTTCTTCTCATTTCTTGTTCCACTGGCACTTGTCTAGTTCTTGTCATCAGTTCCACGTTGGTAGCCTTGTCATACCATTTTAATCCCTCTATTCTACGCAAGCACCCATTTATGAAAGTCTGTAGCTTTTTGGTAGTTGTCTTTGCAACCAAGGTGGAGTGGGTTAAATTATCTGCACATGACAACAGGAGACTGACATGTGGCAGTCATGACCCAAGTTGGTCTCTCCCCCCCCCCCTCCCCCAACCTTAGAGTGTAAAGGAGATTAAGGGGCCAAATCACTTGATCAACGGGGGGGGGGGGGGGAACACTTCTGATGATCAGATTGCCTCCTGTTGTATCGCATTGTACATTTTCCTATCATAACTGCATGTTTAGACCATAGATAATCGGGAAAAGACCGACTGACTTCTGGAAGACAGATGACACTGGGAAATACTAGAAACCAGCTGACCGGATTGGCACCCCGTAAGATGTAAAGAATTGCTATATCACACACACACAAAAACCCACAAGACAACATCGTACGCTACGTTATAAATAACAAACAATAAACTTTGAACTTGCCCATCTTGAATCAGTAATCTGATTCGTAAGAACAGACATCTGGGCTAATTTGGGCTAAAGACGAATAGTAGTTGGATTGCCCATGTTCGTATATGTTAGCATATGAAAAGGTTCTAACTGCTCGTCCATTAGTTTTTTGAAAATGTTCCTGCTACTTGTCAATTTGTTCTGTAAGTAATTTCAAGATCTGAGTCATTATGGACCTCGTGAGTTGACTGTATAGTTTCAGATTCTATAGATTCTTACACTAATATAAAACAATAATATGGATAAGCTGTTTCAGAGTCAAATTAAGTGGCATAAGTAACTGATTGAGCAACTAAGAAGCAGAAATTGGCACTTCGACGAATAAAGTCTTGTAACCAAACACGATGACGTGGGTAAGCTGCATATGAATAGCTGGCTCCTCATTTGCCGCTAGAATGAAATGTTTTCCGAGTTGGTGAGAAGATGACTAATAACAACTCTTTATAAACTTAACGCAGAAAACAGAAACATTGCAAAAATGGATAACTGGATAAGACGTCGCTGTAGAATAACTCTCCGGATTGTACTTATCTCTAAATGACAACACTGAATGTACAATGAATATCTGTTGTACCTTTCTGTACGAAGATGCTAATGGCCCTAAGCACTGTTAAATGCCTCTTGCTTTGGGAAGGAAATTTTTTAAATATATATTTGGCGCTGACAAGGATAATCTTTTTCTCTATAGTTCTTAATACTTCTACATCATCATATTCCTGCCCGCTCCTTGTGGAACACGGATCCATCACTGTAGATGATTCCCTTGCATGAAGCCTGCACAAAGAATTGACATGCTCTAGCGGCGGTAGTATCTGTGGCTATTTGCTTGACATCATCACTACCATGCACAACCTCATACTGGTCGTTTTGCATGACTTGCCTGAGTAAGTGGTAGTCAAATTATTTTTTTTCTTTTCAGAGAGTTCTGAGAATTACACGAGGCGTTTTTAAAACATATGCCTAGCTAAAATGACTTTTCAAGAATATAAACATGTTCATCTGGTTTTGTTGTTGTTGTTGCGGATTTTGCCTTCTTGTGGTGAGGCATGTTCCTTTCAACCTGGACTTAAGTCCATTGGTTATATCAGAGCGCAATTTGCCATTCAAAAATAAGTGAACTTTGTTAACTGAAGCGCTGTGTTGATAAATTCGAAGCCCTGAAAAGGACAACTAGCATCTATCAGCTAGCATAAAGTAGCCCTGAAAAGGACTAGTTCTGAAAAGGACTGCTAGCCCGACCAGCGTTGATAGATACTAAGTCCTAGCATGAAGCCCAGCAATGGACTTGCCCTAAAAAGGACTCGCCAGCTCCGCCAACGCTGCCCGTACCTACTCAGTGTTCATCACGTGGAGTTTCAGTTGCATTAGCTAAGAGTTATAACTCTCTAAAATCTGTAGTAATGTCATTGTGATCGAGAGAGAGAGAGAGACAGAGAGAGAGAGAGAGAAAGAGACGGTGTGTGGGGAGGCATCCCTATGTACTTAGTCTGTCAACAGGAGTTGTAGGAAATAGATTTAAAATACAAGCTCAAATAATTACGACTATACATAAGTAGATAGACTGAAAGGTGCAATTATGTATGTACTGAAGTATGGCTGGACGGACTGGCAGCCAGACTAATCGGCGAACCAGATGCTTGTATCCAGAACCGGCCTTAGAGATTTTTAAAGTTGGTGCGAGGTTTCTTGATGGTGCAGACCCCCACTCACACCCCCTAACGGTGCAGTACTGTATGTACTCTTAGGAGACCCAATTTCATATTAAGGGGCTGGGTCACACGGTAATTTCCCCAAGTGATGTTTACAGCAGCATTTTACAAAAACATAAAACTTGTGTTTCTAAAATCTTATTGCAAGCAATTTATTCTTTATTGATGTTGAATTGCAGACAGCTTTGCTTTTTATTTGAAAGAATAATATAGAGAAATAGGAAAACTATCAGTTTTATATAAGCAAATATGTTTTTTACTTTGAAATTTTCTGTTTCATTTTTTTCTTGTTACTTTAAAATGTAATATTTTAGTTTTTAAATAAAGTTCGACGCCTGCCAAAGTGGACGCCGGTGCGACTGCACCACTCACACCGCCCAAGAGCCGGCTCTGCTAAGAAAAGCTGTATAAAAATGTGTCGTTAACAAACGAATACATTATATATTTACAGCAAAGACACTGGGAGTAAAAATAAAAAAATATTAATGCTTATAAAAATGGGAGCAGTAGTTACATGTAAGTCCGGTTATAAGTGTTCACGGACTGGCCTTGTGACCGGCAAAAATTATTAATAACCCTGGCTGCCAATTCTTAGATAAAAGTAGGCTGAGTGGCTCTTATGTGGAGGAAGTTGCAATATTAACCCAGGCTTACGATTTGTAGTAGAGTACAATGCGACATACTCAGTGGCGGTTCCAGCGGGTTGTCATTGGGGGTGCTGCACTGTTCATTCATTTAAAATACTATACATAACACTCACAAATTGTGATCACCCTGTGAAATATCAACCCAGACACAAATGATTAGTGTCTTATCTCATCTAAAATCTGTCAAGAAGTTCTGAAAAGTTATTTTAAAAGTTTACTGCAACTAGGAGTAATCATTGTCAGTCGTAGCAGCTTCCCGAGTCTCAAACTGGTTACACGGACATGTATGCAACTATTTCTCGTGTTTAAAATTGTCATTGTAACTTCCCTTTAATTTGCTCATTGCACTTGAGCTGTGGGTGGCTGCAGCTCTAGTTAAAAAATTCAAACCAATCGTAGTTCGCCTCTAGCTGGGTGTATGACAAGCATTCGCTTATAAGAGGTCAAGGTCACTTGAGCTGTAATCGTTTGCAGCACTTTTCCCCAATACGGTGTCAGATAATTTTTTTTTTTTTTTGGTATTTAACCCTTCCGGTGTAACCTCAATTTTTTGGTCTGTCCGTATTATGTATTATAATGTAGTAGAGACAGCAGTATGCAGTTCTTTTCTTAGGGAGTGCTGCAGCTCAACAGCTCATTAAAGAAAGCCGCCACTGGACATACATAACAGTGCAGTAATGCATTACACAATATATTGTATAGTACTAAACTAATATATTACTTTTTATATCCAAGCCAGCAACTATGACAATAATTAGTATACATTATTCCTTTGTTTTCTCTAAATAGTTTTTTGATGTTGTACAAATAACATTATGGCATATAGTAAGAAAGTAAGTTCTCCTCATCTTGTTGAGATAGTCGATAGCAACATTTTTATCACATCTCTTTAGTCATGAATCGTGATTACACTCCAGCGTTAACTTTCATGGCGGTCATTCTTGTCGCGAAAATGAGAAGAAACTTTTATTCTCATTGTTTTTCTGACCGATCCCCCACATCATGAAAACTGAATGTTGAAAAAATGAATAAGGGGGCACCGAAATGTATTTAAAATATTTAAAAGTTTAAATAATAAAAGAACAGTTGAAGCTGGGTTGTTTCGGAGTTAAAGTACGAATTATTTTTTAAGTTTTTACGATTACTTCATGTCTATGATTTTTGTTTTTTGTTTTTTTTTTTTGTTTTTGTTTTAGAAAAACAGCGCATCTGTACTTAAATACGAATTTTCTTAATTAAAAAGAATCTACCGTACGATTTTAAAAATATAAATGATACAATCAACATCCCTTGCTGCAAATGCAGTGCAATCCAACTCAATAGCATGAAAGAAAGTGTCGGAAGAGTACACAACACTAATCACACCGCGACAAAGGACGGGTGCCGTTGCGAGACCTCACACCACGTTGAAAAATCCATAGGGCGGCCACTGAATGCAATTCCAAAAGCAGCAAAGAAATCATTTCTTCGAGGAGCCAGAAAAAAAAAAAAAAACTACAAACTGTAATGGACAGAAGAGGTGGAGAAACTAAACGAAGACCCATCGACTGATAGAGAAAGTGCAAAAGTATGAAACAAATTTCTTGAATATATATATATATATATATATATATATATATATATATATATATATATATATATATATATATATATATATATATATATATATATATATATATATATATATATATATATATATATATATATATATATATATATATATATATATATATATATATATATATATATATATATATATATATATATATAGTCAATCTTCACTATATACGGTCCTTCCACATTTAGAAATCTCTCTAGCGTTGACAAACCGTTGATAGTTGTCTCAGGAAAATGTCTGCTGTCTGATCTCGGAGAAAAGGCACTCACTAGACTGCAACTCTTCACGAAATGATCTAGTTACCAGTGAATTCAGCAATTCGGGCGTAGGCTTTGCTAGCTTCTTTCTTTTTAGATGCACAACATGTAATGTGTAGACTCAGACTTATGTTGGAATGAAGACACACAAAAGTGGCTTCATAAGTTTCACATCTAATATCAATGGTTGATTTGCTTTTATCTTATTCTTCACTACTGATCTTTCTGGTTATTATTTTTTTATTTCTCTGGTAATAATGAACGACATGAGGCGCACATAATAACTGTTAAATATGTTGCGCATGAAAGTGTGTGCTCATGTAAGTCTGTAATAATGACCTAACAATCTAGATGAAGAAGAATTATATAACTATGAATTACTTCATATTATCCTAGAGCAAAAATCTTTGATTTGATTAATCATTTAAGAATAGAAGCAATGAAGAAAAAAAAATGTCTTTTGCAAATTTAGCAATGAGGCTAAGTGCAAAAATAAATCTTAACTAATCAAGAAGGAAAATTACTAATAATTTTTATAAGATTTACTAACCTGCATTTCCCTTCTAAATTCCTTAAGAACGATATAAAATTAAACTCCAGAGATATGAATCAAATATCCACACAGGAATAAAATATTATAAGAGGCCTTGCTCATGGTAAAACTCTACGTGTGTTGGAAACTCCGTACTCATTTCTGGCGGACGTCTCGCTATATTTCTGGATTGCTAATGTGTCAGAAGTCGTGGACTGTGCCGTATGGACTCTGCTCCCTAATTCAATAGATGGGCATCCTTCCTGTCCAGTGACATTGGCATACTCTCGTGCTCTATCAGTGCATCTCACTGACTAAAAGTGGGTGGGCTCTCACAGCCAACTCTACTCCGTGCTGCGTGTTCGTTTTGCAAGGTAAACCGGGGTTTAGGAATGGCCGCTTCGCGTGAAGTTTCTTGTGTCATTCCCTGGCCTGCATGCTATCCTTTAATCTCTTTATTCATTATCTCGCTAGGTAATCAGTATGTCGCTCTCCTGGTCTACCATCTGGCAACGAATATTACTGTGCGTGTCACGAGTCCTTTGTGACGACGTGCTTTTGTGTCCCAAGATGGTGACATCCGTGTTGCTTAAACAACAGATTAGGCATTAAAGGAATTCTTTCTATGGCCAAGCCATCATCACCTAAAGTAAACAATACTTGTCTAATATGGACAGGGGGTTTCCCAAGATAACTCAAGGTGTTGAAATAAATCAAAGGCGTGTAAAGTTACACTTAGGTACAAGCCGTGATTACGAAAGATTACTTTAACAATGATGAAAGAGCAAAATGAGAGAGAAAGTATAATAAGAAAGATGCTGAAAAAGATATAGGGCGGTAAAGATAGGCGTCTTATGACACCCATTTTGGCCATTCCCGGGCACCTCGTGGGTATTCGCAGCCACGCGCAGTAGGTAAAAAATTTCGAGACGCTTACCGCAGGAAAAGCTGGCTCTTTTTCTTTTTTCTTTGATTTTATACGTGTCTTTGTCGAGCATCTTTTCATTCACGTTTTTACAGTTTTACGCTGATTTTGATTATTTTTAGAACTAATAATGGCATCCAAGCGTAGTACCAGTGTGCCTACGCGCAAGAAGGCTGTCATGAACCTCATTGATAAAGTACGTGTGTTAGATAAACTTCTTTTTGGGATGTGTATATGCAATTTTCTTTATTTCTGTGTAAATGTTTTCAATATTAGTTTTCTTGGGATTTTGTAATAATGTATGTGTGTGTTTGCTTGTGGATGTGTGAATGAGTAGTGACAGTGTGAGTGAATGGATGAGTGAGTATTGTTACACCATAAAATTGTAAATACTGTACTATTGCAAAGATAACAGTGAATAAAATACATTTATAAAATACACAGTATAATAAATAAGCTGTTTTTTTACAAGAAGGGCACACGAAATGATGAGTTTATCTTGATCGGTAGCAAAAGTGTATGGTGAACAGGGTCCCGCATGAACCTAACCCCCTTTTTCCCATAGGATCAATGGTTCCGTATTCGCGGACTTCCGTATTGACGGCGTTTTCAAGGAACCTTACCCCTTCGAATAGCTATGTGTATATATATATATATATATATATATATATATATATATATATATATATATATATATATATATAGATAGGGCACACGGCGAAATGATGATCCTTATGCACTTTAGGCCCAACGTTCTTCCTTCGGTAGCTGTAGTGGTATTCTGTTGTTTTGCAGGACATGAAAGTGTATGATGTGAACAGGGTCCGCATGAACCAATGATTTTGTTATTTTAACTCTCCCCTTTTTAACCATAGGATCAATGTTCCGTAATTTCGCGGTATTACGCGTTTTTCCGTAATGACGGCTATTGTGGTGACATAATACAGCCTTGTTTAACCCCTGTTTCTACTGTATATATATATATATACTTGTACATATATACATTTTAACTTCTCATAGTGATAGTGGAGCGAGGAAAGGGGGGAGGGGTATTTTTGTGGTGGTTTGTTCTTTCTTTATCATTGCCAATTGGTCTGGTAGTTGTATGTTAATTCTTGTTTTGGTAATATAAAATTGTATTATTTTATGTAGCTCCCTGGGTAGCTCAATATTTAGTATAGTTTATTTCGATAGTGATGGTGAATTTTGTGCTCTCAAGTATTCCATGAGTGGTTTTCTGTGCTGCTCATATTTCTTGCACGTTAGCACATAATGGTGCTTTGGTGTTCTTCTCTACACATGTTCATCAGTAGGGTTCCTCTACCATTAAATAGCCTGTTCCTAGTTGAAGTCTAATGAGTTCTAGAGCATGGTATTTTTGGTTCTCTGGATATCACAGTAAACCCGATCTTCTGTTCCCTTTTCGCCCCTTATAGAGCACGCAGCCACCACAGCCGTTGGATCCATTGCAGGAAACCTGCATCAAATCATTCATGTTCTCTTGAGGCGGTGGTTTATGTAGAGATTTGTTTTACATGTAGTTGCCAGCCTCATATAATCACCTCTTATGATATACTATAGGTAGCAGTAGTTCTATTTTTTTTTATTCTGCTCCTCAGTTACCCCGCCCCCCTCCTCCCCAGAACAACACGAGACTGTAAAACTGATAACTTAATTTTTTTTAAAGGGTAAATCAAACCGCGTCAATTTCAGTTCATGTGTGCTCTTTGTGTTTTTTTTTTTTTTTTTAAGGAACAAAAAATGTGACCTTACAAAGTTGCTACAGACTTGTCTAAGCAGGAATCTGCATTCTATGAGAGGTCTCAAAAGCTTTTTCGTAACTTCAATCGCTCTTAAAATCAAAAGTAAGAATAGATTATTTCCCCTTATTTTCCAACTCAAACAAGCAACTATTGTAGTGTTAACATTACTAATAATAATATAATATGTATCTTAAAAACAACCCTAAAGAACATGAGAAAGGAAAACAATGCCCTCTCAAATTTATAAAGGACAAGCAAGGCAAATTGCTTACTGCCCCGAAGGAAGTAATGGAAAGATGGAAAGAATATTTCTCAGAACTCCTGGATGGTGAGCATGGTGAAGCATCAGAAATGATAACCACTAGCACAGAAGAGAAAACCAATGATGGCGAAGATGACATAAAGATGGAAGAACTGAAGGCAGCACTGGAGAAAATCAAGATGGGCAAAGCAGCAGGGCATGATGGTATAACACCAGAAATGGTTAAGTACATGGGAGCATCAGGCGACCTATTACTCTTAAGGGTTCTACAGGCAGCGTGGTACAACAAGACAATACCAAAGGATTGGGAGATTGCCATCATAACACCAATTTTCAAAAAGAGTGACAATCGACAGTGTGGAAACCATAGAGGCATATCCCTTCTCAGTGTCCCTGGTAAAATCTACTCTAGAATCCTAGAGCAGAAACTCCGACGCCTAGCTGAGCCACAACTGGATGAGGTCCAGTGCGGATTCCGAGCGAACCGAAGTACTCAAGACCTAATCTTCACACTCAGACAGCTGAGTGAAAAGGCCCTTGAGTATAAGAGTGAGATCCATCTGTAACAGTCGTAAATATATTGGATTGTTCCACCACTGTAGAAGGATGTAAATGTGTCTATATGTGCGCTGTTAGAGGTGAACAGCATAGTCGGGCTTACAGATGACCGACATGGTGTGTGGATGTATCGACAAGTCAATGGACGCGAATGAGTGTAGTTCTAATATAAGATAGTGATGACCACACACATCAAAAGTACATGTATTATTCAAGAAATGTTGAAAAGGCTGTGGTACAGTTGCTGACGATTTAATTACACCGTATCTCCTCTGACAAAACAAGTCATGTACATCTCTGGCAAAATAAGCCGCATAAGTGCCGGGCTTCAAAATATATATAATTCTCTGTATCTCCTCTGACAAAACAAGTCATGTACATATCTGGCAAAATAATGAAAAATGTACTTTTACCTTTACTGACAGCATCAGAAATAAGTCACATAATTATCAGCCATCAATCCTTGGCTTTCAGAAATATATCGGGGGGAAATCTCCAACATTTCTATCACACAAAACTATTTCCCCCGTACATACAGTTAGAAAAAACATGGCTGATCACCTTCTCGGCCAAGCGCCCAAGCACAACTCTCACGGGATCCCGTCTCTCGGTCCAGCCAAATAATCACGGATGCGCGGATCACCGCGAGGCGTGAGTTAAACTCAACACGAGAACTTTCTGGAAAGATCGACAAATGTTCGAGAGAAATCTCTCAAACGAACAAATGGAAAGTCAAGGGAGATAACAACTAAATCTGACCTGACATGCAAAAAATATTAACGTTTAAATCCCCTTGCTTAAAAAACTGACTTTAACACCATCTTTGTTTCATAGATCTGGAAAAGGCGTTTGACAGGGTCCCTTGGAGCAAACTTTGGGATTGTTTGGCAAGGAAGAACATTCCAGCACCTCTGATTCATGCTATACAGAGCTTCTACAAGTCTTGCAGAAATTATGTGAGGACAGCAAACCGTAAGTCAGAAGAGCTCAGGACCACCACTGGTGAAAGACAAGGTGATATCCTGTCACCTTACCTTTTCATACTCCTTATGGACGATGTCATCAAGGCATGTTAGGAGAGAACAAGAAAGTATTCAGTGGGGTACGGGAAGATGTGACATGTCTGTATTTCGGAGCTGGCATTTGCTGATGATGTTGCCCTGATTGCTAAATCAGAGGCACATCTCCAATTCAACCTGCAAGTCTGGAAGGAAGAGCTGGAGAAGAGAGGGATGGTCATAAGCAGCTCTACAACAAAATCCATGGTGATATCACGAGAAGAAAGAAGACATCAGATTAAGCTGGGAGAACAGGTCCTGGAGCAGGTAGACCACTTTAAATACCTCGGAGCTCGGCTACCTCGACAAGCATGGGAAACAAAGAGCCAAGGATCCAGACCCCCAGGACGATCCAGAGTCCGCTGGGAGGACAACATTAGACAATCTTTGAAGGACCGATGACTAGAATGGAACCAGGCCAGGAGGAAGACAGCCGATAGGATAGTCTGGCGCTCTCTCTTCCAAACCTCTACACCTCACGGTAGAAGGGGAACGACTAAGTAAGTAAGTATCTTAAAAACAACATAGAAGTTTAGTGTTTAAGTTAGAATATTTGTCCAACATGATGAGCCTGAGAGGAGAAGTGTAAGTTGTGTAGATGTTCGGGCAATATGGAAAATAGGATTTTGCTTTTACTGACATTATGCCCTTTTACAATACAGCAATCCCCCGGTCTTACTCTGTTCAATTAGCGCTTTTTCCATGTTGATCTGTTATTTTAGTGGTGCCTAGTTGGCAGTGAGGATAGTGCAATTTGCTTCCGCAGCTAGGTGGTAGTGCCGTTCGGAAGGTCCTGGGTTCGATTCTCTGGTAAGCCTCACACTCTGTTGTTTTTCTGTTTTCTGGTTTTCTACTTGATTATTTCTCAAGAGTGCTTGAAACATACCTTTATGTTGATTATTTATTTTCTGTTATAGTATGCTATATGTCTGTTTTACGCTTATAAAATTCGCTAAGCGCTAAAATTGATGCACTGCAAACGTAGTCCTACGATCGATATAAGGCGGGCATCCGCAGCTCAACCTGAGCAAGCATAACAAATACAGCTGATGACAATCTATAGACACTATGAAACGCCATAACAACAAAGGTCATAATTTGCATCGATACGCACAGGGTAACGGAACAGTCACTCTTTCTTTTTAAATATGTATATCTTCACTTTAATCTATTGGTTATATTTGAGACAAACGTTAAAACAAGTACCACTAGCAGTAACTTCTACTTGACATTTACCTAGCCAGCAGGTGTGTTCAATTGTTCAACGTCTCTGAGTCCACTCTTTTTTAAATGATTCTTGAGTAGTGCCCAAACGTTTTCAATTGGGTTTAGATCGGAACTGTTGATGGGCCACTTCAGCACTATCACATTCTTCTCTTGCAGCCATGCTTTGGTGGTATGAGCTGTATGATTTGGGTCATTGTCATGTTGAAATGTGCACCCATCGGGGTACATGACCTGCATAAATAGCAGAAGGTGTCCCTCTAGTATGTTGATGTACCTTTCTTTCGTGAGAATTCCTGTGAAAACACACAGTGGGGTGGCACCTCTTGCTGACACCCCTCCCCCAAAGATGGAATTTCTGGGTATGTTTCGGTCGCTGGTACAAAGGCGTTACAGAGCCTTTCGTCCAAATATTTATTTGAGCAGGATAAGACCAAACAGAACATTCATCTGAAAAAATCACATTGTCCCATGACAAATTTTGGTGTTCGTGGCACCAGTTCAAGCGCATCTGTTTGTGAGTCTCTGTGAGCAATGGTGACGAAATTACCCGCTTTTTTGTGTAATTCATCCTGTGTAGCTCCCGGTTAACAGTAGCATTAGATACCTCTGGGCTTCCCAACTCGATCATACGCTGCCGTATGTTTTCTACACTCTTCATTGGCCCAGCCCGAACGATTTGGGCGAGATGCCGATGGTCCTTTGTGTCCAAAATTCTTGGCCTCCCACTACCTTCTTTTCGCTCGATTCTATTACCTGCTTTTAATTTACTCACAACTCTGTCGACAGTCCGCTCAGAAATGTTCAAGGTTTTTGAAATGTTGGAACATGTTTGATTTCCTTCATTCCAAAGCTGGGAAATTAACATACACTTTGACTTTGTATCCATTTTCTGCCACTAGCATTATAAATTGTCGTCTGCTCTATTATCAAGGGACGTTACTCTACGCAGCGAGAACAGCCTTTGCTTGTCTCAACAACATCTGGAAGTCTTCCCAGTATACAAAAAACACCAAATTAAGATTATATGAGAGCTGTGTACTTTCTGTGCCTCTCTATGGTGAGGAATGCCGGAGATTAATAGAGAAGGAAATGTCGAAATTGTCCTCTTTCCACACAATCTGCCTAAGGAAAATTCTCAGAATCTTTTGGCCGAATACTATCACTAACCAAGAACTACTTATTCGGAGTAACCAAGAGGACATGCACAGCATCATAGCTGGCAGACGTCCTCAAAAGAGGCCCCGATGCCATCACAAGAACGGCTATGATGTGGACCCCCGAAGGAAAGAGAAAGATATGCCGACCAAAAACCACTTGATGGAGAACTGTGGAGGCCGAGATGCAAAGAATGAACCAGAGCTGGGGCACTGTACGAAGGACGGCCGCAGACCGAACAAAGTGGAAGCAGTTTGGTGCTGCCCTACAAGAAGCCACCTGGCGTGATGGCCACTGACTGCTTTGACAGTCGGCGGCTAAGGACCAAAAAAGAAAGAAGAAGAAGAAGACATTTACCTTATAGTTTCACTGTTTACTTCCAAAGAAAAAAGAATCGAATCACAATCTGAAATGGTCACTAAATTGACGTTATAGGGAAGAGCAAAAATTGCTGACCGCTGTAAAGTCATGTGTTCAATAGGCGGGATTTCACGTTTTAACTGTAATGTTATTGTGAATTAGTATTTTATTAAATAAAATAGCAACTAATTCTCTTTATTTTGACGTGTGTTTCATATGAAGCACTTGGATAAGAGTGAAGAAATACATATTTAAAAATGTCGAGTGGCTTTTCAAGCACTATGTGAACACTACAAATATACTAGATACCACGATTGTAGAGTCGGCCAAAAAATTATGGACTCTGACTCCTAACATTTTAGAAGTCCTACTGTGGTGGTTTGAGAGGTTATTGATGTTAAAAAGTAAGAGTCAACAGAGTGAGGTCAAGCCATGTAAGTCCCTGAGTCTAATAGTTGATAATGATGATGTATTCTCAGGGTACCTAACCCCTACCACTCTCAGATCTCACTCTGTGTAATATTTTAGGTTCTATTATGTTATATGGCTACGTGTCTATGGTAATGTATGCGTGGTGATATGATGATAACTTAAACACAACTGTAACTCAATATAATGAACTTAAGTAAGACAGTGGTTAAAGTTATAAAATTACTTTACAATTTTTATTTTCCTGATCCTCAATTTTTGTTTGGAACCAGGAATGTTCAACTCAAAAAGGAAATGTGTTTATATACAACTTTAAATAAATATTAAGGACATCTTGTCCATAAATGTTATTACTAAATGTTTCTATAATTGTATCCCCTGCTGAAGTAATAATGTCTTAAGAGATGTCACTAGTGTGAGGGACTGGTCTTCTCATCACGTCACAAGAAAGTTTATTGAAAGTGTGGAGAATAAAATATAATGAGATGTCATGAGCCCTCAAGATTTGGGCTTATCTTGTTTTTCAGTTGAAAGTGGATGGCTTGCTGGAAATACTGCACACTCTTTCACAACAGTGTCTTCTGGAGGTGGCTACTACAGTTTGACTTCAAAGTGTAAGCAACCAGCAAGTTGCCTCGTATTTTACAGCTCCAGGTTATGTCTCACGTGGTAATAGGTGATGCAACCCTGCAACAAGAGGAACAATTCCTCCCTAAGTACACTTTTTAGATATCTCCACAACTAACCATCATTAAGCATTCTTTGTGATCAGTTGCATGTGCTAACCAATAGCTTCAGTCCCTAATTTTATGTGACTTCTTCACACTCAGTGGGTACCTTCTCCTTCCCACATGGCTTCAACGTCCCTGTCACTTTAAACCTTTGTTATCTTCCATTTCATCAGCTGGGGTACACACTTTTCTTTTTCTCTTTCTAGTTATCTGTTAACTCTTTTAGTATGACATCCTATTTATTTTTCCAAGGGTTACTGGAATACTGTGGCCTGCAGAAGACTGCCAGTAGTTTCTGGATTTACAATCGTATGATTTGTAATGGTAATATGCAAACACAACGTAAATTCATTTTCTTCCCCCCCCCCCACCCCCCCCCATCCCAGTCTGCTTAGGCATGTGCTTGCTAGGATGTCGTAATTCTTTTCCAATGGCAATGTCGTACAACACAAATTTATGGCTCACACCCTTGTGGCCTGTACATACATATAAAATTAATAAAGTCATTTCTCCTACCGCAAATAATGAATCATTCACACAATGAACCAGATGACTAGCAGAATGATGGCACAAAATTCAGACTGCTGTCGTCCAGAAGGTAAAAACTTTTTCAGAAAAGCTCCCCTTCTGTTCTCATCTTGGCACTGCGGTTATAATTTTCAAATGGCCTTCTAGCCTAGAATGCGTTACATATTATCAATCCCACTAGCTAATGAAACAACGCGTCCAAAATTTGACTCTTTTGAAAACCCCAAACATTGAGTGTTAATCAGTGCGTTTGCTAGTCTGATTTTGTTTATTTTTATTTCTGTCATATCTCAGCCATTTATGGACCGATTTCAAAAGTTAAAATTGATTATTAAACTGCCCTTTGGCCTCTATCATCCTATCTAGTTTTCATCTAACTATTCTTCATCGCTTTCATCTATGTAATTTTATTGTAATTATTTACTCTTTCTTCCTAACCAAATAGATTTTCTAAGGCAAGATGATGTAATATAAGGGAAATTGCTATGGTAAGATATTAAATAATATTAGCGCTATCATTCAGAACATCCCTTTTATTTACTCTCTTTATTTAGAAAGCAATACATTATCTAAGCTTTTCCCCCTCCGCCCCGTACAGATTTGGTTTTAGTTTCATTTTCATCCACCTCTCCTCCCCTCTTGCGAAACGAGGTGACAATTTTGGTCACTTGCCAAGCTTGCCTGCGTTCGTTCATAACAATTGGAAAGGGTGGAAAAAAGTGTGTGTGTGTTTTGGGGGTGGGACATGTACGCTTGCCAATCGTTAACGGTTTGAATAGGCAATGGCCTTGGGACCAAATTTCAAATGATGTGGTTATTTATAGATTAGCTACGTCCTTCATTAAATATTAGGATGGGGTTGAATGCGTTTGCGATTGGTAACCCTTGTAAACGATAATAGTAGGAACATTTCAAATATTGGGTCCAATTCTTAGCGGTACGATTGACCTTGTCCTTGGCAATTTTCAAATATAATAGTGGGGTTTACAGGGTGTAATTTTTCGTTACTAGATTTTTTAATCGGGGAATTTGAGCGGGGTGTTAAACGGATTGACTTTATCACATATCTCCCCTGTTAAAAGCCTGCATCCCAATGTAGCTTTATAATCTGTGTTGACAATCCCGATCAAATTAACTCAACTAGGCTTTATGAGTATCCTGGGGTTCTGCAGGTGGGTGCCTACTCAAGAAATCTGCCCCAACGTTCTGTGATCCAGGAATGTACTCAATGGTAAACGAGTAAGGTTGAATAAGAAGTGACCACCTTAACAATCGTGCATTACCATGTCTTGCCTGAGCAAGAAAAACCAGTGGCTGATGGTCGCTTTGCACCCGAAAGGTCTATCATATAGATAGATCTGGAATTTCGTGATCGCCCAGACTAAAGCCAAACATTCTTTTTCAATAGTTGAGTAGTTTTGTTCCGCTCTGTTTAACTTGCGGCTGGCATACGCAACTGGGTTCAATTCCCCGTCTGGCGAAGAGGACCTTTGTAACAATGTTGCTCCCAATCCGACATTACTAGCGTCCGTTCTCACCACGAATTCCTGACTCAAATCAGGTAATTTCAATATAGGCTTACTGGTGAGTTTTTCCTTTAACTCATTGTATGCCAGCTCACATTCTGTCGACCATTCTATTTTAGCTGGTTTTCCTTTACGAGTTAAATCCGTCAGAGGAGCACACACAGAGTTAAAATTTTTAATGTACTTT
The DNA here is from genome assembly GCA_024509875.1 of Oreohelix idahoensis. Taxonomy (NCBI): domain Eukaryota; kingdom Metazoa; phylum Mollusca; class Gastropoda; order Stylommatophora; family Oreohelicidae; genus Oreohelix; species Oreohelix idahoensis. The sequence continues at coordinate 28,976 of JAMPIV010015601.1, forward strand.
TGGTAAAACCCACAAAGTGAAACAAAGGATCTCACGTCCTTCTTAGTCTGTGGTCTGGGTGCCCTCTGCAATTTCTCCAGGTTCTTGGGGTCAGGGGTCATGCTACCCTGATGTACAGTATGTCCCAAGAATTCTAATTCCTTGCATCCAGTACAACATTTTGTTGGTCTAGCAGTTAAGTTTGCCTCTCTGAGTCTATCAAATAGCATATTCAGAGAGTTAACGTGTTCTTCAAAGGTTTCCGTAGCGATGAGGATATCATCCATGAAATTTGTAATACATGGGTTTTTCAGGGGATCCAATAATTTTCTCATCATTCTAGAGAACACACTCGGAGCGTTTTTCAACCCAAACGGTAACATATTGAATTCATAGTGCCCTTCCGAGGTGCTAAAAGCTAAATAAGGTCGAATCTCAGGCTTCACTGGAATCTGGTAATATCCCTGAGATCTACTTTTGAGAAATATTTTGCCTTATTCAACCTGGCAAATAGTTGGTTATTATCAGGTAATGGATCCACCTGACTTTCTGTGACAGCATTCAGTTTCCTGTAATCTATATACAGTCTATGTTCCCCAGAGGGTTTCCTCAACAATACCACACTGGAGCTATAAGGAGATTCACTGTGAGAAATAACCCCTTCTTGTAACAGATAATCTATCTCCTCTTTTAAAGCTTTCTCTTTTGCGAATGGGATAGTATAGGCTCTCATACAGATGGATGTTGGGTCTAATAATTTCATATCATATTCCAACAAGTTAGTGTGCCCCGGTCTGTCCGTTAACACGTCTGTATGATTTTCCAGAACCTTTTGAATCCTCTCCCTCTGCCCTTTTGTCAGATGATTACTGACTTTCACCTGTGCAGGGGTTTCACATGGTTTCAGAAGATATTTATAAGAGGTAAGAGATTCATTTTTCATCTCAGTAGCTATAGCCAAGGTCATTAGGTGTGCCCCTTCCAAGGTTTCCTGTCATGATATTTCTTAAAAAGGTTCACATGATAGACTTTCTCCTTTCCTTTCTTGTCTATCTTGTAGTTAGTTCTAGATACCCTTTCCAGAACTGTGTATGGACCTTCCCATCCTATCTGAAGTTTGTTGCTACTGCCAGGTAACAGAAGAAGCACCTTCTCTCCCACGGCAAGCTCCCTATCCTTCGCTTTTTTATTGTAATATGCAGCATGTTTCTTCCTGGCTTGTCTTAGGTTATCATTTGCCAATTTCCAGCCAGTTTTTAAGGGAGTGGTCAGCTCGTTCACATACTGATATGATGAGGTTACAGTCTCTTCTGCCTTCTCATCAGTCCATGTCCTCAATAAGGCTTCCAATGGACGTTTTACTGGCCGTGTTATTTGACCGGCCTATTATTCATGTAATTGGAAGTAATGTGGTGGTGACTTTTCTCCCTTTAATCTGCTATCACACACCAACCGTCCGCTACCAATTTTCCGACTGGGGTTTCCCCGCAGTTTCAGTTTCAAAGCGAGGGGACTTCCCTCTCTTCTATTTTCGTCCAGTTCCAGGATTTCCGACCAAGGGATTGTCGGGTGGGACTGGGTTCAGGTCACTTTTTGTGCCATACGCATAGTGGCCATTCTAACTGTTTATGTGAAGACTGTGTGTGAAAAGGGGTTTTTATATCCACCGTGTCTACCTTAACATATTTATTTTTCCTTTTATTTTCAGGCCTGTTTTCACCGTAGTGCTTTTGTAGGTCCTGATGATTTTCCCAACATCTGGGCTTTCCCTTGTTGCATTGGTCACAGGCCTCCACAAATTCTGCAATGTCCGCAGCTACGCCTGGCCAATAGAATGTCATAGATACTCTTTGGCATGTAGTACCTATTTTCTCATGTCCACCGTCTGATGCAACATGTGATATTTTCATCGCCATTTCCCTAAATGAAGTGGGAAGTACCAGCTGTCCATGACCATTTGATCCAGTACCAGCCTTCCTATACATTAATTTGTTCTTCATATAAAAATTTCCTTTGTTTGGAGGGGTATGGCTTTTTGGGAGTTTCCTGAAACACGGCTTTAGTGACCTATCCTCAGCCTGTGCCTTCCTCATCTCCTCTGGATGAGTATTTATTGGGTTATCTTCCTCCTTCCTTGACTGTGATCTGGTCTGTACTGCTGCCATGATCACTGGTCTTTTGGGACTTCCCAAAAACACATATCTACACCCCAATATCAGAAGGTAGATTTGTTCGTTTATCACTGCTGCTCTAATCACCCTTCCACATAGCGAGTTTTTACATTGATTCTTGCAATGGGAAGTGTCATGGTTGCTACTTCCTTAGTCGCCCCTTGGATCTCCACTGTTTCGGTGGTATATTGATCTGGGTGCATTAGGTGAGAACTCACGACTGAGTCAAAATCCAATCCAGTATCATAAAGGCACTTAATGGTGGCTCCATTGCATACTACATCTTCACATACAGGGGGATGATGAGGTTCCTGCTGTCCAGTAGGTTTATCCTTTTGTCCCTTGTTTCCAGTTTTAAGGCATGCAGCGTAAAGTGGATGGTTATTTTTCTTCCTACAGTCTTTTGTATTATGGTTATTCAACCTACAAATTTTACAATATTTTCCTTCCGGTCTGTAGGGTCTCCTTTCATTTACTTGCGGGTTTCTATCTGTAGGGTCGAATCTTGGCCTATCATAGTTGGATTTAAACCTATTTCCTTGATCTCTATTTTCATGTCTATTTTGGTTTTGTGGGGCTTTGTTACTTTCTGCTTGTTTCCTTTTTGCTCCAGCTACTTCTGACTGGGCTGCCTGATACCTCTCAGCGACATTAAGCACCTCCCCCAACCTCTCTGCACCTTGTTCCATGAGAAATTTTCTCAGGTCTGGAGCCATGGACTCTCTAAATTGCTCTATCATGATCATTTCCTTCAAATCTTGAGTTTTCCCCAGAGCAGTCCATTTCTCCAAATAGGTTTCCAATCTGGCAGAGAATTGGTGGTAGGTCTCCCCAGACAGTAGCTTAGCATTCCTAAATTTCTTTCTATAAAATTCCCTATTCTTCTCATACCTAATTATGTTTGAGAAGATCATAATCTTCTTGGTCTTCTCTGCTTAACTTTGAGAACACCTCATAAGATGTTCCCCTAAGACCTTGGGATAATTTTAAACTCCACTTCTCCTTCTCTAACCCATAATTTGTAGCTAGTCTTTCATACCTACTTAAAAATGACTCAATGTCATCCTCTTTCTCTACAAAAGGATCTAAATGAAAATTCATGGCTGAGTTGGAGGCCACCTGACTTGCACTCGTATCAGAGGTAGATGGGCTGCTTCCATTTTCTGGGACATGTCCTTGAAGTTCCAGTTCTTTTAGTCTTAATTCATGCTCCCTTTGCAATCTTTTGTCTTCTTTTCCAGCCTCCCTAAGCAATCTCTTTTCTTCTGCCTCCCTTTGCAATCTCATTTCCTCTAGCTGTAACCTTTTAACTTCAGCCTCCCTATCAGCTTCTAATTTCTTAGCCTCTCTATCAGCCTCTAATTGTAATCTCTTAGCCTCATTAGCAGCCTCTAGCTGTAATCTCTTATCTTCTGCTAATCTCCTATCTTCCCTCTCAATAAATTTGTCACATTCTGAGGTTACATACTGAATCAGAACTTGCCCCTCCATACCCATTTCTCTTGCCGTCTGCACAGCAGCAGATCTGAACCTTGCCAAGTCTGCCATCTTTTCTCTTGCACCAAATTTTATTAATCTAACTGTATCAGCTAACAAATATTTCTAACTAATTAACTATGGACAATGACAACTCATTCAATTCTCCACAACTGAGTAATGTTATAAATTTTAGGACAATGGGGATACCCTGAATCTATAGTGTTACAATAAATTCGAATCCCGGACAGGACCCCAACATATGCGGTGGTTTGAGAGGTTATTGATGTTAAAAAGTAAGAGTCAACAGAGTGAGGTCAAGCCATGTAAGTCCCTGAGTCTAATAGTTGATAATGATGATGTATTCTCAGGGTACCTAACCGCTACCACTCTCAGATCTCACTCTGTGTAATATTTTAGGTTCTATTATGTTATATGGCTACGTGTCTAGGGTAATGTATGCGTGGTGATATGATGATAACTTAAACACAACTGTAACTCAATATAATGAACTTAAGTAAGACAGTGGTTAAAGTTATAACATTACTTTACAATTTTTATTTTCCTGATCCTCAATTTTTGTTTGGAACCAGGAATGTTCAACTCAAAAAGGAAATGTGTTTATATACAACTTTAAATAAATATGAAGGACATCTTGTCCATAAAAGTTATTACTAAAATGTTTCTATAATTGTATCCCCTGCTAAAGCAATAATGTCTTAAGAGATGTCACTAGTGTGAGGGACTGGTCTTCTCATCGCGTCACAAGAAAGTTTATTGAAAGTGTGGAGAATAAAATATAATGAGATGTCATGAGCCCTCAAGATTTGGGCTTATCTTGTTTTTCAGTTGAAAGTGGATGGCTTGCTGGAAATACTGCACACTCTTTCACAGCAGTGTCTTCTGGAGGTGGTTACTATAGTTTGACTTCAAAGTGTAAGCAACCGGCAAGTTGCCTCGTATTTTGCAGCTCCAGGTTATGTCTCACGTGATAATAGGTGATGCAACCCTGCAACAAGAGGAACAATTCCTCCCTAAGTACACTTTTTAGATATCTCCACAACTAACCATCATTAAGCATTCTTTGTGATCAGTTGCATGTGCTAACCAATAGCTTCAGTCCCTAATTTTATGTGACTTCTTCACACTCAGTGGGTACCTTCTCCTTCCCACATGGCTTCAACGCCCCTGTCACTTTAAACCTTTGTTATCTTCCATTTCATCAGCTGGGGTACAAACTTTTCTTTTTCTCTTTCTAGTGATCTGTTAACTCTTTTAGTATGACATCTTATTTATTTTTCCAAGGGTTATTGGAACACTGTGGCCTGCAGAAGACTGCCAGTAGTTTCTGGACTTACAATCGTATGATTTGTAATGGTAATATGCAAACACAATGTACATTCATTTTCTTCCCCCCCCACCCCCCCCCACCCCCAGTCTGCTTAGGCATGTGCTTGCTAGGATGTCGTAATTCTTTTCCAATGGCAATGTCGTACAACACAAATTTATGGCTCACACCCTTGTGGCCTGTACATACATATAAAATTAATAAAGTCATTTCTCTTACCGCAAATAATGAATCATTCACACAATGAACCAGATGACTAGCAGAATGATGGCACAAAATTCAGACTGCTGTCGTCCAGAAGGTAAAAACTTATTCAGAAAAGCTCCCCTTCTGTTCTCATCTTGGCACTGCGGTTATAATTTTCAAATGGCGTTCTAGCCTAGAATGCGTTACGTATTATCAATCCCACTAGCCAAAGAAACAACGCGTCCAAAATTTGACTCTTTTGAAAACCTCAAACATTGAGTGTTAATCAGTGAGTTTGCTAGTCTGATTTTATTTATTTTTATTTCTGTCATATCTCAGCCATTTATGGACCGATTTCAAAAGTTAAAATTGATTATTAAACTGCGCTTTGGCCTCTATCATCCTATCTAGTTTTCATCTAACTATTCTTCATCGTTTTCATCTATGTAATTTTATTGTAATTATTTACTCTTTCTTCCTAACCAAATAGATTTTCTAAGGCAAGATGATGTAATATAAGGGAAATTGTTATGGTAAGATATTAAATAATATTAGCGCTATCATTCAGAACATCCCTTTTATTTACTCTCTTTATTTAGACAGCAATACATTATCTAAGCTTTTCCCCCTCCGCCCCGTACAGATTTGGTTTTAGTTTCATTTTCATCCACCTCTCCTCCCCTCTTGCGAAACGAGGTGACAATTTTGGTCACTTGCCAAGCTTGCCTGCGTTCGTTCATAACAATTGGGAAGGGTGGAAAAAGTGTGTGTGTGTTTTGGGGGTGGGACATGTACGCTTGCCAATCGTTAACGGTTTGAATAGGCAATGGCCTTGGGACCAAATTTCAAATGCTGTAGTTATTTACAGATTAGCTACGTCCTTCATTAAATATTAGGATGGGGTTGAATGCGTTTGCGGATGGTAACCCTTGTAAACGATAATAGTAGGAAAATTTCAAATATTGGGTCCAATTCTTAGCGGTACGATTGACCTTGTCCTTGGCAATTTTCAAATATAATAGTGGGGTTTATAGGGTGTAATTTTTCGTTACTAGATTTTTTAATCGGGGAATTTGAGCGGGGTGTTAAACGGATTGACTTTATCACACCTACTCCGACTACAGTTTTTTACTGGTCATACGGCATAACATTCTGAGTCGGAGACCGGACATTTTTTACCGACTTCACCACTCCGAATCTACAGCCCTGCTATATACCCAAATTACAAATTACATGGCATTGAACCAGTTACTCTATGCACAAGAAAGAACACATATTTCATATACAAGGGCTATAAACAACTACAATAATAAAGACGATGATGATGCGACGTATGTGATTGTCATAATAACTTACCTGAAAAAGAACGAACAACGAGATGACTCTCGACATGCTGAAGTTGGTAGTTTCAGTTACGAAAAATGTATATTTATAATGTGAATTAAAAGCTGAAAGATTTTCCACATCAAACTCCTCTCTTTTAGAACATGATTGAATTGTCGAAGTAATGGGATATACTCAAATTTCCGTCTACAATAATTTCTGCGCACATTTCTGTCTCACAACCCTGGTCTGGCTCTAGGCGTCAGTGTTAGTTAAAAGACAAGAAAAAATGCTGTTAGAAAAATTAAGATACATATAAAGGAGCGCGCCCGACTGGTTAAAGCGCTGGCCTCTCGCAACAAAGTACCGGGTTCGAAACAAGGTGTCATCACGCTCCAGCATACCTAGCTGTGAATAGGGACCCGACTCTGCTCTTGAGTTACAGAAGACAAAGGCAACGAGGAAAGGCACTGGTCAACCCTCTTCTCGAAGCTGCACACAGTATAGTAAAGTCTTTAACATTTCACTCCCTTGTGGCAGTATCTTGTACAGAAGTACCTTTACCTGTTCTATAAAGAAAGTAGACTAACACACTCCTGTTGTGTCCACGTGGAACATATGTCAGAAAATAACTGTATTTAACTTCATTCATTCGCTGGACTAACGGATACAAAAACCCTCGCTGTTAGGTTACATTGCTCCTTAAGGGCCACTGAAGGGTGTGCCCAGTTAACAAGAATTCTTTGTCCGTTTCCTATTCTTATAGTGATCGTTGAGCTGGCCTAGAAACACACGAATCATACTGAAGGCAAACTGTAGCATTAGTAGTCTGCGATGACCGTTAATTGTCCGCCCCCATCCCTCGTAACCCTTGTATTAATGCTGAAGTTGAAACTTGAGGACAGAACAGTCGTAGAGAAAAGAGGGCTAACAGCATGGTTAGTTAGCTCATTAACTGCTTGGTGGCACGGTACTCTGAAAGATGCTGCAAAACTGTAGAGGATAATGATCTATACACAATGCGTTTTCAGGCGGTAGTTTGACTTACAGGTATCTATTTAGAATTTTGCTGTTACTGCTGCTGCTTGTAGGTACACGGTGGTAGCGATTACATCAAAATGTTGTCATAGTTATTTTTTAAAAATTTACGTCGAGTGCAGGGCAAGTCAAAATCATTAATATAACACTTATTTTTTAATTCAAGGATTAAGGTACCCTGTTCAACCCTGATGCCTCTAATTTTAGTTTATTCAGCTGGCGCCCCCATAAGCCGTAACAATAACAACATTGAAACTATCGAAGAAAAAAATTCCCCCCCCCCCCCATGATTCGGCCGGGGGGGGGGTGGAAGGTGGGGGGGGGAGGATGGAGAATAGAATAGTGAATCCACAGACGACCAACGGGAAATGACTAAGCCAGTTATACAGCCTTTTGAGTTGTGATCAACGGCTAGAATATCAATGTACTTATGTAACAGTGTTCACTACGCAAAATGGCATGATAACTCACAGAATGAAAAAGGAATGTGGGAGCTCACCAGCAGTAGATCGAAAGAGCACGGAGCAAACAGATAAGACGTAAGATCTTAGCCAAGATTTAGTCCAAAGCGCGGAGAATATTCATGCTGATCTGCCTGATGATCTCACGCACTTCCTGGAACTGGAAACAGTGTGCCATTAAGTTTCCACCTGCCAGTTCGAAAGGGATTTGGAAACATCTGGATGAAGCACTGTCCAAAGAACTAGATAAGAACCTAAAAAAATGAAATTAAAAACACATATCTTAAGCAAAAAACCGTAGAAAGAAAGAGGAAAACTTCAGCAGCAGAGTACATCTTCACTGCCGCAATTAGGGATGCCAATCAAAGTAACACATCACAAAAGAGTAGAATGCAAATAAGATTATAAGAACTTGGACAACAGAAGAATCATGCACGGAAACAGTTCAAGAAAGCAACGGACACATGCAGTCATAGATTACGACAGATCAGGGAGCACTTGAAAGGACGATATCATGCTTTATGTAGAGCAGAAAGGCTATCTAGCTTGGAAATGAAGGAAAAACACGGAAGGTGAGGGAAAGATTCTTCAAGGGACCATTTGGATTTGCTAAAGAACTATCTAAACAACCATGGCCGGGAACACCAAATATTTGGAAAGAAGAACTGGAAGAACACCAATGTGAAGACAAACGATTTCAAAGACAAGCCTCGCAACAGCATGCAGACCCTCTGTGGCAGCGCCACCAGTTATTTGGTTGTAGATCTTCTTCTTCTTCCTTGTTCGCACTGAAAAGGACGGTGGTTGCGTTGTGTCTGTTTGCGCCTAAGCTGTGATATCTGCACCTTTCGGTCGACACATCCGACTTCTGCACGGCATTTTTTAGGGACCGGGTTTGCCTTCCCATTTCGATCCGTACTCGCTCAGCCAGACTGCACTGCTGCAGACTGTTTCCAGGACCACCACGTGGAGGTGGAGTACGGTCTTGATCAGCTCTGGTTCGCTGATCCTGATGCAAGCAGTCAAGCTATGGGTCGCTGACTGCATTCACTATTGCTGCATCTTGTAGATGAGTTTGTTGATTTGTTTACTCTGTTGGATGTTCAAAGGGATTCGAACTGTTTGTAATGTTTGTTTCTAGCGTTTGTATTGAATTGTCATTTAATAGCGAGGCACATGTTTTGATCATACAGTGGAAATCTCTAGCGTTATGTGTTATGTGACAACCCAGCAGGTTTGTTCTTCCGGATGAGAATACGGCTACTTGTTGGTGTAGCTTGGAGTTTCTTTGATAGACAATTTTATTCTTTGGTTTCTTTATGTCTTTTCTTTGTTAAGTTCTGGTCTCTAATTCTCCAGCGGTTTCTACTGAGTTCATTTTTGTGGTCGTGTATCTTTTCTTTATTGGCAGGTAACTAAAGCCTTTATATCAGATAATTGTTCATAAGCACGACTGTTTAACATCACAAATCACCAGCATGAGAACTTCAACAATCACAGGCATATCTACTGTTTAGACTGATAACAACTGAAGCGTAGACGACACGTAGCATTAAAAGTCACCACAGAATATTCAGGAACTGCGTTGAAAAAAATCCAGGAAAACGTTTTAAGGTCTGTTTATTGATGATAAAGGTTCTTTTCACAAATCTCTGACAGTGTATTCTGATTTAGAAAAGCGTTTCATATCCACATAATTCAATAGCTTTTCAAAGGGAACAAACTGTCCTGTCTTCGTCTCTAATCGATGGCTGCTTCAATTTACTAGTTACAATGAGTTTCGTTCCTACTGCTGTAGGGCTCAGTCAAATGCATTTTCAGTAGTTTTCCTTCTCTTTCTAACCTGATGTGTAATTGTTATCCTTAGTCTGACGTGAAGGTTGTACTTTTTGATGTTTGCGAACTTACTGTAGGCTACTTTGTAGAAACCGTTTCTCTTAATATCAATTTCTTGTTCAGTGTTCTAAGTGAGCAGTTACGACTAATAACGTATAGCCACGATTTGACCTCTCCTAAAATATGAAATCACAGGCGTCGTTAACAAGGAGCTGGTGGGAGAGATCGTGGGAGAGATCTGTGTCTTCTTTTGTTCCTAAGTCTAACAAATTTGGCAGTTCTTGTGATCTAAAAGGTTGTTCTATCTTCTACCAGACCCTCCGTCTCCTCCCTTCAGCAGTTGCTCTCCGTCTGATGCTATATAATTAGCTTACTGCTTTTGTTTTCTCATTTTGCCAACTAATCGTCACGCGATTCTATAGGTGTTGAACGATATTTTATTTTATTAAATTCTGCTGACTATACTAGTTTACGATTTAAGTTCATTGAAAGGGTTCTCAAGTCTATTTTCATTAGTAACTTCTAATTTATTGAAGGAGTTTCTCTATTACATTTACTACATTGTGAGAACCATTGCTAACTTCAGGGGATTTACCTATGTATCTATTTCTAGAATCACAGCTGATGTAATTTAGTACAGTCCAAAGTTCGACCTAATCATTAATTTCTTTTGACAGACTGCCATTTCAATAAACTGCACCATCCCAACCTCGTCTGTTCTACTTTTAGTTAACTTAGCCACTAACAAATATAGATACTTGTCAGTCTATATAATCTATTTTCTTATTTGTCCTATTATTTATTTTTAACAAAATCGCCTGTGCACTCACACGGCGACATATCCATGACTTAGTGAACCAGATGAATTCAACACCAAGCCCCCCAACAATGCAAGAAATAGATAGAAAGCATTGTTCAGAAAGCATGGTGTACATCTGCTCCAGGTCCTTGTGGTTTCCCATAGCTTCTACATAAGAGATGTCCTGAAGTTCTCAAACAGTCCTGTTGCTGAAACATGCACGGAAAACTAGCTTATAAGCAAAGAATGGAAAAAAGCCAAAAGAGTAAATACCGCAAAGTAAAACACATCCCCAGACTTTAGTCAATTCAGGTCGATCTCACCACTCCACATGGAAGGAAAGATATTCTTCTCAGTGATGGTAAAAAGACTCACCACATACATCTTCTTCTTCTTCTTCCTCGTTCGTCCTAAAAATAAATATTTAAAAAAATAAATAAAAAATAATTTTAAAAAACATTTTAATATAAATAAATAAAATAAAAGATGAAATAAGATAATAATTAATTACCCAAAAAAAGTGATAAAAAAACATAAAAATATGGGTGATCGCAGTCATAGTAGAAAGTCATAATACAACTGGGACTAGATAGAACAGGATGCCTCAGACAAAAGAATGTTGGGTATTCAAACCGTGGGGTTTAAGGCAACCCATAAGATGGATGAGGTGTTGTTCTAGGCGAAACTGACTGTTGGCGTCCGAGGAACAGGATCTGATGGCTGTCACCTGGATGTCAGTGGCACCGTGGTGGCCAGGGCCATTGAAGTGGATGGCCACAGGTGTGGATTTCAACAGAGATGTCGTAGAGGTGTCTGCCGAATCGGTCACCCAGTCGTGTGCCCGTTTGGCCGATGTAAGTAATATTGCCTCTGGCTGACCTATCTAGGTTCATTAACTTCATCAACAACTTCCACCCTGCGATCCAATTCACCTCTCCACTGTCTCTCTTAATTTCCTTGACATTGTTGTCACCATCACTCCCCTCCCCCCACCTTAACACTTCGGTGTACTACAAACCCACCGATGCACACAGTTACCTCCTTTATACTTGCTCTCTCATCCTCAGGCCTGTCGTGACTCCTTGCCTTTCTCACAACTTCTCCGCCTCCGTCAGTTATGCCAAAATGATAACTTTCTATGATGAGCATTCCATGATGTTCTCCCACTCCTTGGATCTAGCACTGAATTCGGCAGCAATTAAACACCTTATGTTAGAAACTTCAGACAATTCCGCCAGAAAATTCCAGTCACTCTCTGCTGTAAGATGGTCGACATGAGGATATAAATTGTAGACTTGCCACTCCTGCCCGCCTATATTCACAGCAATCCCCTGCAACTCCGCATCCTCACTAGTTTGGGAACTTGTATCCAGCCACGTATGAGGGAGCTCATGTTTTACATATATAGCTTGCCCTCGTCTACCAGGCCCACATGAACTGGGGTAACATCTGTAGCCTGGGCAAGTGATAACACTATTGGCTTTAAAATTTGTCTCCTGGATCATGAGGATTTCGAAATTGTAGATGATTGTTTGTATAATGGCTGCACGTTGATTGGCACTTCGACAATTCCAGTATCCTATACGCACATATTTCATCGAGATGCGATCTGCTTTCTTTCTGAACCTTCTCTTTCCTGCCCTTCTTTTTCTCGCTCTCCTCTTCTCTCCTTCTGCATTCGTATTTCCTCATTTCATTTGCTGCAGGTATCGACGACAGAGCATGATCTCCATAACTCCCGCGATGATTCTGGATAGTTAAAATTCCCATGGTGTATTTGCAATAAACGGTGGAAATATTCTGTCACCCTGGTAGAGCCACCATACCAGGGAAGAGGCAAGGGATGTCCTTACGGAGTCCATCTGCCTGGTGCCGCCCCGCTCGCCCTCCAGACAGCCAATGTTCGCGACTGCTTACCCAGCAGCCATTCAGTCTCTCGGCACATTGGTCCACTTTGGGGTCATTCACTGATGACTCAGTTATCATTTGACCCATGCTTTGGGAGTGGATTGCTGGGTGTCAGAGCATATACCACTCATCAGTGAGTTCTGCACACGACATCTTTAGGGATCCACTGACACCAAGATCGTCTGCCAGTTTAGTTCAGACCCCGAGAGGGGCCATTATTTGTTCCGCACAATAAGAATGTATGGCAGAAGTCTTGCATGAAATTCTGTTGAAACCAGCACGGGCAGACTTATGAAACTGCACGCTTTTCACCTTGTGGATAGCTGGCGCACTTAGTGATAACTGTGAGGTTACCCCCACCTCTGTCACTGTGGACTTAACTTCCTCTCATGCCTCTGAGTCGAACCCATTGTGCCACAAAATGCTTGATGAGAGGTCACAGCTAGTAGGTTTGAAAACACACAGGCAGAAAACAAAGATATAAATGCAGAGAACGATAACAATATTTCACTTGAAAAAACATCACTACAAGATGCATAATCATACATATACATTGGCTGCTATATAGACAGTTGAAGGAACAGACAATGATATAAAAGTAATAATACAGAAGGGTAGAGAACCTTTCATTGCATTGGGAAATGTATGGAGATCAAAAGAAATCAAGTCCAACACAAAATCAGAATCTTTAGTTCAAATGTCAAGTCAGTCCTATTGTATGGCTCTGAACATGGAGAACAACAAAAAACAACAACCAAAAAGCTTCAGACTTTCAGAAATGGGTAAAAAAGGTAGTCTCACAGCAGATACTGCCACTGGGGAATGAAGTGGTAAAGACTTAACAATACTAGCTTGAACTTGGAGAGGTGGGGTAACCAGTTCCCCTCTTCACTGCCTTTGCCTTCCCTAACTCAAGAGCAGAGTCAGGTATCCCTTTACAGCTGGGTAGACTGTAGTACGACCCCACCATGTTTCCAAACCTGCTACCTTTGCCGCGACAGGCCTGCATCCTAGCCACGGATGCTCTCATAAATGGGTGCTTGCCTAAAATTGAAGGATTGTAATGGTATGACAAGATTACTAATGTGGAACTGATGACATGAACCATACAAGCGCCAGAAGAGCAAGTCATGAGAAGATGATGCTGGAGATGGATAGGACACACATTAAGTAAACCTGCTGATAGCTTTACCAGATAGTCTTTGTTCTGGAATCCCCAGGGTAAGAAAGGCAGAAGATGGCCAAGGAACACACAAAGAAGAGAACTGGAGACAGGCATGAAGGAGATATGGAAACACATTGAGCTGATGGCACAGGACAGGAAGACATGGTATCAGGCCTATGCTCCTTGGGGAGCTGAAAGGTGATGATGATGATAATAACTAGATAACTAATTTACATTTGATTACGTTGTTTCTTTTCAGTATTACCAACAACAACAAAATAGAGAGAAAAAAAAGGCTGGGGTTTAGAGATTTGTGACATCACATAAGAGGGTTTCTATGATGAAATGTGACAAGGGCTCCCCAAGGGGGGGTTAAAAAAGGCAAAAATTGTGCGACGTCATATGTGGATGACACTGAAAGGTAATGAATGAATAATGAATGAACTAAGTTGATATCATACTAAATAATATGACAGACTGGTCAGAAATAGAGCATGTTAGCATGATTTTCTTGGTATAAATGCAGTGAAACTGTAATTGCATTTCAGTTTTTAAAAAAAAAACAACCTCTAAAATGCAAACATATGTTATGTACAAACTTTCAGATGTAATAACAAGTAACCAGTGGGTTTAATTATGTGAACATTTTGCTTGAGCACAACACATAAGGAATATAAGTTTTTTTTTTTAAAATACATGGAGCACATCACTTGAGCAAAACATGTAAGATGTTAAGAACTTCATTTACTATGCTGAAGAATATTTTGCTTCAACAAATCATAAAATGAACTGAAGAATTATTAAGAACATATTATACTGCAAGAGCAAACATAGAGATCTGAGAAATTTCTTTACAATATTGAAGAACATTTTGCTTGAAAAATAGTTTTTTTTTTTTTTTGTGGGGGGGGGGGGGGGGGTTAAACAAAGCATTCTTATTTTCAAACTGCTATTTAAAAGAAACTTACTGCACGAGAAAACATATATTTACTGAGGAGTTTAATTACTATGATGTTGCTAGCAACTTGATTTATCTTTTCCTTTAATATTTCGCTCATCGTCTACATCATCCTTTTATATTAAAGCTATGGTGAGAAAAGGTGTTCAAGTACATCCTTACTTACTTAGTCGTTCCCCTTCTACCGTGAGGTGTAGAGGTTTGGAAGAGAGAGCGCCAGACTATCCTATCGGCTGTCTTCCTCCTGGCCTGGTTCTATTCTAGTCCTCGGTCCTTCAATGATTGTCTAATGTCCTGTAAGCGAATTCTGGGTCGTCCTGGGGGTCTGGATCCCTGGCTCTTTGTTTCCCATGCTTGTCATGGTAGCCGATCTTCTCCCATTCTGCAGACATGGCCAAACCATCTTAGTTGGGACTGTTCTACTTGGGTCTGCAGGAGGTGGGATTTTAGGCCTTGACATATCGCATGGTTGCGGACCATGTCTTTTCTTGTTACTTCAACCACCTTCCTCATTTCTGAGATTTGGATCTGGTTTCTGTGGGTTGTAGTCATTGCCTATGACTCGCATCCATATGTCGAGACTGGGACATAGGTGGAGCGGTATACAGCCATCTTCGTTTTCTTACCAACCTCTCTCTTGCTGAGGAATCCTCGATTTATGGCCTGAAAAAGTCTCCCAGCTGCTGCTTTTCGAGTGGCTAACTCTTCTTTGATGCCTCCCTTTCGGTCTATTATAGCTCCGAGATATTTAAAGTGGTCAACCTGCTCCAGGACCTGTTCTCCCAGCTTAATCTGATGTCTTCTTTCTTCTCGTGATATCACCATGGATTTTGTTTTAGAGCTGCTTATGACCATCCCTCTCTTCTCCAGCTCTTCCTTCCCGACTTGCAGGTTGGATTGGAGATGTGCCTCTGATTTAGCAATCAGGGCAACATCATCAGCAAATGCCAGCTCTGAAATACATACCTGTTTCATCTTCCAGTACCCCACTGAATGCTTTCTTGTTCTCTCCTTACATGCCTTGATAACATCGTCCATGAGGAGTATGAAAAGATAAGGTGACAGGATATCCCCTTGTCTTACACCAGTGGTGGTCCTGAACTCTTCTGACTTATGGTTTGCTGTCCTCACATTAATTTCTGCAAGACTTGTAGAAGCTCTGTATAGCATGAATCAGAGGTGCTGGAATGTTCTTCCTTGCCAAACAGTCCCAAAGTTTGCTCCAGGGGACCCTGTCAAACGCCTTTTCCAGATCTAAGAAACAAAGATGGATCTCACTCTTATACTCAAGAGCCTTTTCACTCAGCTGTCTGAGTGTGAAGATTAGGTCTTGAGTACTTCGGTTTGCTCAGAATCCGCACTGGATCTCATCCAATTGTGGCTCAGCTAGGCGTCAGAGTCTCTGCTCTAGGATTCTAGAGTAGATTTTAACAGGGACACTGAGAAGGGATATGCCTCTGTGGTTTCCACATTGTCGATTGTCACCTTTTTTGAAAATTGGTGTTATGATGGCAATCTCCCAATCCTTTGGTATGGTCTTGTTGCACCACGCTGCCTGTAGGACCCTTAAGAGTAATAGGTCACCTGATGCTCCCATATATTTAACCATTTCTGGTGTTATACCATCATGCCCTGCTGCTTTGCCCATCTTGATTTTCTTCAGTGCTGCCTTCAGTTCTTCCATCTTTATGTCATCTTCATCACCATTGGTTTCCTCTTCTGTGCTAGTGGTTATCATTTCTGATGCTTGACCTTGCTCACCATCAAGGAGTTCTGAGTAATATTCTTTCCATTACTTCCTTCGGGGCAGTAAGCAATTTGCCTTGCTTGTCCTTTATAAATTTGAGAGGGCATTGTTTTTCCTTCCTCATGTTCTTTAGGGTCTTATAGAACAATTTCTGGTTTTCATGCGCATCTTTTTCTAGCTTTTCTCCAAATTCTTCCCAGGACTTCTGTTTTGCTGCTAGCACCTTGTTCTTTGCTTCTGTTCTAAGTATCACATATTCTCTATATTTCTCTATTTGTCCTGCTGTGTTTTTAGCTCCTAAGTATTGTTTCCATGCCATTTTCTTCTCTCTTATTTTCTCTTTGACTTCCTCTGTCCACCAAGGTGTCCTCTTTCTCTTGTTCCCAAGTCGGACTTCACCACATGCTTCTGCAGCAGCTGTCTTTATGATGTCCTTGAATTTAAGCCAGAGGGTTTCCAAGTCATCAGGTTGTTCTTCTGTGTTTCTCACCGCTGTAGCAATAAGCCCCTGATATCTGATCTTAATTTCTGGCTCTCTCAGCTTGTAGGTCTTAACTGATTCAGTACGTAATTATTTTCAGCTCTCGACAGAATTATTTTTAAGCCCCAAAAATTTACACATACACAATTTACGTTTACTGACAATGTGTGTCTAATCATGAGTTAAGTATAACATATTATATATCAAATTAAAGTACATTGGATGAACAATATAAATCCATATGCCTTTCTAGCTAATTTTATGTTAAAGTTTATGTTATAACAGATAACATGTACACGGAAAAAAAGATAACTTGAAATTTTGAACAAAAATCTTCGACTTACGTAAGGCTTGTAACATAAATTGTTATCACAATACAGTTTCACTGCTCTCTTTGTGCAGGTAATCCATTTAGAAACACAGAAAAAGTAAGAAAGTTATGGTTGATCACACAGTTTGTTCACTGTTCACATATTAGTAACATATCCTGTGTGTTTTCGGCCATCATGGCGATACGACAAAACACGATTAAAGATGAAGATAAATTTGAAAAAATCCCTTAAAACGCAAATAAAAGACGTTGAAGCTTGTTGAAATTTGCCGTTTTGTGTTTACTTCCATTCGAGATAAATTCCGGGCAGTATAAAATATCAGAATAGAAAGAAACAACGAAATAAATCAGCGTCTTTTAAAAGATCTTGCAGACACAGCGGTCGGCCATTGCGTCTTTTAAAAGATCTTGTGTACGGAATCAGTTAATGCTCATTTCTCCCGTTTGTTTACTTGGTTTCTTGCGTGATGTTGGGCAGTTCCTAGGCTGAGCAACTCTTTCAGTTGTTCTTTTGATTGTAAGCAGGTAGTGATCACTTCCAATCTCTGGCCCCCTCCAGACTCTAGCATCCCAGACATATTTGAATGAGCTCCTTCTAACAATGGCATAGTCGATCACTGACTTCTCATTCTTTGTTGGTTCACATCTAGTGTATGCATGTATGCGCTTATGGGGGAACTTTGTGTTTGTAATAATCAGATTCTGCTCACTGCAGAATCTAAGGAGTCGCTTTCCATTGTCATTGAGAGTATCTTCTCCATGTCTTCCGATAACTCCACCCCATCTAGGATGGTCATTTCCAACTCTGGCATTGAAATCTCCGAGCATGATAATTTCATCTAGGCAGTCATCCACTGTCCTTTGAAGCAGCTCAAAGAATTCCTCCTTGACCTCTGCTCTCTCATCCTCATTTGGCCCATACACTATGACCAGACTGACTACGGTTTCTCCTTCTTTTAGTTTTACAACTATAATGCGCTCCGAGACAAAGTTCCATCCCTTGATATTATCTTTCTGGTTTTTGGTCACAATGCAACCCACGCCCCCTTTAGCTCTTTCAGATGTGGGTACATCAAGTACATCCATGACTCATTATCTGTGTATGTTGTCATTACTGAGCACCCTGGCTTCACTATTTACTCTGCATGGTTCTATTAGTCTGTTACACTAAACTTTGCACCCCCTAGTTCCATCACTTTTTATTCTTTTACAGCCAGTTCCTTGCCCATCCCTCCTTAGTTGCCTTTTATGAATTGCCTGTTAGGTTGCACTTGTCTTTTCTTTTCTCTAATTTTAGGTCCCCAAGAACAACACTGGTGAGAATGTTGTGTAACTGACGATAAGATGTTTAAAACAAAATACTGACACTCAGCTCTCTCTGTGTTTGATGGAACAAGAACATCACATGTAATCTAAAAAGTTATGCAACAAAGTAATATTTCTCCTAATACAGCACAAGCATTAGACCTCAGTTATACCTGCACACATAAAAACATTAAATCACAGTTACTAATTTTGATGTTGCAACAATTTAATCAGAAGTCAAATTAAACAGAAAAGACACTGTTTTGATAAAGTAAACACATAAATACATTTTCCCAATTCAAAGAATGAAACTAATCAAAAGGTTACAGGTTCACATTTGTCACAGACTTTGCCAACTTTCTGTGTGCCTGATGATACAAGGAAAATAAGATCCGAAGAGGAAAGCAGAAAATGATACAGTATTTCTAATAAAACAGCAAAACCAAAAGTTAGTCTTCATTCATACACTACCTACATATAAAATCCTTACCTGTAATTTAGATCTTGCAATATTTTAATCAGAAGTAAGAGCTTAGTACTAATTCATAAGAAAAGAAACTTTCTAAGTATATTTTAAAAAATAAAAAATAAATTCAAACAAATTCACACTCTGAAAGTGATCAAAAGATCAAAGCCTCATATTTGTGGTGTTACTCATGATTTGGTATACATTTATTACTGTACCAAGTCATTAAAATTGTTATCACACCTTGATTAAAAATAAAATAACAGTAAAAACATTAACAATGCAATGAAGGAATTAAATTTTTTAATAAAGCATATTAACTGCTAGCTTTATGTTTACAGACAACTGCAAGGAAATAAGCTATTAACTTTGAAATGTTTCAAAATGCAGAGTCTGTAATAATCACATAACTTTTCTTTTCAAACACTCCTTGACACTAATTTTCACAGTGCAACTGGTCCAAAAGCACACAGTACACCACAAATAACCTCCAACACTTTTTCAAAACAGATGAAATATAATATAAATTGTAATGCATATTAGAAAAAAGCTTGTTCAAAGCAAGGCGGTTCAATGTTTTTTTATCAGCAGCAAATATATATACTTTCTGGAAAGCAGCTTTGTCTAAACTGTAATATCCTTTGTGACAGTGCTAGCCTTCTTCTTGGTAGTGAGGATTTCCTGGCTGTTCGTGACCTCAAATTCGTTCTGTTGTTGAAGACAGGCAGTTTATGGTTACAGAATTATCATTTTACACAAGTTTTTTAGTAATAGTCTTAATATAAAACAGGTAAAGGTAGTCCCATAGCAGATAATGCTGTAGGGGAGTGAAGTTTTAGAGACTTCATTTTACTAGGTCCAGTTTCATGAGGTGGGATGACCAGTTCTGTTCCTCACTGCTTTTTCCTTCCTTAACTCAAGAGCAAAGTCAGGTACCCATTTACAGCCGGGTAGACTGGAGCATCACGATACCGTGAATCAAACACGGCACCTTTGTCACAAGAAATCAGGGCTCTAACCACTCTGTCAATTGGACGCTCTGCTGACTGAGAAGTACACCAAGTAATACTGTACTGTGACTATTAGCCCTATTGGTCTTAAAATGTCTGTCTATTATAAGGCTACTGACGCTCATGGTTTCCTTCTTTATACTTCATCGCATCCTCTTAGCTGTAAAAATTCCATTCCCTTTTCTCAACTTCTTCGCTTGCGTCGGTTATGTCACGATGACGATGATTTTCATCAGCGAGCTCAAGAGATGCTTGAGTTCTTTCGCCGACGTCTTTATCCAGAACATGTGTTATCTGATGCCCTTAATCGTATCACACGCGTCACTCGTCAGACGGCACTCACTACTAAACCTTCTGTCCAATCTGACAGACTCAAACTGGTTCTAACTTTCCATCCTCACTGCCTGGTGGTAAAGAGAATTCTGTTTCGACATCTGCCTATTCTCAACTCTGATCCTGATACCAAAGAGTTATTTCGTGATACACCTTTGGTAGCTTATCGCAGGGATAGGAATTTTAGGGATATTCTTGTACACAGTCGCTTGCGACATTCTAGCCCATCTTACTTTGGTACTAAACCGTGCCAACGCCGGATATGCAAGACCTGTCCGTTTGTACTCCAAACTCAGACAGTCACTTTTCCTAAAGGAAAATTTATCATTAGAGAGTCTTTTACGTGCGAATCCAGAAACCTGATTTATGCTATCATCTGCAAGAGATGTGGCATGACCTATATTGATGAAACTGGTAGGCGTTTGGCAGACAGGTTTCGTGAGCACTTGAATGACATCTATCAGGACAAACATTTACCGGTGGCCCTTCATTTTAATAGACCGGACCATTCAGGTAATTCCGATATACATGTCACTGCCCTGCGTTCATGTGCCGGTAATGACAAGACTCGCTTTTCGTTGGAGAATCGCCTTATTTTTAAAATGGGCGTTCTAGCTCCCGGTGGTTTAAATATACATCATTTTGCATAAATTCTGGTAGCTTTTCTCTTTTTCATTCTTTATTCGTTGTCTTTATGATCTATCTTCTTGTGTTTTTGCTTTGGTTCGTTTCGTATCTTTTTATATCTCTTGTTTTGTCGCTATCGCACGTCACTTCCTTGCGAATTCTGTGACAAGAGACTACCGCTTTCTTCCACGGATTCTTTGCATCGAACTAAGCTAACTTTAACTAGTTCCACAGTTTTGTTTATTCTTCTTTTTTTTCGTTTCGTTGGATTATTTACTTTCTTGTTTCAGTATTTCTTTTAGATTTTACGGTTTTCTTGTATTGTTATTCATCGTATAGTTTTGTAGTACCTATATGTAATTTTTGTCTTTGTCACCTGTTTGTGGCTGACGAAGGGTAAAACCCGAAACGTCCCTTGTCGCATGTGAACTGTTATTTGTAAAACTGATTCAATACCGTTTTATTAGTTTATAAACTTGTACTCGGTCATATGTGTCTACAGTAGACACGTCACAGACAATTGACACTGATGAATTTTTAGTGCAGCATACTTCAAATATAAATTATGGAAAGATAAACTGTCAAGTAATTAATTTTGATTATATACTTATACTAGCTGTCCTGTGCAGTGCGTGTGAGCAAAACATGCTACTGAGAAATACATCAAGTACCATTGTATTCAACTTGTGCATGTATCTAAAGTGGACTTGTCATAGAAAAAAGGACTTAACTGGATTTGTTAGCAGCATGCTTCAAATATGAATTATTGAAAGATGAACTGAGAAATCACTAATTATGGTTATATGTCTTACCACTTGTACTATACAGTGTACAGTACATGAGCATAAATTTCTACTGAGAAATACAACAAGTAGTATTGTTTATACCTAATATTGTAAATACAGATGTGTAAAATATGTTGAAATAATACAATGATATGCGTGTGTGTGCGTGAGTACAAAAATAATAGCCCCTTCAATCATAACTGACCATGGGATTGCGCCCCTGAGGTGACAGCCCTCAGCTGCTTTTTTTTCCTTGTGTTCCTTTTGATGTTTTCATTTCTCTTCTGCTTGTTTGAGAGCTTCTTTTTGCCCAATCTGAGGTGGCGCCATAGAAAGCATCAGCACTTTGTGCGATCGGCAGCTTCATCCACCCAGGTTGATGGATTTATGTCCAGTGCCCTCATGTCTCACTAGCACACATCTTTCAACCTCAGCTGTGGTCACCCAACCATTCTTTTGCTATATGCAAGTTGTCTGTAGAAGATATCTTTCAGGATGGGACCATTTTCCATGCAGCATATATGGGCAAGTCAGTGTATTCTGTGCTATCTAAGCAGAGTATACATGCTTTGAAGGCCAGCTCGTGACAGTACCTCAACATTTGTCATTTTGTCCTTCCAAAAAATACCAAGGATGTGTGTACAAAGATCTCAAAAAATGAGAATATCGATACATAGAATATTACACACATGAATATACCGCATGTAATTATCATTATCTTAACATGTCTCAACATTTCTGACATACTGTTTTCCAATTAGGGATTTGCACATTAAAGATTGAGAAATTTTTAACATATGAGTTTTTATTTACAATTTTAATTGTGAAATTATGTTTCAAATACCATCTGTCCACCTTTAAATCTTGGAAATTGTTTCATCTGTAAAATTTGTCATATACTTTATCAATCACCTATTATTGTTTTTCAACAAGGGATTAGCACATTTGAGATGCAGAAATTAGCAACAAATGAGTTTTTATTTACAATTTTAATGGTGAAATTATGTTTCAAATAGTGCCTGTCCGTCTTTAAATCTTGGAAATTGATTAATGTGTAAAAGATGTCTGCGCTTGTTCATGTCAAAGCGATTCTGAGTTATGATCCAATATGTGAAGTGTTTTTCTAATAAGTCCTGCGGTATCATTCGTTCTGAACAGGTTCCTCACCTACATGCAAAGAAAAGTAGAGAGACAGCGAGCGAGAGAAACTAAAAATACTGATATCTTAAGACTAAATAATATTCTATCTACCTATTTGAGTGTGACAGTCCCAATCAGAGTCCTGTTATACAAAACAATGTTTAAAAAAAACTATAAATTCTAAAATGTGGCTCATTTTCTTTTCGACATTTCTTGTAAGGATTCTTTTATTTTATGCCAGTCTCGAACAAGGTTTTTGTCAATTCCAAATTCCCGCACTGCATTGGAACTGCTAAGACTTTCTGCTAATTCCATCATTTTCAGCTAAAATCCAGCCTCATAATAAGTACGCTTTCTTTTCAAAATCATTGTAATAGCACCTTCTGGATAATATTTTATTATACGAAATGCCGGTTTGTTTACGACAAATGATTTAAACAGCTGTGCATGCTGGTGTACACATGACAGGAAGTACGAAAGCATGATGGACATGTTTGATTTATATCGCTTGTATATGTATCGAGTGTATGCTTTTATTTTAGTAATTACCACAATTAACAGCCTAATAAAATGGATTCAAAAATTTTTTAATGTTTTACTTCATATTCTTTGTTAAAAATATTTTTTGAAGCAGCAAATTCATATCAAAAGGATACCAGTATGCGACAGGAAAGGGGGGGGAGGGGGGGAGGAGGGGGGGGGTCGCGGCTGCCACAGACCAGTTTCTCTAATCTTTTTTTTTTTTTTTTTTTTTGTTGGACTTGACTGTAAGTCAGGGGTATATTTTTTAAGGTCCAAAATAGGAATACATTTCTCAACTTATCCTCGAGTATATATGGTGTATTCTCTTGACAATATCAGGAATAAACTTACAAAGTGGCACATGAAGTTATGGATATTTTCATATGTGGTAGGTTACAAACACGATTTTGAAATATGAAGTAAAAAATAGGTGGTAATAGAGTACCTTACAAGTTTTAGCTTATTAGATGGCTATGAATACAGTGAAGTCAGTGGAGAGCAAAGATGCATAATTTTGTTTTCTTTTTAAATTGTTATTCAAAAATTCAATTTCTAAAAGATGGACTTAATGTTCTATTGGGGGATTTGTTGTTGTTTAACGTTGAAAACTCCTTGGTATTATCTACACTGTAGATATAGGCTTTTTCTGTGGCTTTTTTGACATTCCGAAATGTGTTGAGTTGAAGTCATGAGCTCCAGTTTCTCCAGCTTGGCTTGCATATAAAGGATCATCACATCTAGTCCCAAGCTAGGAGTAAGAAGTGCATGGCATACTGTGCATTGCCCGCCATCCAACGGGGCTCTCCAACTATGCAGAGCTAAAATACTGTACTCTGGCTCTGCCAAGGAATTGTCACGTCCTGCATAGAGCCACTTCTCAGCTTCCCCTGCCTATCACTGGGTCCACAGTGAGATCCTCCTGCATGCAGTCAACCAAGTCAAAGCCAAAGAATTATGCCTGGTACTCAAGTGACTTCTCCAAGCTTAGTGTGCAATGCTGGGTTCTCAATAAGTTTCACCACAGGGGGAATCCCTGGAAGTGTGTGGATGATTTCAAGAGTCAATGAGGATGTAATTAGCCTCACAGACATAGGTTCACTTCCACGTACGTATACTGTAGCATTGTGCATAGCTGGGGGTCATATAAGGATGACTCCAGATATGCCTCCATGCATATCTTTTGGGGGATGTCAGCTTCTTCTGTAAATAAGGCAATATATTCTGGGATGCACATCAATCATGACATGATGTCACTTTTACATGCTCACTAATTTGGTGATCAAATTTAATTTATGACAATTAGGCTGCTACTGTATTCATTTTGTTGCCATTTATTAATGTTTGCCTCAAATTGGAGAATTTTTGCCACAATTACTTATAATTAAAATACAAAACTTGTACAACTTCCTATTTGGTTAAAATAAATTTTACTCTTCATTGAAAAGTTAGACAGAAAAAGCAACATATGGCTGTCACCCGTACCATTCTTGGAAAAACCTCTTGGAGATAAATAGCCTCAAGGTGGCAACTGCTTTCTCTGAGAGTGTAAGAAGAAGAAGATTTTGGTAATTTTTCATAACTTAAAAAAATATATCATGAAAATTACATCAACACCCTCAATTAGTTCCAACCAAAAAAAGAAAAACAAAGGAAGATAAATACTCAATTTGTTGAAAGTTAATTTTGTGCATCAAGTGCTATCACACACAACAGGCAAGGAATCTGAGAACCACACCCTCTTAAAAGTTCCTGATTATACACTTGACACACTGATTATTCCATTGTTATGAAGCAAATGTAAGTAATAATGTAATAACAATTTTATAAATTTTGATTGTTTATCATGTAAATATGCATGGGGGTCCAGAACAGACCTTCACATGTAACTTCTGTTCTGTAATTAAAGTTAAAATAGCATTGTCAATTACATACATTGTCTGTTCTTGAATATGCACGTTTTTTTCCTCTTCTCCCTCTAGTTTCATTTGCAGTGCTAGGAATGATCTTTTCCTGAAATATTAAATAAATGTTATTTAAATACAGTGATTATGACTGCAGATGAGCACTTGATAACTGTGCTGCAAAACAAGTCAATTTACATTTAGAACATCATCATCTGTAGCAGTCTTGGCCATGTCAAGGGTATATTTAAGGCTGAAACACAAATTGTCCATCTGTATAAGGCTGG
Organism: Oreohelix idahoensis; assembly: GCA_024509875.1. NCBI lineage: Eukaryota > Metazoa > Mollusca > Gastropoda > Stylommatophora > Oreohelicidae > Oreohelix > Oreohelix idahoensis. The sequence goes on from JAMPIV010015601.1 coordinate 54,559, forward strand.
TACATCTTGTATCTTCTGCTTCGTCTTTCATGAGATCTGGAGTTATGCCTTAATGGTTCCTCATTATGCGCCCATTGCTTGTCACTGTTATGTAAAATATGACTGATTATGTTCCATCTCCATTACGTGGTCACAAGGTTGATGTAATCTTCTTGACATAACTCTCCAAATCCTTTATAATTAGCAATTATGAGCTTAATACTCTCTAGGTCATCTAAATCTTGTTGGCTGAAACATATTTCTATCTCTCTTGCTTTTCTATTTTTAGCTCTAACCACTTTTATTTAAAATCTATTTGTTGCATTTTAAATTGCTGACACTCAAAATCTCCATTGATTGTAGAGAGCTGAAAGTTTCTATGAAGTTCCCTTTCTTGGTACATTTTAATCTATGAAGTTTTGCCTGGGTATCACATATATCGTAACTAAAACAGAGTAAAATAAGGTGAACATAACTTAAAGTAACAGTTTAAAGTAAGGGAGATAATGAACTGCTAATATAGTTTCATATTTGAAGAGCAGAATTAAATCAATGTATTTCTTCAAACTTCAGCAAGTCTTTTGTTTTAAACGCAGCTCTAGTAATTACCAACTTTCTAGTGAACTTTAAATTCAGTGTTTACATTTACCAAAGTACAGTTGACATTCAAAAATCCGGCAACCTCCGGACCTGAGGAGTCCCGGATTGTTGAAAATGCCGGATTTTTTCTGGTTATATATGCTGTATATATTTAACAGAAAATGACTACCTGTACAGTCCTTTAAAGAAAGAAAATTAAAAACTAAATGATCTGCGATCGACAATGCACGATGTTTACGTTTTACACCACTTCTTTTATTTGCTGAGTTCATAATGGGGGCTATACAGCAGCAAATAAATGATAAAATGAAAAGGAATGAGCAGGAATGCCTGTTAACACGTGCAAGCAAGACCCAACAGCTGCATCAAAACATACACAGCTCCAGAAAACAGTGGCGCGCCAACGCGGTAAATTAAAAAATGCGCTCCGAAATCCATGCCGGAAATCTGAAGGAACCGGATTATCGATGGCCGGATTTTTGAATGTCAACTGTATTTTATTTAAAGATGAATTTTACTGGACAGAAATTACAATCTTTCCAAACAAATATATTCAGTTATTACTAAAAATCATAAAACAAATTTAAAGGAATCCACTTTTATTATTGTTACCATATGCACTAAACCACAGAAAATAAATGTTTCATAACTTCTATTGAATAGAATGGAAGTGAATGATAGGTTATTATAAATCAGTAATTCATCATATAGTTTGTGAATGACATGACAGACTATTTCACCATCTTCTTCTTCTTCCGTCCTTAGCCACCGACCGTCAAAGCAGTCAGTGGCCATTACGCCTAGTGGCGTCTTAGGGCAACAGCAGATAGGTTTTCTTTGCCATTGTTTCCCATCACGCCTATTGGCGTCTTTAGGGCAACGGCAAATCAATCCATTTGCTGTTGTTTCCGTAATCGAAGTGACTGGCAAACGGGTGATCAGCCCGTTGGTTATTTCACCATGATAAGTATGAAAAGACTCCCATTTTTAGGATGAAAGAAGAATAAAATGCACAAACACACTCCCACAACTTGGAAATGTTAATTTATTTATTTACAATAATTGGACAGGGAGGATAATGCCTCGATCAGGTTAATGCAAAGACATCAGCAACTGAAAATTTTATCTGGAATAAGATACACCTTGTATCCTAATTATAACCCATCAGTGGCTGAACAGGACATTTTCTTCATTAATAACACAAAAAAATAGTAGATAGCTTACAATGATATGAGATTTTTCCCTGACTTAAAAATCACTTCAAGAAATAGTAGTATTTTCATGAAAAGTTTAATATATACCTGGGCTGGTGAAGTTCTTGTCTGCCGTTTGCTAACACTGAGATTTATCTGATTTGTTTTCTCTACAAGAGCTTCAACAAACTGAAACAAATATTTGTTGTAATTAAATAAAGCAGTCACAGATTTCACTTAGGTAACTCATTAATTTTCCTTTTCACCAAATGATGTAGGAATGTCAAACACATCAGATTAAGTTGATGAATGGGTACTGCCTCAGCCTAGGATATTGTAAAGCAACAGAACTAGACATACAGCTGCATCTGATGACTAGTCACAAGTGGATGATGAAACCAGAGGTACTGTAAAACTTCAAACAACTTCACATAAAATGTGTAATTTTTTGTTTCATATTAAGTTTATTTATTAGAAAACAATATAACACGATGCCGCATACATTTTTGTGATTTCTTTTATGTGACCACATTAACTCTTTAATTAAGTCCTGATCAACGTTATATCGGTTTTCCGGTTTGACCTGTTTGACCCGAAAAACGTTATATAGTATTTCGTATCTTTTGCTCCTTTCTAGAGCTGTTTTCCAATTTTAACAACCCAAAATGTCATTTCCTTAAAGATTTGCATCCATTTTCGAATTCTGCAGTGAGAGATAAAACGTGTTGCTGTGTTAAGTGATCATTAAAAAATTTTTTTAAAGTGCATATTTCATTAGATAAAATGGCCACGCCCACTACTTCTGACAGACCTCATAGACTAACTTCAGAGCAGGCTAGAAAGTTATTTGAAGAAATTGTAGATAGTGATAATAATTCAGATTGTAGTATTTATTCACAGGATAGTGAAGACGACTCAGATTTTCAGCAGGAGTCTGATATTGAGTCTTCGGAAACTGAGGATGATAATGGAAGGTCTGATGTCGATAATGAAGTTATGGATACAGGAGCATGTAATCAGATTGTAATAAATTCATATTATGTGTCTGAGCAAAAAAAGAAAAAGAATCAGGAGGGATGATATAATGTTGATTTTGTTAGCAATACAAACAAGGCAGTTTGGCATTCAGTGGCGGCTGAAGAAACTAATGCAAATTTTACTTTCTGCCAGACAAGACAGAACGTAAATCCAGCTCTGTATAGTTTGCAAACACCTCTTGATTTTTTAAAATTTTACATAGATGATGCTGTTGTTAGCACTTTAATAACCAGCATTAATGCCTATGCTGCAAAAGTTGTTGAAACAAACAACCCACCTAGAAAGTATTCTTTATTTGCTTCATGGACACCACTCACTTATTATGAATGGCTCAAGTTTACAGCGATGATTGCAATGGGACTGGATCGAAGACCAAAAATCAAGGACTACTGGCGCACCGCAGGAAATTTCTATACACCTTGGTACCACGAGATGTTTTTGAGAAACCGTTTTCAAACTATTTATCACAGCATGCTGCATGTTTGTGAACCAGATCAGGACACAGCTAAAATTGAGCCATTTGGTGAGATGTTGTTGACAAAATTTCAGAATGCTTTCTATCCGTTTGAAGAGGTTTGTATTGATGAGATGGTTATAGGATGGAAAGGTAGGTTTAGGCACAAACAGTTCAATGCCACCAAGCCCTACAAATACCATATCAAAACATTTGGACTGTGCGATTCAGCAACAGGCTATGTTTTCAATTTGAAAATTTATTTTGGAAAAAACATAGCCTATGATCCTAGTCTAGATCCCAGTTCTGCTCATGCCGTGAAAGTGTTCAGCACTCTTTTGAAGCCACTGAGATCAGGGCATCATATTTTTGCTGATAGATTTTATTCATCCAAAGCTCTGATTGAATATCTGCTTGCACACAATTATAATTATACAGGAACCCTGAATGTCAACCGCGTCGGCTTCCCTCCCGAAATAAAAAATCTCAAGCTTGGCCATCAAGAAATGAAATGGTTTTTGGACTCGGAAAATACAACATTATGTGTTGTCTGGAAAGATAAAAAAGCCCTGCATACTTGTTTCAACTAAATCAGCTGTCGCAACTGTTGAGAAGGGCAAGGGTCTAAACAAAGTTATAAAGCCAAAGGTAGTTAATGACTACAATATGAGTATGAATGGCTGCGACAGGATGGATCAAATGGTTGGTTACTTCAGTATGCACAACCATAAAACCAGAAAGTGGTGGAAGAAGATTTACCACTGGATGGTTGAAGTGACATAGGTAAATGCCCACATTCTATACAATGTGTGTCAGGAAGGTGCGACAAAAAGTAAGCTCACACTTCAAGATTTTAAACAAAGTTTGATTGAGGATCTGTCCAAAGAAGCTGCACAGCTGACACCAGGCGGTGTAATAGATTGTCCACCCAAAAATTCTAAACACTCTATGAAAGGAAATGAAGTGGAACGGATGATTGGAGATAGACATATAGTGGAATATGATGGAAAGGACAGAGCCTGTGTTCATTGTAGTGCCAATGGAAGGCATCACAGATCAAGCTTTGTGTGTATTGGATGCACGGTCACACCCCACCTTTGTACGAGGGAAGGTCAAAAAGTAATGCCTCCTATTTTTTATGTATGTAAATACTGCATCGGTGTGCAATTTGTAAATTTAGCAGGATTCCTCAAACACTCTTCTGCATTGTATAGCATTACCAACCTGTTTCAGTAACAGGTGGCACACCTGTAACAGTTTAAAAATGGCTGCCAAAGACATTCGGTTAAAACAACGTTATGTCATAGAATGTTGACAGACAGACATAAAGAAACAAGGAAAACCATAGTCATCAACCTTCTGCACCGTTACGAAACTGAAGGAGAAGAGTTTTTATCGAATATTGTGACAGGTGATGAGACTTGGGTTCATTTTTTTGAACCAGAATCCAAGAGGCAGTCAATGGAATGGCATCACACAACATCGCCGACAAGAAAGAAGTTCAAAAGTTCACCATCTGTAGGGAAAGTTATGGCCTCCGTGTTTTGGGATGAGAAGGGTGTGATTCTTCTCGACTTCTTGGAACAGGGAAACACAGTGAATGCAGACCGTTACATTGAAACTTTGAAGAAGCTTAGAGGTCGTCTTCGGTGACTTTACCCATTAAAAGATCAGAGAACTGCACTACTGTTGCACGATAATGCCACGCCACACACCGCTAAACGCACCATTGATGTGACTGCAGAATTTGGTTGGACATTATTACCACATCCCCCTTACAGTCCCGATCTTGCACCTTCTGACTTCCATCTGTTTGGACCACTGGAAGAAGATCTTTGCGGACATCACTTTGAGGACACCGAGACCCTTAAACGCTCCGTACGTCAGTGGTTTAGGAAAAAGGACACAAATTTTTACCGTGCGGGGATACATGCCCTTGTGAGAAGATGGAAAAAAACTGTAACAAATAACGGAGACTGCATTGAGAAATAAATTTTTGAAGTTCAGACTTGGGGCTACATTTCAATGTGAATTTTATGTGTTTTCTTGCCTATTGAATGAAATTAAAAATTACGAGGCATTACTTTTTGACCGTCCCTCGTACAAAAAAAAAAAATGGTAGCTTATCATAAGCAAAAATATATATAGGGTCTGCCTAGAAATGAATAAGCTTTGTAAATAAAATATTCTTTTCCTTTTTCTCATATGTTTGATAGAGCCTACAATTTGAAATTTCCATTTTTTTAAATGCTAGGGACTTTTTTTTCTGTTAAATTTTTTACTTAGGATTTCATGATAAAGTAATCTTTATACATAGTGTGAATATATTTGTGAGTGACCTTTTGTGATTTCTTATGGATTATACATCTTTAGAAGAGGAGCAGCCCAGCACGGTAAGAATATATAATTTTTTAAATTTACCTACTGTTTCATCTGCTTCTTATTCAGCCTCCATTTTACTTTGCACAACTAAAAATTTTTATTGATAGAATTTTATATTACGCACAAGATGCAGCTACTAACAATCATTGTCATATATAACAACCACACCATTCATGTGTAAATAATATTATAATTCCCCTCTTTCTCTGCCATCACAGGTGTCAATATTTTGTCGAGGTATGGCGGCTTGCGTACCCTGATTACCCCCAGAGCTATGCCAGCGGGAGTTTTACTCCTGGAAGGTTCTACCAAGCTGGACAGGTTTGCGCGGGTAGGGGTCAGACTAAAGCAGACACCCTGGTCCTCCAGGTTGGGGGTTTTAGCATAGGGCTGACACCCCTGTCTATGTAAAAAGAAATGAAGTTGCGGAAATGATAACAAATGAACAAACTTTGCTGCAGGACGGACATCCGGAGTCTGAGGCTCGTATGACTGTCAGTGGTGAAAGCCGAAAGGAAGCCATTGACACGAGAATGGACGTCCTGACCGCAAAACGTACCAAAAACAACTTGGCAGAGGACTGTGGAGGCTGAGATGCAAAGAATGAACCAGAGTTGGGGCACTGTACGAAGGATGGCCACCGACCGAGCAAAGTGGAATCAATTTGTTGCTGCCCTACAAGACGCCACCAGGCGTGATGGCCACTGACTGCTTTGACGGTCGGCGACTAAGGATCAAAGAAGAAGATTCCCCTCTTTCTGATGAATAAACTGAAATTTCCTGTTTTTAAAACCATGTGACCTGTTGTTGTAATCTATGAAATTAACAATTTCCTGAGTGTTTATTGACTAAAACCTGATTGTTCTTTGTTAGAATACTTCTGTTTGTGACATTTTGAAAGTTTACCTTTGAATATTCTCCTGGGGAACAATTCTAGAAGAATTTGAGTGAGTGAATACTTTTGCTCAAATTTTTCACCAGCTCATTCTTTCGGCCTATATGTATGTTATTATTTTACCTTGATAATGTTGTATGCTTAAATAATGCTCAAAATACATGTGCTATTGAAAGGATACGGTATGTAAGATGACAGAGAGAAGAAGGGCAGAATGTAAGACGGGCCTGCGTGCCCAATTCTTAACCCTTTGAAAATAAAGTTCGTTCGTTCATACGTAACCTCCATTTTACATTGATTAACTAATAATTTTTCAATGAAAGCTTACATACATGCAGCACAAAAGAAATATACATCCATTTACCTTCCGTTTCATATACAACAACAAAGTTATTTATGCATATGAACATTTTTAAAAATTATTTCAAAACAACAATAAAAACAGACTGGGGTGGCCATTTTTGTTTGGGCCAAACCTACTGTTTGCTTGGGACTGAAAGAGTTAAAACTGATGTGAACTCACTCAATGTAATACATTATGCTATATTTCTTCATGAGCGTTTGATTGACAGAGTGGTTAAAGCGCTGGTCTATCGCAGCAAAGGTACAGGGTTCAAAACACTGTGGCATCACACTCCAGTCTACGAAGCTGTAAATGGATACCTGACTGCTCATGAGTTAGGGAAGGAAAAGGCAGCAAGGAAGGGAACTGGTCACCCCTCCTCTCGAAGCTGGACCTAGTACAGTCATACGCCACCTTCGCTAATACGGCGCTTTTCAATCATAATCCGGCTCATAATTTTCATTGATTGCCTCGCTCATTTGCTGATTTTTGGCATAGCACGCTTGCACTCGACAGATAAGAAAGAGAAGCGAGTGTGTATGCACCATTTTATTCTCAGTTGTTCTGAACCTGTGTCATTCAGTCTGCTTACAGAAGTTGTTAGCTCTGCGTCTCTTTGTGTACTACTGGCAATTTATAAAAATTTTACAAATATTTTATGTATGCTATGCTATCTCCTTCAGCTTTTCTACAATAAATATTTTATATTAATTCAAATTTACACAGGTTGCAATATTATTAAAATTTGTACGCTGGTTTAAGAATTTCTGAATTTATATTTCTTTCCTACTTTGTATTTGATGTGTGAAATAAACATTTTTACTTTACTTTATTAGCTCTATTCATGACTTTTGTAGCTTTTGTTTAGGCATAGCTCTATTTGTTTTACTTTCATATTGTTATTTTAGGCCTAGCTTTATTGCGCACTTAATATATGATAGTGTAAGTATGTTATTTAGGCTTTTATGTACCGTACACGCATTTGCAAGCTTGAAAAAGGCTATGCTTCGCTTTATGGCAATTTTCGCTTTATGGCAGAGATCTGACCCTTAACCTACCTTATAAGTGGGGTTTGGCTGTATAGTGAAGGCTCTAGTACTTCACTCCACTAAAGCAGTATCTCCTATGAGACTAACTTTACCATAAATCTCTTCATAAGTGGATTACCTACATCATAATTTTACTTTTTACTCCCTATGGAGCAAGAAGCAACTACTGCAGCTAGTCCCATGCAGGAAGCCTGTACAAATCTTTTAAGATGCTCGTGCAGCTGTGTATTCTGTAGCAACTTGTTTTCAATGGAAAAAAAAAAAGACAAAGAAAAAGAAGAAGAGAAAAGAGAATGCTTGAATCAGCATTACAGTTAACGGTTCAGCTTTAGAGTTAGGTTCAGGATACACACAGAAAGATACTTGGTAGTGCTAACATTAGCCCTAACCCTGTTACAAGCTGCTTTAAAAAATATTGGTGTGTGAAAAAGATTGCGCCGTAGTGTTATGTAAAAAAAAAAAGAAATATATATGTTAATATAAAAAAAGGCAACAAAACAGCAGCTTACAGCTTATGACTCCAGCTTCTTACATAAGGAAATCCGATGTTGGCAAACTAATCAGTCGACATATTGAATGCCACAAGGGAGCTGCACAGGCAGTCAAAAGACAAAGAATACAGAGAGAAAAATGCTACAGGCAGAGCTGTGTGCTTTTTCTAAAACCTAAATATTTTCTTATGAATGAAAGTCATACTTTACTAACCTTTACAAAAGTCAAGGTTAAGAGTTGATGTAATTAACACTGAAATAATACCTTGTCAGTTTTGCTTTCTTTTGCTACCGAAGGTCCTTTGGTAGCTGTCGGAGCTTCCTGAAGTTGTAAATACATAAAATGTCACAATTTTCTGATTGAAAACATATTAATCGTAAGTTGATTATATGCACAATTCCAAAAATTCCTGTTAATCCATGTTAATGTTTCACACTGCTAAAACATCTGTCACAAAGTCTTTTCTGTTAAGATGTGGAGAAACAGTGCGTTTTAAGTCAAAATAGAACACAAATGTAAAGTGGGATTAGTTTATTGTCTGATAATTTATATTCTCCTGAATCTAAATATGTCAAAATCATTTCTCAGTGTATTTTGATAATTGTATTTTCTAAAGAAGAGTTGGCCACTCGAAAAGCAGCAGCTGGGAGACTTTTTCAGGCCATAAATCGAGGATTCCTCAGCAAGAGAGAGGTTGGTAAGAAAACGAAGATGGCTGTATACCGCTCCACCTATGTCCCAGTCTTGACATATGGATGCGAGTCATGGGCAATGACTACAACTCATAAAAGCCAGATCCAAACCTCAGAAATGAGGTATCTGAGGAAGGTGGTTGAAGTAACAAGAAGAGACATGGTACGCAACCAGACGATACGTCAAGGCCTTAACTCCTACCCCCTGCAGACCCAAGTAGAACAGTCCCAATTAAGATGGTTTGGCCATGTCTGCAGAATGGGAGAGATCGGATACCACGACAAGCATGGGAAACAAAGAGCCAAGGATCCAGACCCCGAGGACGACCCAGAGTCCGCTGGGAGGACAACATTAGACAATCTTTGAAGGACCGAGGACTAGAATGGAACCAGGCCAGGAGGAAGACAGCCGATAGGATAGTCTGGCGCTCTCTCTTCCAAACCTCTACTCCTCACGGTAGAAGGGGAACGACTAAGTAGTAAGTAAAGTAAGTAAGTATTTTCTAAAGAAATTTTTCTTTTCCTATGAAGTAAACCATGAGTTTATCAGAACCTTTTTCGTTAAAAATTCCCTTCTAGCTTGCTTATCAACATGAGATTTGGCACAGAAACTTTCCATTGGATAATAAAACTTCTATCAGATCTGATTTCTGATATCTTATCAAAATATTGAATTTTTTGCAAATAATGTTGTAAAATCTTGAAACAAATATGGTACTACTTTTAGTTACTAACTTTAAGTTCAATACCTCAGAATTTAATAGGTTTCAAAAATCAGATCTGATAATGAGTTGGTATGCATAGTTATTAATGTTATTACTCAACCCTGTGGATTTCTTTCAAAATCCTGCAGTTATTTAAGAAAATAGCATTTTATTATTGCTCCACCCTTTAACGTAGCAAAGAATGTAAATGACCTCTCTCTGTAGTATGTTTTCCTTATTTTTATGTCTCCTTTCAGTACAAAAATATAAAATCAAAATAAAAGGTAAAGCCAGTTTGACAGTGACATAGTAACAAAACAGCCACATCCTATTAATAAAAACTTTTGAAATATTTTCATTAGCACATAAACATACAGAATTAGCACATTACAACATTAGATAAATAAACAAACAACACACAAAGGTATGATCAGGCATTCAGTGGGAAAATAAAGAAGTAGAAGACCAGACAACAGAAAAACAACAGAAGTGATAGGCTTACCGGGATCGAACCAGGACCTTCCGAACGGCACCCACCGCCTAGCCACGGGAGCGAATCATCACTATCCACTCTGCCAGCTAAGCATCTGGTCTTCTACTTCTTTATTTTCCCACTGAGTGCCTGATCATACCTTTGTGTGCTGTTTGTTTATTTATTTACTGTTTACAGGCCTCGGGTTTCCCCTCCTTATATGTACAACATTAGATAAGGGGTCGGAGTGGCTAAGAGGTATGGCATCCGGCTCGAATTCTAGAGGTACCAGTAGAGGGAATGTAATTTATGGAAATTTGTTTTCAGAACCAGTGGGTCCTAATGATGTTATACTCCCCCTGGTCTCTTGGGTAGTGAGATTGGATGCCTAGCCTTCTCGGATTAGGGCGCAAAAAAAGGAGGTCCTGTGTACAAGTTGCGCACGTTAAAAATCCCACGGCAGTTGGGAATCATAAAGAGTAGGCCATAAGGCCCTGGCAAAATTTTAAAAAATCAGAAACCTACCTACCACAAAAATATTTACAGAATGTGTGATTCCTATATACACACATTGGGATTCTCGCCAGTGCTACAGAGTTCGAACACTGTGATGAGATCCTCCTTGTGTGATCTAAGGGAGGAGATCGGAGCACTCATGGAGTGTGCAATGAAGATAGTCCTTCAAACTAAACCAAACATTGGATAAAATTAAATATCACGAACATTACAGAGAAATGATCGTGGTTGTAATTCTTAAAGTTTAATCATGTATGCAGGCACCATTATTTTTTTTTAACAAGATACATCAAGTAATGAATGTGTAACATACAAATTTAGCAGCAATAAGCATACAAGATTTAGTAAATTTTATTAAACTGAGCAAGCTATCATTAACTTTACTGATAGATTAAAAATACCACTTACAATTCTAGTCATCATCTATAGTTTGTCCTATTGTTCTCCAGCATACCATATATATATATATATATATTCAAGTATAAGTCGGTCCAACTATAAGTCAACCCCTAGACTTTTGGACCTAAAAAGCGCCCAAAATGAATGACCTGATTATAAGTCGAATTACAAAAAATGATGCGTCAACAATGATGAATTATGAAAAACTAGAATTTTTCCCTGAAAAGCTGCTGGTAATTTCTGTGCATTTCTTTTGCACTGGTAATGAAACAGTGAAAAGTGGCCAACAAAACAGCACACCAGAATGCAGGTGCAAGACATTTTGATATTTCTGGCATGTTACTATGTTTTTCACTCCTTTTCAATTGAAGGGCGCGAATTTGTATTGACCCTTGAGTAACGATGCAACAATTTGGCCGCCGAGTTAAAACCCATTTATTTAGAGGCGCAGATGTGGAAAGTGATCACCACCTAATGCTAGCAAGAATAAAGATGAAGATCAGGATTACTGGGCCAAACATAACAAAACAAAAGATGTCACATCAGCTAAGTGAAGGACCCACTCAAGAGAGAATTTGTCTCTGATATAAAGAAACGTTATCAAATTGCCAAGAGTCAGGAAGAGACAGCAGTTCAAGATGTTGACCAGAAATTCAGTACAATTTCAACAGTAAATAAAGAAAGCAGCAAAACTTGCATAGGATTCTAGAAAAGGAAGATACAAGACTGCATAACACCAGAAATGTTGAAAACCATCGGGATGAGAAAAAAAAAATCAAAAAAAAGAAAATAGAAGCAGTCCACTAGGCTGAGCAAGGAAATAAAATGTCAAACCTGAGATGAGAAAAGGAAATTCATAGATTACCTTGCAAGTCAAGCAGAAGAAGCAGCACTGAGGAATGAATAATGCACAGTGTACATAGTACCAAAAGTGATCAGTGGAAAACGGGGTGCAAACAACATTACACTACTGAAAGACAAGAGATGAAATCTCGTCACCACAGAACAGGGGCAAGAAGCAAGATGGGCAGAACACTTCAAAGAAACACTAAATAAAGCACCTCCTGAGTCACAACTGAACATTCCAGAGGCAGAAAATGATTTAGATATAAATACAGATATTCCACGCAGGGAAAGAAATCATAACAGCTATCGAAGGATTGAAGAAGGAGAAAGCTCAAGACCATGACAACCTAAATGCAGAGCCATTTAAAACAGATCCTTATTAGCGGCAAAGCTATTAGAACCACTATTTGCACAAAACAGAGACAACACCAGTAGAGTGGAACAAAGGAATAATTGTTAACTTGCCAAAGAAAGGTAACCTCACTGACTGCAACATCTGGAATTACTCTCCAATTAGTTCCCAGCAAAACATTGGGCAGAATAATTATTCACAGAATTTCAAGAGCACTAGACATTAACCTGAAGAAGGAACAAGCAGGATTCAGAAGAAACAGACAATGTGCAGATCATATATTCACCCTGAGGAACATAGCAGAGCAGTGTTCAGAATGGCAGTGGCAGCTGTATATACATTTTATGGATGTTGAAAAGGCATTTGATAGCATATACAGGGATAGTCTATAGAAAATACTGAGGGATTATGGAATCCCTAAGTGCATGGTCTCCATCATTAACAGCCTGTATGCTAATTTCACATGCAGTGTTGGGGAGAGCTACCTAACTTTTGATGTGAAAACATGAATGTAGCAGGTATGCCCCTTATCACCCACTGTTTTTAACAGTCATAGACTGGGTGATGCACCAGACAACAGCAAATGCCCCTAGGGGAACAAGATGGACAACATTCTTTACACTAGAGGATCTAAAATATGAAAAGTCATGATATTAAATGTAAGAAATCCTGCACCCATAAAAATAAGGGATCAAGAGCTATAAAATATAAACACATTTATATACTTAGGAAACATAGTAACACCAGATGGTAGACCAAGGAAAACATCAGTAGCTGAATAAATAAAGCCAAAATAGCTTTAGCCAACCTAAACAACATCTGGAAATCCTGCCAGTACAGTATAAACACTAAATTAACTACATATGAGAGCTGTGTAATTTCTGTTCAGTGCAGAATGCTGGAGAGTAGCAGAAAAGGAAATGTTCAAATTGTCCTCTTATCACACAACCTGCCTAAGAAAAATTCTTCTAATTTTCTGGCTGAATATCATCCCAACCAAGAACTGCTAACTTGGAGCCACCAAGAAGACATGCGCACCTTTATAGCGGGTAGACACTGGAATTAGATTGGCCACATCCTCAGAAGAGATCCTCACACCATCACCAGAACTGCCATGCTATGGACAACAGAAGGAAAGCAAAAGCAAGGATGGCCAAAAGTCACCTGGCGGAGAACTGTGGAGGCAGAGATGCTGAGCATGAACCAGAGCTGGGGCACCAAATGAAGGATTACTGTCGACCAAGCAAAGTGGAGACAGCTGGTTGCTGCCCTACAAAGATGCCACCAGGCGTGATCATCACTGACTGCTTTGTCAGTCAATGGCCAAGGACCAAAGAAGAATTATTTAGTACTTCTTCCAGAGCTGGAAACCATGAAGTGTTCCCTCTTCTTGCTAGTTTTGTTTTCGCCATATCTTGCAAGGGTTGAAATTGAAAAACACAGTACATGTCTTACATTTTTCCCAAACTTCTATGGATCCGGTGGCCAATTAAGTTGGCCGCGCAGTTACAGTTCGTAATAAAGTTTACGTTAAGTTTAGCATTTCTATATCTTAAACCCAAGTCTAAGCCCTAAAATTTCTGACTTAATTAGCCACCGAATCGCTGACTAACCAAGCTAGATTTCTTGCACGTGTTGTATTTTTCATCTACAATCATCACTCTCCATACAGTGTTACAGTAAGCATTGCATTGCATTTGTCACGGTTTTTGCAAATTCTATCACTTTCAGCTTAAATCCAGCCTTGTAAGAATTATGCTTTCTTTTTTTTTCTTTCTTTTTTTAAAAATTAATGAAGAAAAATATCCCGTTCAACCTCTGATGGGTTATAATTAGGATATATATTGTTTTCAATTCCAAATAATGTGAACTACTGCCGATATGAAGACAGGTCACGGCAGAAATGAGAAACTATAGGTTACACATCCTGGGGATAAGCGAGAGCAGATGGACAGGGGCAGGAGAAGTTAAAACAGCAACAGGAGAAACAGTACTTTACTCTGGAAGAGAGGATGGACAGCACAGTGAAGGCGTAGCCATTATTCTACAGAATGGGGTAGAAAGGACATTACTGGAATGGAAACCCATCAACAACAGACTGATACGATTGAGATTGAGAGGGAGATTCACCAACACTACAATAATACAATGCTATGCACCAACGAATGATAGCGATGAGGAGGTCAAGGATGAATTCTATCAACAACTGCAGAAAGAAATGGAGGACACACCTAGATATGATCTTGTTATAGTAATGGGAGACCTCAATGCGAAAGTTGGTACACACAATACATATAATGAAAGAACAATGGGGAAATGCGGCAGCGGAATAGCAAACGAAAATGGGGATAAGCTAATAAGTTTCTGTAGCATTAACAACCTGGTCATTGGAGGAACACTTTTCCCACATAAGGAAATTCACAAGTTAACATGGGAATCACCAAATGGTCGGGACAGAAACCAGATAGACCACATCATGGTTAACGGTAGATGGAGACATGCATTACAAGATGTGAAGGTAAGAAGAGGTGCAGATGTGGGAAGCGATCACCATTTAGTAGTAGCAAAACTGAAAGTGAAACTAAGAAGGGCTGGACCGGCTGTGGCTGCACGGAAGAGGTTTGACATCGGCGGATTGGGGGACCCCCTTGCCGGAAAGGCTTTTGCGGCCGACATTGGGAGACGATGTCAATTTGCCAGGGGCCAGGGGGGGACGTTGACTGATGATGTGGACCGGAATTTCGGCGCCATTTCGGCGGTATATAGGGAAGGTGGCAGGTCATGCTTGGGATTCCAGGGGGGGAGGGAGCGGGACTGGATGGCACCGGAAGCGCTGGACACCATGGGGATGAGAGGGGAGATGAGGGGAGAGGGGGCAGAAGCGGGGTCCCCCGGGTTGGAGCAACTGTGTAGCGAGCGGTGCAGCCGGCTGGACGGGGAGGTTGGGCGCCAGGCCCGAGCCGACGGGGTAAATTTCCTAGACGATCTTGCGGGGCGGGCAGGGGGGGACGGCGCTGGGGGGTGAACGGAGCACAGTGTGCAGAATGGCTGGATTCATCGGCGGAGGACAGGGTGTGGGCGGTGTTACATTGGTAAGAGATGGGCAGGGAGGTCTCATCAAGACAGCGGGGGGACGGGAGGCAGGATGGGCAGAGCGCTTCGGAGAAACTCTGGACAGGGAGGTGCCAGAGACACGGTTGAATGTTCCTGGGGCTGGGGGCGATCTGGATGTAAATGCAGACATTCCACGGGGGGAAGAGGTCGTCGCAGCAGTCGGGGGGTTGGAGAGCGGTGGAGCTCCGGGCCATGGTAACTTGGGTGCAGAGCTGTTTGGGACAGGCCCTGAGCTAGCGGCGGAGCTATTGGGGCCGCTGTTTGCACGGGTGTGGAGGGCGGGGGCGGCACCGTCGGAGTGGAATGGGGGAATAATTGTCAGGTTGCCCAAGGGGGGAGATCTTGCGGACTGCAGTGGTTGGAGAGGAGTCGCTCTTCTCTCTGTTCCCAGCGAAGTACTGGGCAGGATAGTTGTACGGGGAATTTCGGGGGCAGTGGACTGCAGGCTGGGGAAGGAGCGGGCGGGATTTGGAAAGAGCAGGGGATGTGTGGACCATGTGTTCACTCTCGGGAACATTATAGAGCAGTGCTCGGGGTGGCAGGGACGGCTTTGCATAAATTTTGTTGATTTTGAAAGGGCTTTTGACAGCGTACACGGGGACAGTTTATGGAGGGTACTGAGGGCTTATGGGGTTCCAAGCTGCGTGGTGGCAATCGTAGAAGGCCTCTGTGCCAGCTTTGCGTGTGGTGTTGGGCAGGGCGGCCTAACCTTCGAGGTGAGGACAGGAGTGCGACAGGGATGCCCCTTGTCAACCACTCTTTTTTTGACAGTCGTGGACTGGGTGGTGCGCCGGGCGGCGGAGGGCGGTCCAGGAGGGGTAGGATGGACTGCGTTTTCTGCATTGGAGGATCTGGAGTGTGCGGATGGCGTTGCACTGCTGGCACATTCACATCGGCACATCCAGGAAAAGACGGATGGGCTTAATGAATTTGGCCAGCGGGTGGGCTTGAGCATCAATTTAAAGAAGTCTGGGGTCGTGACGCTCAATGTGAGCAGCCCTGAGCCCATATCAGTAAGGAATCAGCAATTGGTGCAGACAGATGCCTTCACATGCCTAGGAGGCATGGTGGCACCGGACGGTGGGGCGGGCAGGGACATCAACATCGGAGTGGATGGGGCAAGAGCGGCCTTCTTTGGCCTAAGTGGCATCTGGAGGTCCTCCCAATACAGCACAAGCGCAAAGTTAAGATTATACCAGAGTTGCGTGCTTTCTGTGCTTCTCTATGGTGCGGAATGCTGGGGAGTCGCGGGGAGGGAAATGTCAAGGTTGTCCTCTTTTCGCACAGCATGCCTGGGAGAAATTCACCGCATCTTTTGGCCGGGTGTTATCACCGGCCGGGGTCTGCTTACTTGTAGCAAGCAAGAGGACATGCACACCATCATAGCTGGCAGACGCTGGGGCTGGGTTGGTCATGTCCTCAGAAGAGACCCCGATGCCATCACAAGAACAGCTATGCTTTGGACCCCTGAAGGAAAGCGAAAGAGAGGCCGACCAAAAACAACTTGGCGGAGGACTGTGGAGGCTGAGATGCAAAGAATGAACCAGAGTTGGGGCACTGTACGAAGGATGGCCACCGACCGTGCAAAGTGGAATCAATTTGTTGTTGCCCTACAAGACGCCACTAGGCGTGATGGCCACTGACTGCTTTGACGGTCGGTGGTTAAGGATCGAAGAAGGAAGAAGACTGCCGATATGAGAAAGTGGCATCACATTTGTCAAATCATTGTAAATAGGGACAATCACAATTATGCTTATACGTTAAATAAAAAAAAAATAAAAAACCGAACAATGCTTTCTTTTCAAACTCATTGTACGAGGTAATAGCATCTTTAGGACTTTTTTTTTTCTAAATGCAGGTGTGTTTACAATAGCTGTGCATGCCAGTGTATGCATGACAGGAAGTACAGAAAGCATGACGGACATTTTTTTTATTTATTGATCATTTATATCCATATTGAGTGTATGTTTTTATTTTAATAATAATCGCCTAATAAAACGGATTAAAAAATTTTGGTTGAAATGAAGACAGTGGGCCATGTGTTCGATATGATATTATAAGAGAATTCTGAGAAGCAGTAAAAAGGAATCCTAATTCCTAACCCTAATGACGTTGGCAACGTACAAAGGTGACATCAAAGAACACGTCCCAATGTTCCTCATTTCAACCCATTTCTTTATGTATTACTTAAGATATTTTGTTAAAACCATTTAATGATGTAGCAAGTTTATATCTGAAGGATACCAATATGCAGCGGGAATGGCGGCAACACTGACCGGTTTCATGAATCTATAATTTTTTTTAGATTCGACTATAAGCCGGGGTCCTGTTTTATAAGGTCAAATATGGGAATAAATTTCTCAAGTATATATGGTAATTTCAAAATAAGAAAGGCTGATTCAGATGTTAAGTGTCAATCTAAATTGGTGCAGTGAAAAAGCATGAAAAACTGATTAGAAGCCAGTTTTACACATGAACAATATACTACAGTCACAAAACGGGAACAAAGATGAGAAATATTGAAAGCCCAAACAAATAAAAAGTAGACATGTTGAAAAAAAACAATATTTAATAATCAAATAAAAATACTGAAAAATAAAGAATTACCAATGCAAAGAAACCAAAGTTAAAAAAAAAACAACTCAGCAAAGAATACAAAATTAAATAAATGAATGAAAATAATGGCCTGACGTAAAAGAATGTAATGTGATGAACCAATGTCAGCTCAAGACACAAATATCAAACATATTTTTTACCATCTGCATATTAGCATTAGGAGCAGCCTCAGTTTTCGACAAGTTTTTGGGAGTTTTCAGATAGCGAGGAACTCCATCACTCTCAATTTTCTCCTTGTTAACAATTTTTCCCAGCCTTAGAGAGAACAGGCAAAATGATGTAGTACAATAATATATTTTTCAACATCCCAAATGACTTTAACTCTTTGACTCCAGACCAATGCGTCATGCCAGTGCAACGCTCAGAGCGCTGTTTTTAGTTTATCACGAATAAACCCCAAAAATCTTCCATTTAATGCAGTTCCTATTTAAAAACTCGTAGAATGACTTCCACTACTATTTAAACAACTAATTAGACAGTAGTTAAGCAGCACATGTGCGTGTTTTGATGTTATTATCACAATTTGTGTGACGATTCGCATGTTTGCGTTTTTCGTTGTTATTGCTAGAGAAATATGTCACACTTTATATTTACATTTTCTAAGTCTCCTAAGCAAATAATTGTGTCAAACTACTTTGAAACATTGCTGACATTGATGATGATTGTTTGGTAGCCACAGTTTGTTGTCAAAATATGGAACCAGTGCAGAAAAGCTGGACACATTAGATTTAGTTGATGAGTGGGCGTAGTCATATTCTGGCCAATCAAAAAGCAACAAAACTAGACCTATCGTAACATCTTATCACTAGTCCTAGGTAGAAGATGAAGCTAGGGATACTATTAAAACATTAAACAAGTGTAAACAAGTTTTTGTATGACGTTATTCTTCTTTATTTGTTTGAAAATTACGTAATGCACGATTGCATAATTAATTTTTTTCTTACAAGGGAACACAGTAAAAGCTGGTGTGAATAACACTAAATGTACTAATTGTGGCCATGAGCAATTTTTTTTTTTTACTTTGTATATGGATTAACTTGATGTTTGAAGACTAAACAGAAAGTTTTATTGTCTACAACAGTAATTTGTCTTTGGTAAGATCGTATTCTACAGTTAACTTTTTTAGTGTTTTTCAATTTTACATGCAAAATGTTTTAGTATACCGAACACACTTGTGTTAATACTACCAAAGACGTTATATATTACAATTTTCTATTTATTTCCCTACAGTTTGGTATATAATAAGTACATGTTCACAAAAAAAGATTAACATAAAATTTACACTAAAAGACAGTACACTTCACCGTTTAGAATTCTTCAAAAAATAATTATGGCACAGGGTAGAAAATAATTATGGAGTCAAAGAGTTAATTAGGTTTAAACGTAACTCTTTCATTAATTATTTTACTTGTACTTTTTAGGTCTACTGTTGCCGTAAAGCATTGTGGGAAGCTGAAGATTGCATTCAACTTGGCCCAAGTGTGTCACACTAGCTGCTGTGAGCCCGTGTTGCTGTGGGATTTATGTGATGATGTTTATCCATCTGCCCTTTTGTCTTCCTCATGTTGGGAAATCAGATCTTTTACTGTTGTAAGCATATAGTGGTAATTTATCGCACTCCTTTCTAATGCGCTGGCCCAACCAGTTTGTTTTTTATCTCTCAATATACTTGATGCAGGATGTAGTTTCTAAAATTTGTTCTAATGTCATCATTTCTCATTCTGTCTCTAACACTACTGACTTTTCTTAAGTATCTCATCTCACAGGATGTAATTTTCCCTCCTGTGCTTTGACTAGGGACAATGTTTGGCACTGGAAGCAAAAGAGTTGGTAAGAATATACTATTTATGAGCTTTCATTGAGTTTCCTTACAGATATTCAGATGTTTGAGTAGTGGAGACAGTTGGTAAGTCACTGCACTGGCTTTTTGGCATCTTGTTTCAATTTCTCTGTAAAGTCTTCCATTTTCTGTAAAAATGCTTCCTAGGTATTTGAACTCTGGAACCCATTTAAGCTTGGTGTTGTTGACATGTATGTTATGTGAGCCAGGTGATTTGCTGATCTTCATAGCATCTGACCTTGGAGTGGTAATTTTCATGTTGTTATTTTCCACAAGTTGAATTAAGTGCATTTGAATGGTTTCTGCAAATTGATTTCATCTTCGTACATTAAACGTTGGTCATCTGCAAAAGGTAACTCATTCAGTGCATCACTTTCTTCATTTTCTGGGTTTATTTTGTCTTTTGGATTTGCTTCTGATGTTATTTTGTCCAAATAAATGTTGAACAGTAGAGGTGACAGCAGACAGCCTTGTCGCACTTCTGTAGTTATATCAAATGCATCAGTGAGTCCATCAGGTGCTCTTACTACACTTTTGCGTGTATGGTACACTGCTCTCTAGTTGTCTAAAGCTGTCCCTGTATTATATAGTCTTCAACACTGACCAAAGTTTATTCCTATCTACTCTATCCAAGGCCTTCTCCTGGTCTATAAATACTCTATTTAGTTCACTGTCGTTTGCAATTGTTCTTTCACTTAACTGTTTCAAGGTGAACAAAGTAGCAGTACATCCAACTCCTTTCCTGAATCCAAAATGGGCCTTTCCAAACTGTGGTTTGGCAATGCTTCTTATTGTTTGCTTAACACAT
This sequence comes from Oreohelix idahoensis, assembly GCA_024509875.1. NCBI lineage: Eukaryota > Metazoa > Mollusca > Gastropoda > Stylommatophora > Oreohelicidae > Oreohelix > Oreohelix idahoensis. Next base: position 75,343 of record JAMPIV010015601.1, read on the forward strand.
TAACTACCGCAAGCCGGTGTGAGTGGCGCACGAAAGAAACACATTTGGACGGCAAACCGCTCCCATCGGCTTTCTAAGTTTAGTAAGATAACGAATGAAATATATGACGAAACACATTCTGATCTGGTTCGAGATTTTAATTTAACACCGGAAAACAACATTCCAAAGCGTGGGTAAATTTGTGCCTCTGAAAATTGATATTATATTCATATTTTTCATACGTTTCAGGTTAGTTACCAAATCGCAAAACTGTTTACCATGGCAACGAATGATAGCGCCACAAAAAACGCACGTACACCTCGTCTAACTGCTAAACAGGCTAGAAACTTATTTCAGCAATTGATTGATAGATCTAGCGACAAGGAGGACAATGAAAACAATGTGGACATTGATTCAGGTAGTGATTTTTCTGGCAGTGATAACAGTAGTAGTGACAATTCAAGCAGTGAAGATAGCGAAGATATTAGAAGTCCTGGGCCATCGGTGGGTCGTAAAAGAGCGAAAACCTCGGTTAGAGTTACCAATAGTGCAGGAAATACTGTAGGCCTAGGCCTAACTAAAATAAGAGAACAATGGGAGCAAATGACTGAGGGTGAAACAACGAATTGTTTTTATTTTGATCCAACTCATGAACCAGGTTTGCAAGCAAATCTTGATGCAACTTCCTCTGTGCTTGATTGCTGGCTTACATTACTGACACCAGATGTTTTACATTCTTTGGTCAAAGTAATAAATGACTATGCTGACGTAAAGAATTCAAAACCCCCATCTTCAAACAGATCTTCGTCTGCTGCTTGGAAACCTGTCACTGACTATGAGCTTTTGAAATTTTTCGCAGTAACAACTGCGATGGGTTTAGATAAAAAGCCATTGGTAAAAGATTATTGGGCACATACACCTCATAATTATACACCCTGGTATGGCAATATCATGTTTTCAAGATCTAGGTTTGAAATAATTTACCATACAATGATGCATGTTGGAGATGCTGATTCAGAAGGGAAGGACAAAATAGAGCCTTTTTTAAATTTGCTCGTTGCGAAGTTCCAGGATGCATTTTATCCATTTCAGAATTTAGCCATTGATGAAATGGTTATTGGGTATAATGGACGCTGGAAACACAAGCAGTACAATGCAGCAAAGCCAAGCAAGTATCACATTAAGACCTTTGGATTGTGTGATTCTGCCACTGGATATGTCTATTCTGTATTGACATACTTTGGGAAGAATACATCATATATTCTTGCTAATGACTCTACAACAAGTCAGGCGGTGAAGGTATTTGATTTCTTGCTGCAAGGAATTGGGAAGGGCCACCATGTATTTGCTGACAGATACTACACTGTGGATACACTGATAACCTATCTGTTGAGTAGGGGCATTCATTATACTGGCACAGTCAACATCAACAGAAAAAATGTTCCCCTTCAACTGAAGACCCTCTCCCTCCATCACCGAGAAGCCAGGTGGTACAAAAATGGTGATGGATCTCAGATATGTGTTGCTTGGCGAGACAAAAAGGCAAAGAAACCATGTATTGTTGTGTCCACTGAAACATCATTTGAGATGGTGCAAGTCACAACTCGACGTCACAACTTAGTCGAAAAACCCAAACCAGTACACCGGTACAATTTTTGCATGAATGGATGTGACCACAATGATCAAATGGTAGCTTACTTTGGCAATTTCCAAAGAAAAACTAGAAAATGGTGGAAGAAAATTTTCTACTGGATTATAGAGGTGTCCCAGGTAAATGCCCATATATTGTACACTCTCAGTCATGCTGATGAGAAGTCAGTGTCATTGAAAATATTCAAAGACAAACTGATTGATCAGTTGACTGAGAAGGCTGCCTCCATAACTCCACCTGATCTAGTAGCCACCAGTAGCAACAAGAAAGATAGGAAATTGTTAGGAAACACAGTTAAAAGATTTGAGGGTGCAAAGCACATTGTGGATTACACTGACAAAGATAGGAACTGTATAGTGTGCTCAACACCTGCGAAACGAGCCCGAACAAATTTTTATTGCATCGGTTCAGTAATAAAAATCTGTTTAAAATTAATAAATCTGCAGCTTAAGTTCTCCAAACACTTACATGGAGAAAATGAGGAAAAAATTTCAGACATTTTTTGGGAAGTGGCACAGGTGTGATAATGTAAGCTACCAATAGTGTAAATATTAGTCAGTGTGTGTTCTTGGGCTTGTTTTTCGTGTTATTGGATATACTACATGATAATCACACAGAGAAAGGTATTACCTACCATAGAAACAAGAAATTTGAACATAAGTTGATAATTTTTAAAAAATGTTGCATGTTTTTCTTTCTTTCAATCATTTTATATTATTGATAATATCTACTATTCTAAATAAACATACATTTTTCAGCTTTAGGCAACAGTAAATTCATTTATCATCAAAATGACATATCAGTAATAAAAATCTGTTTAAAATTAATAAATCTGCAGCTTAAGTTCTCCAAAAACTTACAGGGAGAAAATGAGGAAACAAATTTCAGACATTTTTTGGGAAGTGCCACAGGTGTGATAATGTAAGTTACCAATAGTGTAAATATTAGTCAGTGTGTGTGTTCTTGGGCTTGTTTTTCTTGTTATTGGATATACTACATAATAATCACCTTAAGAAAGGTATTACCTACCACAGAAACAAGAAATTTGAACATAAGTTGATAATTTGGAAACAAATTTGAATTGATTTTTGTCTGTCAATCATTTTACATTACTAATAATATCTACCATATTAAGTAAACTTTCCTTTTATCAGCTTTAGGCAATAGTACATTCATTTATCATCAAAATAACATATAATTCATAAAAATCTGTTTAAAATTAAGAAAACTACAGATTAAATCCTTCATACACCTACAGAATGAAAATGGGAACAAAATTTAATTCGGCCAGTGTGTTTTTTAATTCAGTAGTTAATGTGTTAAGTATTTTTGAAATAATATTTTCCTATGTAACTTAGTAGTGAAATACCTCTGTATGTATCACACTCCTGTTTGTTAACATCCTTTTTTTTACAGATTGGTAGTATTATGACTTTTTGCCAGCCTTCCAGGACTCATCTTTCTGTCAGTGCTATTGTAAACAATCTTGTCAGTCATTTGACACCTATCTCATCACAGGCTTAAATTGCTTTGGCTAACTCTTTCAGTATTTAGCAAAAATGTGGGTTTGACTTAAGTTAAAAATGGCCATTTTTGTGTGTTAATGGTGGTCTTTTGCTAATATATATGCGCGATGTTCATGTACATAAATACTTTTGTTATTAACTGTGTAACAATGAAGGCAAATATTTGAAGTTTACAGGTGTGCATAATGTATAGTTGGTTTTATTTGAAAATTATTAGTCATGAAAGGTAAAAAAAAACACTGAATGAAGAAGATGAAACTAATGCAAAATATCATGTTTACTATTGATCCCAAGTTAAATTTTTTTTTAAACTCACTAAAAATGTCACATTATTTAAATGTGAATCAGTCACATGACATTTTTGTGAGTTCTTCTTTCAATGTCAGAGCCGCGGTAGCGCAGTGGTTAGTGCACTGGCTTCCTAGCTCGGTGGTCCATGGTTCAATCCCCAGTTGAGGTGGGATTTTTTAGACCGCAAACGGCTCCGGGGTCAACCCAGCCTCCTGAATTGGAGGCAAAGCAACTCTGGGAAGGTTAAGGCGGCCGCGTGATGACCACATCGCCCCGCTATTACTCGAGGCGAGAATTTCCAGTTAGTATTTCTAACCTGAGACTGATTTTTACATGAGTATCCCTTTTTTCCCTGTACACTGACAGGTGTCCACTCGCCATTAAGGCAGATACTCGCTGTCTTCGGAGGGTACCTATTAGAGCTGGGTCGGCTCAGGAGCCGCCAGTCCCTGGTCAACGACACTTCTTCAAATTTCTTCGCCAGGGCTCGAATTAATCCAGTCCAAGTCCCGGTCGACGACACTTATTCAAATCAAATGTCCTCACCCGGACTTGAACCTGGATCACCCAATCGCCAGCGCAGTGTGGTAGCCATTACATCAGCGCGGCTCCAATTTCTGATGTTTGAATCTGGCACCATTTGTCCCTCTGATCAGTCCAATTAGGGTGTATAAAAGTGTCACAATGTGTGAACACGAGTGTATGTGCCCTCCCATGTCCCAAAACGACAGTCTCTCATGCCTGTCATGTTGTTAACAAGGGGGAGGAGGGTGGGAAAGACCAGGATGACACGTAATTCCTATTCATCTGTCATAAAGATGCATTACTAGAACCTCACTAGACATTCACTTTCCCACCATACCCTCTTTATATATTAATTTAATTTTTGTTCTTGCTATATACTGATGTACTTTATTGTGCAGTTCTCTAGGCTCCAGGTCTTTCAGTTCTCAACACTTGCTCTACAGTTATGGGTGAACTGCATGCCTGCAAATAATCTAATTCTGGTATTCTCTGTTGTTCATACTTCTTACATTTTAGTAGAAAATTCTCTATATTATTTTCTTGTAGAGATTCTGCACTGTAAGGCTCTTTTCTAAAATAGCCCATTTTCAATTGTAGTATAAGAATTTTTAGTTCTCTAAATACCTGGTTTTTTTATTTTATTAAAGCACAGTATAAAAAATAACTAAAATCATCAGGGACAGTTTATAGAAAATACTGAAGGCTTATGGAATTCCAAGCTGCATAGTGTCAATCATAAAAAGCCTCTATGCCAACTTTACGTGTAGCGTTGGGCAAAGCAACCTAACCTTTGAGGTGAAGACAGGAGTACGACAGGCATGCCCCTTATCAACCACTCTATTTTTAACAGTCATAGACTGGGTGATTGTTGCGTGAGAAATTCTCGCAACATCGTTTTATTACGATATATATTTTATAACGCAAGGGCAACAACTGCTTGAAATTTATAGTCACTTTTCTCGGTAAGCAGCTGTCTCCTCGCGTTGGTATTGAATGCAGTTAAGTTTGCTATGCTAGGCCGTTTTCTCAGACAAACGGTTGGCAACCTGTTGGGTTATCCTTTTAAGGTAATCATTCTTACGCTGGTTCGTAGTAAAGGTCCTTGCGTCTTAAGTTCTGAGCTGTGGTCATTTTCTGCTGGACTGCGCATGACTGGTCTTGCTTCTTGGTCGATCGATTTCCGCCCACCAGTCTGTCAAGTGAGCGATTTTGAATAGCTAGGGGGATGCCTCGCTGAAGAGGGGATCTCCGCTATTTTTTGTTCTGTCAGGAATGTGAAGTCCTCTTAATGGATATTTCGTTTATTCGAGATAATACCTCTAGTGTATTTCCACATGCCGGGGAGGCGTAATATTTCTGTGTATTTCCTGAAGGCAAGGTAAATTAACCTTTCATTAACTCTATCGATTTTTGGTCGTGAGCGATTTTTGATTGATAGCCTGTCTTCGGAAGGCGTCGTCACGAGATGTTTTTCCCAGCTCACATGTCGCTGTATTGTACTGCATCGGTTGATGCATGTCCCAAGGACTATTACTTGCTACTTTGTTACATGAACTAGGTTTGAAAACCTTTGTTATCTAGAGGATATTTTTGAGGACATTATTTATACTTCAGCAGACGTGCCTGTCTTGCTGAAGTCAGATTAAGGAGAGTGAACTGATCTCATACATCTGGTTCTCTCCTGGCTGTTATAGAAAAGGATGGAGTTTTTCACCTGACTACATTTACAGCACTATGAAATATAACATGCATCTGACTCATCATTGTAATGCTGTCTACCGTCCATTGCTGTATTGAATGTTGCTGTGATAATGACTGTTTGATGTGCCTACATATTCGCGTAACCATTTTGTCACTGTGGCGTCCACAATAAATAATGAAGAAAAACGTCATCGGCTGTTACAAGAATCATTGACTTTATACGTCGTGAGTTTACTGACGTTCTAATGTGGATTGCCCTGTTATTTTGTATGATCATTGTTTGTCTGAACACCTCTGCACACTTCACAAAACCAGACCACGGGCACCATCACTCAACCCATGGTGCACGCGTCATTTGGCGGCCAATTACTCAATCATAATATAAATTGGACGTCATCATTTGGTGGCCATAAGCTGGTTTGATCTGGTACCAGCAAACACGGGGTCCCTTACCCACTTCAAGTCAACACTACAGCATCCTTCATTTTCAACTTCAACATTCTTCAAGAAAGTCAACACTTCAAATTTTCAAAGTACTCGGCGTTGCCCGGTAAAAGTCAAAATTTCAATTTTTTGACGGAAACAGAAATTTGACAGTACACGGCGTTGTTGAATATTGCCGGATAACACGGACTACTGTTGTCGTTAACACAAGTCAAGCAAGTTGCTGTTATCAAGGTTCCAGTGCTGTCGTTTTTTTTGAGAAGGTCAAGTGCCGGTTGAAACGGGTTGTTTTCTGAAGAAGGCCAAGTACCGATTTCCATCAATTTACTATTGGATTAGAAGGTCAAGTGCCGAAACAACTCAACATACAGTATTTCAGAAGCTCAAGTACCATCGTGTTAGCAGTGGAAGCAGTTCAGATGTGCCATCATCGTTGGAGCTTCGCTCTCTAGGACGTTGATTGACATCTGTTTTTTTCTGCTGTTCTACGATTGGAAGCCTATAAGTTAAGTGGCCTGTTTGTATGTAAACTGTGCCCTTATACTTCTGCTGAGTCTTCTGTGTATCATCTCATTCTATTGTTATATGTTATTCGTATATTTATATGTTTATATTTCAGCGGGTTCTCGGTTGGGTGGTGTCTCCCTTAGATCATGCCACGTCATAGAGGTCGTCTATTGTGAGCGTTTTCTGTAGGGTGTGCAAATTTCCGATACTGGAATTTGCTAAGCGACTTCTGTTGCTATTTATGTTAGTTGTGATGACATGTATTAATATTGTTTTCGTTATTATTTCGCATTCTTTAGTTTTGTTTTGATTTGTTTGTATTTGTTAGCCTACTCTTGACTATAGTTTAGTTTCATACAACATTTTTGTTTATACACTGTGGTGTCATGTATTTTGTTTAATTCTATCGCAGATATCGTCACATTTTTTGTGATATTTCATTAATTTCTGCTTTATTTTTAGTTGATTTCTGCGAACGTTTTTGTATTGTTGCTGATCTTTGTTATTGTTTACATTGTTATTGTTTACATTGTTTGCATTGTTTACATTTTCAATGTTTACATTCTGCATGTGTTTACATAGTCATTGTTTACAGTTATAGTAATTAGTTATGGGCTATGCTAATGCACTGTTACTACTACACTGATGATAAATGAATGATGAATAGTGTCGTGCACTATTGAATGAGAAGTGCACCTATGATCAAGAGTTGATTGATAATATTTCAAAAAGGTCTATACACAAGTTCTTTGATATGAGACTTGTTTCCCACAGAGACTGGGATAATATAATGTGATGTGAATATACAAGTGCTTAATTAAGACTTGTTACACTTAGGTTTGAAATAAATTAGTTAATTATTTCAGGTTTTTGAACTCATATTATTACTCATCATGTCTACATTTGAGCACTTTATTGAGCAGGGTAAATTGCTTGGGAAGACTGGTGATAAGTTAGAAGAATTTGCAACTGCTCGATATGATAAAGCAATGGAAGCTGAACAAAAGAAACTGCAGATGCAGGTGGATGAAAAAAGATTCCAAATGGAAATGGAAAAACAAAAAAGGGAACTAGAAGCTGAAAGATTTCAAAAAGAGGCTGAGAATAAAAGACTTGAGAAAGAAGCTGAAAGACTTCAAATAGAGGCTCAGGCTGAGGAAAGAAGATTACAGAGAGAGTCTGATGAGAGGAAAGAGAAAGCAAAAATGGAACATGAAGAAAAGGTCTTAGCTTTAGAGTTGGAAAAATTGAAATTGATGAACATGAGTAATGGTAATGATTCAAACAAGGGTTCATCTTCTGGTAAGGCTAATAATGATACTTTTAAGATTAAGTTACCAACATTTAGTCCTTCCAGTGATGACATAATGTTCTATCTGGACAGATTTGAACAAGCATGTACAGCTCATAACATAGACAAAGCAAAATATGTTTATCAGTTATCAGGGATACTGACAGGTAAAGCTCTAAGTATATTAAATATGGTGGATGAACCTGACAAGAACAATTATGAGGTTGTCAGGGCCGCTTTGTTAAAGAAATATCAGCTTAACGAAGACGGCTATCGTCTACAATTTAAAAACATGTTACCTGAAAATGGAGTTGAATTCTCCGAGTTTATAGCAAGAATACGCATTACTTTCTCACGATGGGTTGAACTATCTAAGACGGAAAAAACTTATGAAGGACTTATGGACTTAATACTTAGAGACAAAGTCATGTCGTCTGTCAATGAGTCTTTCCTTGCTTTCCTTCATGAACGTAAACCTAAAACAATAAAAGAAATGGAAGATTTCTGTTGCCAATATGTAACTGCGCACCCACACATAACCATGGGTAACTCTAAGGTGAAAGAAGGTTTTACCGGTTGCTTCGGCAGCACCGTATGGTCAAAACTTTGCTCGTAGATCCCAACAAAATTTTGATAGAAAGGGCAGCGGTAATTTCTGTCAAAATCATGGGAATCAATTTCATGGTGATTCTTCTTCGAAGAATTGGAGACAACCTGATAGTACTCGTTACTATCACCCTAATAATTATAGGCATTTCAAAAGAGGATATGGTAATAGAGGTTATTCCTGCCGAAGACCTCAAAACCAAACAAATAGATGTTCGCATCAATGTGAACATGATAGTAATCGTGGAAACTGGAATTCGAATCATGATAACAATTACAATAGAGACAATAATAACTGCAGAGATAATAATAACTCTGATAACTTCAGAGGTAATAATAGTCGGGGTAGATCTCAACACAAAAAAAAGAGATATCAGCAGGCTAATTCTGTACAACAGGAAACTCAGGGAGCCTGTAATCAGGTCGTTGATAATAAAAACTTTGACGCGGTCACTGGTTCTGCTTTTGACTTTGAGAGAGCAAACAAATGCCCCCAATGCAGTACTTTATTCGAACCGGGTACCATAACTACTTTGAGTTGTGGTCACCCTCTTCCCGCTCTTCCTGCTGCTGTTGCGCATGACGGGAGGGGTTCTTTAATCCTACATAAGGGTCTTGTTAATGATACTCCGGTCTCACTACTTTTCGATTCCGGATGCACCACTATTGGTGTTAGACAATCGCTTGTAGATCCATCTTGTGCTACAGGAAAGGTTATTAAATGTGTCACATTTGGCGGCACTCTAGAAAAATATCCTACTGCTGTAATTCGCATTGCCACTCCTTTCTTTACTGGAGATGTGCATGCTTGTCTCTTACCTAATCCTATTGCGGACCTTATTATTGGTCGTATTCACGGAGTTAGGGAGTGTACCCCACAGCAGATTGCTGCTTGGGAAGATAATAACATGCAAGCTACAAATGCAGTGGTTACAAGAGCACAAGCTCTACAAACACCCGAAACTTCACTGAATAGTGATAATGAAGTTGATAGCCAAGATAGTCACTTAGTAATCACTCGTGACTCTTTCATAAAATTGCAAGAAGAAGATCCTTCTTTAAAAAAAATCTTCATTCTTGCGAAGAAAGGTGATCCGAATCAGGATACAAATAGAAAATCTTGGATTGCAATGAGAAACGGCGTACTTGTACGTATGGTACAAGATTCGACTACGTCGGCACATTCGCAAATTCTTGTTCCCAAGAGCATGAGAGTGCAAATATTGCAACATGCTCATGACTCGCAATGTGCTGGACATATGGGTTTTTCCCGTACGAAGTCGAGAGTCCTTGCGGCTTTCTTTTGGCCTTTTGTCAACAAGGACATTCGTATTTACTGCCGATCATGCAAGGTATGTCAGGAGGTCAAATCTAGAGGACCACGACATGCTGCGCCTATCCAGGCTGCTGACATTCCTATTCGGCCGTTTCAGAAAATGGCCATAGATATTATTGGCCCTTTTAGGGTCAAGTCGGCCAGAGGACATCAGTTCATCCTTACATGTGTCGATATGTGCACACGTTGGCCAGAGGCTATTCCTCTTAAGAGCATATCTACTACAGATATCGCAGATGCTCTTTGGTTGATATTTTCTCGCTTGGGGTTCCCCAGAGAAATATTGTCAGACCATGGCACTCAACTCATATCTGACACTATGTCACAGGTAATGTCTACCTTACATATTGAACGATCTCTCAGTAGTATCTACCATCCTATGTCTAATGGGTTAGTTGAGCGTCTGAATAGAACGCTCAAGACTTTGCTTGGTAAGATAACTGAAGATCATCCTCAAGATTGGGACAGGGTTTTACCCGCGGCTCTCTTTGCCTATAGAGAAGTCCCTAATGAACACACAGGATTTTCTCCCTTCGAACTTGTCTTTGGCGCGCGTCCGCGCGGCCCTATGTCTTTATTACACGATCTCATCACTGCCGATGATATTAGCGATGAAACTCAATCCTCATATGAGTATGTCATTGCTCTTAGACAAAAGATCATTGAGGCATGTAAGCTAGCAACTGCTTCATCAGAAATTGCTAAAGAGAAGGCAAGGCAGTTTGCTAACAAGAATAGATGTCTACGACAACTTTGTCCAGGTGACAAAGCATTCGTCCTACTCCCCAGTAGGGAAAATAGACTTCTTATTGCATGGAAAGGTCCGTATGCAATAGTCTCTCGGATTTCCGATGTTGACTTTGTGGTCGATATTGATGGAAAGCATAAAACTTTCCACATAAACATGCTTTCGGAATTTCACGAACGTCCGGACTATTTGCTGCCTATTTTCCAGGCAACGGATGATGCTCCTGCACCTCACGGTAATTATTCATCCCTGTCTGTCATACAGGATGAGGAATCTACCTTCTCTGATGTCAATCTTCCCCTTCCTGTGGTTCCATTACATTCCACGGAATCTTGGAAAAACCTTTTCTGTTTCTCCTAATCTTTCTGGTGACGAACATCGACAAGTCTCGTCGATGTTACAAACATTTCAGGATGTTCTCACTGACATTCCTGGACACACAGATGTCATAGAACATGACATAATTCTTACCAACAATAATCCAATTAGGGTTAGGCCTTATCCTATCCCTATACACTTTCAGTCGCAAGTGGAAAAGGAATTGGATGAAATGATTCAATTAAATATAATTGAACCATCGACTTCACCATATTCTTCTTCCATGGTTATTGTCCGGAAGAAGGATAAGAACATACGAATTTGCGTTGATTATCGCAAATTGAATCAGGTCACAAAGTTCGATGCTGAACCGATGCCTTTGTTAGAAGATCTACTGATTAGACTTTCTAATTCTAGATTCTTCACTAAACTTGACTTGTCTAAAGGTTATTGGCAAGTGCCTTTAGCAGAGCATGCCAAACCTCTTACTGCTTTTTCTACACCTAGGGGTCTATTTCAATGGAATGTTATGCCTTTTGGTCTCATGAACGCCCCTGCCACTTTCGTTCGCATGATGCGTCGAATTCTGTCACATCGTTCGATGTCATCGCATACTTAGATGACATCTGTCTCTTCAGTGATACCTGGGAAGATCACTATTTAGGGTTATATGACTTACTGTCCACTCTACGTGAGAATAATTTGACAGCAAAACCTTCTAAAGTTTTTGTTGGTTTTGGTGAAATCTCTTTCCTGGGTCATCGTGTTGGTCATGGTCTCTTGAAGACAGAAGACCACAATACTTCCAAAATACTGAACATCTCTGTTCCTAAAACGAAGAAACAAGTTAGGAGTTTCTTAGGTTTAATTCAATTTTATGGGAGATTTATTCCAAATTTATCTTCGATCATGGCACCTCTCTCAACATTGTTGAAGAAAGGTTCGCCTAATCTGGTCCGTTGGTCTGAAGAATGCCAATCTTCACTAGACCAAATCAAGAATATATTTTCTTCTCCTCCCATCCTAAGATTACCTACTCTTGATAGGACTTTTGTTCTTCGAAGTGATGCTTCATCCACTGGGATTGGAGCAGCACTGATGCAAGAATATGCAAATACTCTGCATCCTGTTATGTACATTTCTAGAAAACTAAATGCGGCAGAGAGGAACTACTCGGTTTTAGACCGTGAGTTGTTAGCGATGGTTTGGTCAATTCTAAAACTACAAAGATTCCTCCTGGGCGCACATTTCATTCTAGAGACTGATCAGAAAGCTCTTACAGCTATTCAGACTAAGAATTTGAAGAGTTCGAGATCCACTCGATATGCTATAGCTCTTCAACCTTTTCACTTCACGGTACGAGCTATCCGTGGTGCGGATAATGTGATGGCTGACATTTTGTCTAGATGCCCACATGACTCCAATTAATACTTCTGTCCTATATTTCCATATATTACAGAGTCATAACACACCTATATTACTACAATAGATTAGCACATCTGTACTCACTTTATATGTACACACTATCGTGCTTTGTTATCATCTTCTTCTGTTCGTTTTTTAAGATGATAGAGGAAGACTGAGTGGTTAATATAAGGGCCGTTAGTTTACTAAACAGCCACAATTATTAATAATGTATTGTACCTTATGAAGCATATTAGTTATTAATTAGCATTATATTGCTTGTACTTTCTCAGAATGTCATTGATGAGCTGAGGACTTACCTTACTATTATCAAGCATGACGAGTTCTAGATTGTGTACTTACCCTCGGAATGCCAGAGGATATGTCCTGGATCGTCATGTAGTTTAACTTTACTATGTACTTATGTCATTACATGTCAAATAATGTACTATTTAAATTTTCCTATCAGATTTGTACATCCATTTTTAAAGACAATATTAGATTATGCTATTTAATAATGTCTATGGTAACTTGCATACGTATATTGTGTTTACATGCTAACGTGATGTGTGTTGGTGACACCTCCCCGATGTGAATATTTTTTTGAGACATATTTATTTTTCTGTTGAGGTATATCCTCACCAGACACTCTATATTTAGCCTCATGTTAGGCAATTTAATTAATTATCAGCGCATAATTCGTGCGTTTTGAGCCGCTTATCGCATGCTCTTTGATATTTAAAAAAAAAAAAAAATATGTTCCACATTTTTTTTTTTATCGGGAGGAGGTGGTGATATGTTGCGTGAGAAATTCTCGCAACATCGTTTTATTACAATATATATTTTATAACGCAAGGGCAACAACTGCTTGAAATTTATAGTCACTTTTCTCGGTAAGCAGCTGTCTCCTCGCGTTGGTATTGAATGCAGTTAAGTTTGCTATGCTAGGCCGTTTTCTCAGACAAACGGTTGGCAACCTGTTGGGTTATCCTTTTAAGGTAATCATTCTTACGCTGGTTCGTAGTAAAGGTCCTTGCGTCTTAAGTTCTGAGCTGTGGTCATTTTGCGCTGGACTGCGCATGACTGGTCTTGCTTCTTGGTCGATCGATTTCCGCCCACCAGTCAGTCGAGTGAGCGATTTTGAATAGCTAGGGGGATGCCTCGCTGAAGAGGGGATCTCCGCTATTTTTTTGTTCTGTCAGGAATGTGAAGTCCTCTTAATGGATATTTCGTTTATTCGAGATAATACCTCTAGTGTATTTCCACATGCCGGGGAGGCGTAATATTTCTGTGTATTTCCTGAAGGCAAGGTAAATTAACCTTTCATTAACTCTATCGATTTTTGGTCGTGAGCGATTTTTGATTCATAGCCTGTCTTCGGAAGGCGTCGTCACGAGATGTTTTTCCCAGCTCACATGTCGCTGTATTGTACTGCATCGGTTGATGCATGTCCCAAGGACTATTACTTGCTACTTTGTTACATGAACTAGGTTTGAAAACCTTTGTTATCTAGAGGATATTTTTGAGGACATTATTTATACTTCAGCAGACGTGCCTGTCTTGCTGAAGTCAGATTAAGGAGAGTGAACTGATCTCATACATCTGGTTATCTCCTGGCTGTTATAGAAAAGGATGGAGTTTTTCACCTGACTACATTTACAGCACTATGAAATATAACATGCATCTGACTCATCATTGTAATGCTGTCTACCGTCCATTGCTGTATTGAATGTTGCTGTGATAATGACTGTTTGATGTGCCTACATATTCGCGTAACCATTTTGTCACTGTGGCGTCCACAATAAATAATGAAGAAAAACGTCATCGGCTGTTACAAGAATCATTGACTTTATACGTCGTGAGTTTACTGACGTTCTAATGTGGATTGCCCTGTTATTTTGTATGATCATTGTTTGTCTGAACACCTCTGCACACTTCACAAAACCAGACCACGGGCACCATCACTCAACCCATGGTGCACGCGTCATTTGGCGGCCAATTACTCAATCATAATATAAATTGGACGTCATCAGTGATGTGCCAGACAGCAGAGGGCAGTCCAAGAGGAATAAGATGGACTACATTTTCTACATTGGAAGATCTGGAATATGCAGATGACATTGCACTACTAGCACATTCACATCAACACATCCAGGAAAAAACGGATAGACTTAATAAGTATAGCCAGCAGGTGGGCTTGAACATCAATCTAAAGAAGTCAGAGGTCATGACGCTCAATGTGAGCAGCCCTGAGCCCATATCAGTAAGGAATCAGCAACTGGAACAGACAGACACCTTCACATACCTAGGATGCATAGTAACACCAGACGGCGGAGCAAGCAAAGACATCAACAACAGAATGAACAAAGCAAGAACAGCCTTTTTTAGTCTAAACAACATCTGGAAGTCCTCTCAGTACAGCACAAGCACAAAATTAAGATTATATCAGAGCTGTGTGCTTTCTGTGCTACTCTATGGTGCGGAATGCTGGAGAGTTACGGAGAAGGAAATGTCGAAATTGTCCTCTTTTCACACAACATGCCTAAGAAAAATTCACTGAATCTTTTGGCCGAATACCATCACCAACCAAGATCTGCTTACTCAGAGCAAGCAAGAGGACATGCACACCAACATAGCTGGCAGACGCTGGGTTGGCCATGTTTTCAGAAGAGACCCCGATGCCATCACAAGAACAGCTATGCTATGGACCCCTGAAGGGAAGCGAAAGAGAGGCCGACCAAAAACAACTTGGCGGAGGACTGTGGAGGCTGAGATGCAAAGAATGAACCAGAGTTCGGGCACTGTACGAAGGATGGCCACCGACCGAGCAAAGTGGAATCAATTTGTTGTTGCCCTACAAGACGCCACCAGGCATGATGTCCACTGACTGCTTTGACGGTCGGTGGCTAAGGATCAAAGAAAAAGAAAAAATACCTGGCATGTTCGTGTTGGTAAGGCCCTGAAATATCAGTGTGCTATCCAAACAGAACAATTTTCAGAGCCAAAATGTTCACTGGCAACTACAGAATATTTTAAAAATTACCAGCCATAAATGTTTCCCTAATAACATATGAGTTTGCTCAACTGAACTATAGTATTAAATTAAGAACTACCATCTATCTTTATATGCTAAATACAAATGACATTACCTTTATTTCAAAATACTTGACATAATTATTCACTGTTACTTACTTCTTCCCCCTTTTTGAGCTGGAAATGAAACCCTCCTTTTCCAGCCTATTGATAAGTCCCTGGGCAACTGTATTTTCAATGCCTAGTCTCCTTGCCAACTGAGGAGCCACCACACGCTTGAACTCAATGCATGCTGAAAGTGCTCTTCTCCAAAGACATGTAGCCTGAAGTACACAAAGATGATGTAACTGAATATGCTGACAAATGAGTGTTATCTTTCATTTCTGAATCATTTAATATAAATTAAAACTTAAGATTATTCTCATGACCTATAACATCTCAAAATTAATCTAGAGCATTGGGTAACATCATCTAAGACCATCAATGGGTTACTTATTATTGAAATATTGCAATCATGGGAAATCAAATGAAATGTAAAAATTATGTTAAGGCATATTAGCATGAAAATGGCAGAAAGAGTTATTTTTATGGCATAATTACCTGTACTGCAATAGAAGATATACCGCAAAGATAAGGATCAGTCGGCATTAGTTTACTATTACCCTGCTGGAAATAAAACAATACTATAGAACTTTAATACCATTATCTGAGATTTACATGCCATGTAAGCTGTGTCATGACATAAGGCAAAGTGAGTTACTTAATCTACTTAGAACTCTCCCAAGACAAGCTGACAAACTGAGTAAAAGCAAATATTTTTTTTTTATGCCTCAAATTCCTGATAATATGAACACTGGCCTTTCAAGTCCTACATGTGAAGGAATTTGTTGTCTGAAAGATACTTCCAAAAAATTTGAATGTTCTTGTTAAAATTTTCTAAATAATTAATACCCAGCTTTTGTCAGGTATCAGCCAACAACTCGAGCAAGTCCTGCAAGTCCCACGAGTCCCAGTAGATTAATGCAAATAAGGCACTGAGACAGTGACATTCTTCACATGTAGGACTCAAAAGGCTAGTTAGTGTTCATATTATCAGGCATTTAAGAAAATAATTTCAGCTTTTACTCAATTTGTTTGGTGTTTTTTGTTTTTTCGACTTTTTGTTTGGTACATTTGTTTTTTTTTAAGTTTCTTTTGTTTTGTTTCTCTCTCTTTGATTTTTATTTTTGGACACATAAACATACACAATTTTGTAATTTTGAATTGCTCTATTTACAATGATTGGACAGAAGATATGATGCCACTTTTGCTTATCGGCAGTTGTACACATTTTTGGGATTTGAAAACACTATATATCCTAACTATACCCTTCAGAGGTTGAACAAATGCTCAAGCTGACTATATACCCATAAGCGCACACATGCATACACTAGATGTGAACCAACAAAGAATGAGAAGTCAGTGATCAACTATACCATTGTTAGGAGGAGCTCATTCAAATATGTCCGGGATGCTAGAGTCTGGAGGGGGCCAGAGATTGGAAGTGATCACTACCTGCTTACAATCAAAAGAACAACTGAAAGAGTTGCTCAGCCTAGGAACTGCCCAACATCCCGCAAGAAACCAAGTAAACAAACAGGAGAAATGAGCATTAAGACCTACAAGCTGAGAGAGCCAGAAATTAAGACTTATTGCTACAGCGGTGAGAAACACAGAAGAACAACCTGATGGCTTGGAAACCCTCTGGCTTAAATTCAAGGACATCATAAAGACAGCTGCTGCAGAGCATGTGGTGAAGTCCAACTTGGGAACAAGAGAAAGAGGACACCTTAGTGGACAGAGGAAGTCAAAGAGAAAATAAGAGAGAAGAAAATGGCATGGAAACAATACTTAGGAGCTAAAAACACAGCAGGACAAATAGAGAAATATAGAGAATATGTGAAGCAAAGAACAAGGTGCTAGCAGCAAATCAGAAGTCCTGGGAAGAATTTGGAGAAAAGCTAGAAAAAGATGCGCAAGAAAACCAGAAATTGTTCTATAAAACTCTAAAGAACATGAGGAAGGAAAAACAATGCCCTCTCAAATTTATAAAGGACAAGCAAGGCAAATTGCTTACTGCCCCGAAGGAAGTAATGGAAAGATGGAAAGAATATTTCTCAGAACTCCTTATGGTGAGCAAGGTCAAGCATCAGAAATGATGACCACTAGCACAGAAGAGGAAACCAATGGTGATGAAGATGACATAAAGATGGAAGAACTGAAGGCAGCACTGAAGAAAATCAAGATGGGCAAAGCAGCAGGGCATGATGGTATAACACCAGAAATGGTTAAGTACATGGAAGCATCAGGTGACCTATTACTCTTAAGGGTCCTACAGGCGGTGTGGTGCAACAAGACCATACCAAAGGATTGGGAGATTGCCATCATAACACCAATTTTCAAAAAAGGTGACAATCGACAATGTGGAAACCATAGAGGCATATCCCTTCTCAGTGTCCCTGGTAAAATCTTCTCTAGAATCCTAGAGCAGAGACTCCGACGCCTAGTTGAGCCACAATTGGATGAGATCCAGTGCGGATTCTGATCAAAACGAAGTACTCAAGACCTAATCTTCACACTCAGACAGCTGAGTGAAAAAGCTCTTGAGTATAAGAGTGAGATCCATCTTTGTTTCATAGATCTGGAAAAGGCATTTGACAGGGTCCCCTGGAGCAAACTTTGGGACTGTTTGGCAAGGAAGAACATTCCAGCACCTCTGATTCATGCTACACAGAGCTTCTACAAGTCTTGCAGAAATTATGTGAGGACAGCAAACCATAAGTCAGAAGAGTTCAGGACCACCACTGGTGTAAGACAAGGTGATATCCTGTCACCTTATCTTTTCATACTCCTCATGGACGATGTTATCAAGGCATGTAAGGAGAGAACAAGAAAGTATTCAGTGGGGTACTGGAAGATGAGACAGGTATGTATTTCAGAGCTGGCATTTGCTGATGATGTTGCCCTGATTGCTAAATCAGAGGCACATCTCCAATCCAACCTGCAAGTCTGGAAGGAAGAGCTGGAGAAGAGAGGGATGGTCATAAGCAGCTCTAAAACAAAATCCATGGTGATATCACGAGAAGAAAGAAGACATCAGATTAAGCCGGGAGAACAGGTCCTGGAGCAGGTCGACCACTTTAAATATCTCAGAGCCATTATAGACCAAAAGGGAGGCATCAAAGAAGAGTTGGCCACTCGAAAAGCAGCAGGTGGGAGACTTTTTCAGGCCATAAATCGAGGATTCCTCAGCAAGAGAGAGGTTGGTAATAAAACGAAGATGGCTGTATACCACTCCACCTATGTCCCAGTCTTGACATATGGATGCGAGTCATGGGCAATGATTAATAATAATAATAATAATAAATTCTTTAAGCGCCAACACAAAAGCCAGTGCTCTCCAGGTTGGTTCGTTGCTGTGACGCCAAACTCTTCACATTATTTAGGCCCAACGTTGTTCCTTCTCTTATTATGAGTTTCTTTTGGTCCTTTTTTTTCAATCTGAAGGAAGTGGTATTCTGTTGTTTTGCATTCGTAGGACATGACCGATATATGACCATCGTCTTTTCCTTATATAGGGTCGGAGACATATTTCTGCCTAGAGTCTTCTCTTATTTGTCGATTAGTCTTGAATTCTTTCCAACTGATGTTCATGAGTTTTCTAAGACATTTGTTCTCGAATGTTTCAGCTTGTTCTCCAATGATTTTGTTATTTTCCAACTCTCACAGCCGTTATGTTAACACTGAGATAACATTTGAATTAAAAAGACGAAGCTTGGTATGTATATTCAATGATCGTAATTTCCAAATGTTAGATAATCTATTGAAGGCGCTAGCTGCCAAAGCAATTCTAGTATGGATTTCTCTTGTTGTGTCACCATCCTGAGTCATTTTACTGGGCAATGATTACAATCCACAAAAGCCAGATCCAAACCTCAGAAATGAGGTATCTGAGGAAGGTGGTTGAAGTAACAAGAAGAGACATGGTCCGCGACCAGATGATACGTCAAGGCGTAAAATCCCACAACCTGCAGACCCAAGTAGAACAGTCCCAACTAAGATGGTTTGGCCATGTCTGCAAAATGGGAGAAGACTGGCTACCATGACAAGCATGGGAAACAAAGAGATAGGGATCCAGACCCCGAGGACGACCCAGAGTCCGCTGGGAGGACAACATTAGACAATCTTTGAAGGACCGAGGACTAGAACGGAACCAGGCCAGGAGGAAGACAGCCGATAGAATAGTCTGGCGCTCTCTCTTCCAAACCTCTACACCTCACGGTAGAAGGGGAACGACTAAGTAAGTAAGTAAGCAAAGGCTTTCTGGGCGATCGAATATTGCTTTGGCATCTTAGAAGTGACTTATTATTTGAACAGGATGCTATCCGTGCAGCCGAATCATATGTGGATATTGAATAAGGGCATGATTTAGACAGTGACACCGATGAAATTGAATCTAGTGAAAGAAGTAATGGTACTGCTGATAGACTAAACAAAGGAAGTACTCCAGTTGAAATTTGTGACTTAATAGGAGTTCAAGCGTGTATTACTTAAGATATTTTAATAAAAACATTTAATGAAGCATTAAGTTTATATGTGAAGGATACTAGTGTGCAACAGTGACTGGTTTCATAAATCTTTTTTTTTTTTTTTACTCGAATATAAGTTGGGGATATGTTCCTTAACATTCTTTGAACCGGAAATAAAAAAAATCATTCCGATCGTAATGATGACTTTTAAAGTAAAAAAAGCACTTTTATTTTGACTTCAAATCAATGTTTTATATTAAGAATACATGTTATCAATTATATCTGTGCTAAAAAATATACAGCTATCACTTATATTGACTTTGAAATTACACACGGAAAAACGTAAACACCGCATTTGTCCGTCCGCCATTTTGGATGTTTTGCGAACAACTCATCTTAACATATCGTAAATAACATGCAGTCTGATAGTGACTACAACGCATCTAGTGATGTAGATTCCTCTTCTGATGATTATTCAGAGGACTTGGAAACATCTGATGAGTCGGATGGTGAAAATACAGCTCAGAACAACTCAAATCACCAGCTGTACATGCAAAGGTAATGTTACTTCGTTACCGAAATGATAAGCTGATTTTGAAAAGCAGTACAACAGTCGTTTTAGTGGGCTATTGTAATCAGTATAGCTGCTTTATGTTTGTTTTTGAAAAAAAGAAACAAATATTTCACCAATCAGTTAACAAAGAATTAATGGCACCAGGAAATAAATATAAAGGGGGTCGGACGTAACCTGTGAATCAGCTGATTTTTCTGACATCTGCCCTGTCTATGTTTTTAAAAATTTTTATTTACATCATATGATTTTATGACTGACAGTATTCCTTTGTATGGAAAATGTAATATGTGTCAATTTTCCTGTGTACACTAAACTGTAACTTTGAATTCTATTGTTGATCTGTAAAAATTAATTTTAAATTGTTCTTCTTGCAGGTGTTTTGGTTATGATGGACTTGATGAAGGCCCACCTTCCAAGCCTCCACCCTCTTTGCCTGAGAGGGTTCCAGGTCTGCAACTGTCAGAGGTGAGGACCAGAGAAAATATAAAGCAGTTTTTGAGGCCCATTGACTTCTTCAAACTTTTTTTCACTGCTAACATTGTTGGTTACCTGTGTCAGTTTCAAATGAATATGCACATCAGCATGGACCTAACAAGTTTACTATCTTTACTGGAGGGTATGATGTTACTCCAGAGGAGTTTTATCGCTTTAGTGCTTTGCTAATGTATGCTGGTCTTGTACCAGCTCCAAGTGTTGATCGCCTCTGGTCAAGAAAAAGCAATTACAATGGACTGTGGGCCAGGGCATTTATGTTTAGAAACAGATTCAAAGCAATAATGAGTTTTTTTAAAGTTTCAGACCCAAAGACTGAAGACCCTCAAGATACGCTATGTAAAGTGAGAATGTTGTTAACATATATTAGAATGAAGTGCAAAAACCTATACCAACCTGATCAAAATGTTTCTGTTGATGAAAGAATGGTTAGAAATAAAGGGCGTTATTCTTTTCGACAGTATATTAGAGACAAGCCAACAAAATGGGGGATGAAGTTATGGGTTCTTGCTGATGCTGTTAGTAGATATACTTATGACTTTGACGTTTATTTAGGTAGGAACACTGCAAATGGACCATTTGGTTTAGCTTATACTGTAGTTATGAATCTTATGAAATCTTTGGTGAGACAAGGATTTAGGGTTTATTTTGATAATTTTTATACATCCATTCAGTTACTGAAGGACTTGTTAGGGATTGGAGCTTGTGGCACATTTCTTACAAACAGAAAGGGGTTTCCAGCTGCACTTTCAAATATAAAGGAATTTGAAAAAAATAGTATCAGAGGTGGAGTGAGGTGGGTCAGAGATGAAGAGTTACTAGCACTGCAGTGGAGAGGTAACAAAACTATAACACTGGTTTCAAGCATTCACAATGCAAATGGCCATAGGTTCGCTAAACGTAGAACTAAGGTTAATGGGAATTTTTGAGAACTTAATGTTAGACAGCCAAATCTTGTAAGGGATTACAACATATACATGAAAGGATTGGACAAGAGTGACCGGCTGATTAACAAGTACAATGTTTTGAGAAAGACCAATAAATATTGGAAAACTCTTTTTTTTTCACTTTCTGGATATTGCTAGGGTAAATGCTTACATTTTATTTCAATACTGGCAGATAAAACACCCAGATGTAGAAGAACTGAAAAGACCAGCTAGATATGGTCAGCTAGATTTTACAGGATGATGCAGAAATGGTCAGACTACAATAAAATATGACTGTAGTTTATTGTTCTGATAATACTTTTTTTTGTCTTCTTTGTGAAATATCATGTTTATAATTTTTGTGTTTTTTTTCCTGATGACTTTCCTTCAATTTTTTAAAACTCATATCAATATAAATTTTAAAAATATTAATTTTACATCTAAATATGGTAGTCTGTTCAATTACAAACAATTTGATGTATAAAACTCTTGGGTAGACTTAAAATTAAAATGTATCAAGGAACATTAGAAGTCAGATATGTCAGAGTATAAGAAAATGATACAAAATATCAGGTCTGAAAAGAGTTAAGGTTCAAAGAGGGAATAAATTTCTCAACTTATACTTGAGTATATACTGTAAAATACTGATTCAGTAAGGGGGTAAAATGATGGGTTAATGTATTAAATACAGAATGCTCCAAACGTAGTTTGGTTTCCAAAGCACTGAAAATTTAAAGTCTTGGTTTTGAATTTTTTCTTATCAGAGTAAACCTCACTGCATATCTTCTTTGGCATTTCAGTGCTGCTAAAATGTATTAACAAAATCCTGAAGAAGTAAAGGTTGACACTAGCCAGTGCTTAAAACATGATATAAGTAAGAAAACTATTTTTCTAAAACACTGCACAAGTGGAAGAAAACTAGAATAAGCAAGTGGTAGAAAAATGAATTTCTAAAACATAACTCACATTTTAATACCACTTATCTACAAAATTCCACCTGTCTGCCTGCTGAAAAATGACAAATTAATTATGTGGCTGTTACGTACATTTATTACCTAAGGGGGTAGTCTTCGGTCCTGCCAAATGTACGCACCAGTCTTTATATATTTTATTATTTGTGCATTCGATTGATTCACGCACTGACGTGCACAATGCAGTGTGAGTTGCTTTGGACGCACGGGTAACCTAGTTTGGGGATTGTGACGTCATGTTTTGAACGGGGCAGTGCGGACTTTGTTATGTCCGAGATATAGATTATTGGAATTTTCTGGCAGTTTTGTATAAGCCAGTATGTTATATTGATTCAATTGGTATTCTTGACGAAGCCAATGATGGAAGGATCATGTAAGTGTCGCCCCGGTTATATTTGTATATTTATTGCCGTAAACTAAAGTATCAGGCCGCTCCCAGTTGTAGTCTAGCGGGAAGTCATCTTAGCATGTAATTTCCTAGAATGGACAGACGGAGTCGGTGGTCATATTAGATTACCGTAGAGGAATAATACCTACGTGTAAACCAGTTTATTTATTCGTATGCTTCATATTTTATATGCCGTACATTCAACAATGCCAGAAGCGTGGCATAGAATGGGAGAGGTTAGTCAACTGGAATCTCTAACCTGTTCGTATTATCGTGTATGACTTTGTTTGAAACTATATGCTATCTAACGTTACGTTTTGGAGAACGTATGGGATTGTGAAGTATGATATGGAAGATTTTATCCTGGAGTATGAATACGTTACCATGATAGACGTCCTTGAAGGAAGGTCAATGGACTTGAATGAGAAAAATATTATACGGTAACAGTTTTGTGATCCTTAGTCACTTGAGTCAGAGGACTTGATTGGTAGAGAATCTTCAGGAACTTTAAAAGTAATTACCATTATGCTGATGTATGATCTTTGCGCCTGTGACGATGTTAGTCTTGTCCACTCCGTATGTGTCATGTTGAATAAAATCTATGTACAGTCATCACCGACTTATGTACTGCCAGTACTTGCCCAGTTCACCCAGTTCAACACTACTTGTTGAAGTTCGTTTGAAGAATATTGTTGACATTCGTTCATTTTAACCATTCGCGTTTTAAGCTACCTCTTCACCAGTATAAACTGTACTCAACCATAAAACGGAGTCAACAGTAATATTTTTATTTTAAACATACCTTTGCACAGACATCGCACATATGGTTAGCTGGTGCCTTGTCCTCGCTTGTTATGAGGAAACAAATTCCATGTTGCCAAAACATACAATTTGAGCACATAATCATCAAGCCATCATCCTGTAGAAAAGTACACAATGCTGGTTTTTATTGCTCTAGCATATCATGGACTCAGAAATTTCATTTACCTTTACCATGCACATTTGCCAAATCTGCATAATATCTATGTGTCCACAACAAACAAAGAAATAGAACCTTTTTTATGACGAATATAACATTCTAATATATTTAGCAGATTTAACTTTGAAAAAATTCATTATAAAAAAATATTATTCTTAAACATGCATAATACAAGAGGATCACTACAAAAAATTATGCCCCATATGTTTTCTTTGTTACAAAATTATTATTATTTTATAGCAGTGTTTCCCAAAGTATGGCACTTGTATCCTCTAAGGTACATGATAAAGGTTCAAAGGGTACACAATAGACTTCTTTAAGTTTACTTTATTTGACTATATCTGACAACAGCTGTTGCCTCTAGAGGAGTATGATGGACAGCATTCTCTACATTGGAGTAATATGCAGATGACATTGCACTACTCGCTCACTCACATCAATAAATTCAAGAAAAACCAGACAGACTGAATATATATATAGCCAACAGGTGGGACTAAACATTAATCTCAAGAAGACAAAAGTCATGACACTCAGTGTAAGAAATCCTACAACCATCAAAATAAGGGACCAAGAGCTAGAAAATACAAACATATTTATATACTTAGGAAATATTTAATATATTCAATGAATAATCAAAGACTTGTACTCTTCAGTGTAACCACTGGATTCTTTGACAATACATTGAGTAAAAACCTACAGATTCGTTAACATTTCTGTATCTCACGAAAAAATGACAGAAATATTAAGCCCGTTCCGACCACCCGCTTATATATACAATAAATATATAGACATGCAATGAAAAAAAAAAAAAAGATTACGATCGGCAAAGAATGGGTGACGAAAAGGGTGTCTAAATGATCGACATCAAATATAATACTCATGTGCAGTGACTCATGAGAATGTCCTTCCCAAACTTGGAATGTTTGATCAACCGAGTAATGACATTAGCTAGATCCCTGCATGTACAATCCACATGCGAAGCTGGTCTCACGAATTTTGATAATGGGTAAATACATCCTCGACGTGTTGATTGTAGACTGATGAAGGTAACGAATTATACTGAGTAGAATACTGAGTTCACTTCTGGAAGATCGATTGATGACGACGGTTGAAAATATTTGCGTATGATGTCATTCTGCTTCATGTTGCCGGATAAACATTTGACGTAAAATAGTTTCAAAAAGCAATAAATTCTGTACCCTTTCCTTGTCGATAATAGTTCTTGGGTACATTAATATTCCTTGTTCTAGTACCAATTGAAATCTTCCTATATGATACTTGCTGTTTCAAGGTCGAACCTTCTCCTTGAAGTCGCGAACCGTTTGAATTTGAATAATTGTTATAAATACTGTTCTAGAAGAAATCTTCTTTTCCTTTAACTTTTGAATTGCCAACCCCGAATAGTAATTGATAAAATGTTTATAGACAGTCTTGACTGTAGTGGTAAAGATTCGTTGGGGTGGCTACCAGACAAGAGCCCCCATAAATTCGACTCGGGTTCATCTGTTAAGAACAATTCCTTTGTTGTCTGTATGTTGTCTAGGGTTTTTCTATTAGTAGATGTATTGCCACAAAAACTGGCCAGAACTTTTCTGGGTAATCGTTCTTCTTCATATTCATATTCCTCAACTCACTGTCATAAACTGTTTGAGAATTAAAATACAGAATCTGAAACTTTGAAAGATTCTTTGAAGACTTCTGGTTTCAACGACTTTCATTTTTATTTATCACAAAGACTTTCATGAGCGACACATTGCTCTAATAAAGTTTGATATCTTCAATTAAATATCGATTCCTTCCTTCAATGTACTATTTATAAATAAGTCCACACATCTGCAAAATTCTTCATGCCATTAAGACTAATACCTTCGTGCTTTCATAGCATATTCATAATTTTTGTCCGTTTATTTTATTCTTGCGAATCCTTCTTGACATATTATATTTTCCATCAATGTCTAAATTATTAAGATTCGGTGCCTTCGTGCACACTTTCTTTTAGTCAGCAATTACATATATTTCTTAAATTTTCATATCTTTACATGCCGGTTATGATAACCTTGACATATCTTCAAACATATATTTTAGCCAATCGAGCCTATTTCTTACCATGAATTTCACACATCCTGATAAAATGGGTTTGTCCCATATTGAATTAAAATCTCCCTTGATTTCTGCTTCGAAATCTATACTCTTGGATACACTTTGTGAGTAGAATTCTCTATGCCTAGTTAGTGGACCACGCCACACAAGCCGACACTGTTGAATATTCAAACGTAACTATGTACTCCTCGTCATGCTTCGCTACCGTGTGTAGTCATAGTCAATGACTGTAGTTATTTTGTGTTTTGGTGAGGCACATCATGGTGCATAGTTTTTTTTTTTTTTTTTTTTTTTTCGTACGCCCGCTAATACTCGAGGCGAAATCTCAGGTTATTTTTTTTCTTTTTTTTTTTTTTTAATGTCTAACCTGACATTGATTTTTACGTGAGTATCCTATTTTCTTGTACAGAGACAAGTGTCCCTCGCCATTCAGGCAGATACTCGCCGTTTTCGGAGGTACCCATTAGAGCTGGGTCGGCTCAGGAGCCGCCAGTCCCTGGTCGACGACACTCCTTCAAATGTTCTCGCCAGGTCTCGAGTTAATCCAGTCCAAATCCCGGTCGACGAAAAATCCGCAAATGCCGTCGCCCGGGTTTGATCCTGAATCACCCGGTCGCCAGAGCGGTGTTGTAACCACTACGCTAGCGCGGCTCCCATGGTGCATAGTGATCTCTCCAAATATACTTTTTCAAAATCGCTTCACCCCATGATGCGCTCTCAACACATAGTAACACCAGATGGCAGAACAAGCAAAGACATCAGTAGCTGAATGAATAAAGCCAGAACAGCCTTCGCCAACCTAAACATCTGGAAATCCTAACAGTATAGTACAAACACTAAATTAAAAATATATGAGAGCTGCGTAATTTCTGTACTTCTGTGCAGTGCAGAATGCTAGAGAGTAACAGAAAAGGAAATGTCAAAATTATCCTCTTTCCACACAACCTTCCTAGGGAAAATTCTTCGAGCTTTCTGGCTGAACACCATCACTAATCAAGAACTGCTAACTCGGAGCCACCAAGACGACATGTACACCATCATAGCGAGTAGACACTGGAATTGGATTGGCCACATCCTCAGAAGAGACCCTGACACCATCAACAGAACTGCCATGCTATGGACTCCAGAAGTAAAGCAAAAGCAAGGACGGCGAAAAGCCACCTGGCAGAGAACTGAGGAGGCAGAGATGCTGAGCATGAACCAGAGCTGGGGCACCATACAAGGATAGCTGTTGACCTAGCAAAGTGGAGACAGTTATTTTGCTGCCCTGCAAGATGCTACCAGGCGTGATGGTCACTGATTGCTTTGTCAGTCAGCGGCCAAGGGCAAAAGAAGAAGATTAAAGAATTTTTGTTCTTGCTCCAGAAAACAATTCATCAAAATTTAATTTATCAGAATGGTGTGCTGCAGGAATACACATTTATTTGCAACTGTGTGTCACTTTCTTGAAATACGAGTGATACATTTGCCTTTATAGTAGGCTAGTAAGACACCAGGAGTATGTTTCACTGGCTTTTTTCTTTTATTCGTGGGTGTCTGTTGCGCTAAAATAGAGGGGTCTATTGATATATGCCATACTTATATCAGGGCACTGTTGTATCAGTGCAAGGAAATGCAATGAATAGCCAAGCGAAGAATGGTTGGCGAAACCACTAAGAAAATGAACAAATAAAGGCTGAACCAAGCAAACTTTTGCATACTGTTAGTTATCTCTGTTCTGTTCAATAAGATAAACTATTTGCCTCATCCACCACAGTAGCAACATCACAGATCTATATATTAAATATCATCAGGTATATCTGCATACATTTCATCAAGAAGTCCTACAAAATATTTAAAGCACCATATTCTTTTAACTTCTTCCTCAATATTTTGTTCAAAAAAATCCATATAATGGAATTAGTACCCATTCATGTAGTTTGTTTGAATTTTCACAACTCTACCATGCCTCCTTTCACACCCGCAAACTCAAAAGGAGTGGAAACTGGGTACTATGCACTGTTGCAACAAAAAATACTTGAGTGAGGCAGAGCTTAGCATCCACTTTGCAGAGAAAGTGTCAACAGCATTACCCTTTTTTCCCAAAATAACTCAACGAAGGTGTTTCGCATGCACGTAAGCCTTAGCAGGGCGAGTACTTGATGCTGGGTTGCGGTGTGTAAGAGTGCAGATGCCCATGCTGATTGTCAGCTCCTCAAAAGGGGTTTGCAATTATTGTTAGTTTTAGAAACAATCCTCTATAGCACTGCTAAGCTATACCCTTGAGGAGATATTTTCTATTTTTCCACTAAAACACCACTCTGCACTGCTTTTTTCCAACTCTTAACAACTGCATGCACACCTGCCACTAATTCCGCACATGCGTTCTTCAGCCAATTTTTTAGCCACTTCCATAAGCTTCGCCACGAGAAGTGAGAAGCACTGTAACCACTCTATGACATGATGCTCATCATAAACATTTCAAATTCCATCAGATATGCTGTAAAGTTACTGATTTTGCCACAGTATGCCACAAATATTACTACATTTTAGATTCTATTTTATGTCAGTGTACCACAGACTTTCTGAGACTTCTGTTCTCGCATGTTCATTCACTCACACTGACAGAGAGAAACAGAGACAGAGAGAGAGAGAGACACACACACACACATACACAAAGCCTGAATGTGAGACACACTGAGATGCTGCATACCTCATTGCATCCACAAGGGCACCTCACTTGAAATTCATCTGCATTATTAGGTTTCTCAACGGCAGACCCTAACGAAATAAAGAAAAACTACATAAATGTCAAACACAGCCTCTTCAGAGTGAGATACAGAACGAATTCGTAATATGAACACATGGCCTTACACAAGGACACTTTATCTCACAGAAATGTACATTTAAGAATAAGTAGTGCTACAGTATGTGTAGCTCTTTTTCTAATGGCTAATGCATGTGAATGCAAAAAAATATTTCAAAGAGTCACAAATAACCAAGCTTATTTAAAAATGAGATGTGAAATCACATGACCGGAAAATATATCTGAAACTTTCTCAGTAAATTATATGCACTCTGTGTCTTCAACATTTTGATGCCGATGAGCAAACTAGAATAAGATATATATATTATAACTCCCCAAAAGGCTCCTTTTGCATTGGTTTCTTATCACCAGGTTCTCATTTGTCTCCCATTACTGTTTGACTATATAGTGTGGTTCTCTAGATCTGTCCATATTCAGTAAAAGAAAGCATTAAACAGTGACATCATGGAATGCAAATGCCTACATTTCCGCTTTCTACGCATAAAATTTCATGAGACTGAATGAACAAGATTTCAAGATTATAACATTTATGTGAAATTATGTAAAATATGTTGATGGTCATATATGGTCATATATCGGTCATGTCCTACGAATGCAAAACAACAGAATACCACTACAGGCGCTCACTTGGGTTCCTGAGGGTAAGAGGAAAAAAGGAAGACCAAAAGAAACACTCAGAAGAACAATAATAAGAGAAGGAAGAACGTTGGGCCTAAATAATGTGCAAGAGCTAAGAGGAGTGGCGTCACAACGAACAACCTGGAGAGCATTGGTTTCTGCCTTATGCGCCGTGTTTGGTGCTTAAAGAATTTATTATTATTATTATGTTGATGGTAATTAGTAAGAAGATTAAGGTTTATCAAGGATATCATGAATTTTGTTACTGAATGAGTGAAATGTTGAGCAAGAAACTCAGCAGTCCTACGCTTTACCTGGATGGGCTGGATTTAAATTGCAGTGCGTCTTTTTTGCATCACTAGTACTGATGGCAGCTGACGTTGATGCATCACCTTTATCACATGTCACTTCTTGAACTGGCTGACTTGTCCCATTAACCTGACAAAAAATGTTGCCCTTGGTATATGTTAGAAATTGTTTGTAAACTAAAGCATGCATTTTTTTAGTAAAGACAGAAAATAATTTGAAATCTGTACTTATCAATATGTATAATTAATTCTGGTAAACTTCTACCCCTAAACCTACTTTCATTTTAAAGTACATCCATTTTCACATAATGTAGGAAAGTTGGAGTTGTTTCTGAGCACAAATAAAGTTTTTATCACAATTTGAATTTTTTGGGTATATTTAGATAAAGCGCACAAATATTTTAACCTTTATTTACAGACATGACTACCGTTACTGATTTTGCATTAAATAATTTATTTATAATGATAACAAGAAGTGTTATATATCTAAATATAGAGAAATGAAACCCCTTTGACATGCACCTAACTGAATTATTCAATGATTTTAAACATGCATGCAACATATGCAGTAATGAATGCAGAAAAATTTAAAAAGATAAAAAATTGAAAAACAAATTGTCCTTATCAATATGTATAATTAATTCTGGTAAACTTCTACCCCTAAACCTACTTTCATTTTAAAGTACATCCATTTTCACATAATGTAGGAAAGTTGGAGTTGTTTCTGAGCACAAATAAAGTTTTTAATCACAATTTGAATTTTTTTTGGTATATTTAGATAAAGCGCACAAATATTTTAACCTTTATTTACAGACATGACTACCGTTACTGATTTTGCATTAAATAATTTATTTATAATGATAACATAAAGTTTTATATATATATCTAAATATAAAGAAATGGAACCCCTTTGACTGCACCTAACTTAATTGTTAAGTGGTGTTAAACATGCATGCAACATATACAGTAATGAGTGCAGAACAATTTAAAAATACAAAAAAATTTGGAAAAAAGTTGTACTTACCCACAAAAATAATCCAATTTGGAAGCCTGGAACTCCTAGAACCACTTTCATCCAATTATATGGAACGCAGACAAGTTTCAGTTGTTTTGAATAATAAATAAAAATGTTGTTTCCTTTTGAAATGTTCAGGTCACATATTGAAAAATCATGACGAAAATAAAC
Source organism: Oreohelix idahoensis (assembly GCA_024509875.1). Lineage (NCBI taxonomy): Eukaryota > Metazoa > Mollusca > Gastropoda > Stylommatophora > Oreohelicidae > Oreohelix > Oreohelix idahoensis. The sequence continues at coordinate 106,619 of JAMPIV010015601.1, forward strand.
TATGTATACACTTTATACACAACTGATATTTACCACAAACTATTTCCTTTCATGATAAGCAACAAAACAGTTATTTGGATGTAGATAGGGATTATTTGTGCATCCTTCACAATAAAAGGATGTCCTGATCCTTACTTGAGGGGTGCTGCAAATGACACAGTTGCGATGAAATTTTGATTTTTTAACTAAATGGTTTGTTCCTCCTAGTCTGTTGACTGGATTGTTCACTTGATTGCCATGTCCAATCCTGGGAGGAATTTGCTGGAAATCTACAGCAGCAACAAGAGAGAGCTCACTGACAAGTTGCCGTTTAAACTGAAGAAGGCTCTGTTTTTTGGCATTTGTTATTCTTGACAGTGCAAATAATTTATACGCATTGAGCTGAGCTATTTCAAAAATCCAGAAGAAAATTTTTTTCCACCACTTTCTTGTTCTTCTGCTAAATGTGCCATATGTTACAATGCTTTGGTCCACTCTGTCACATCCATTCATGCGTTGATTGTAATAATCAATCATCAGAGGTTTATTTTTTGTTTCACCAAAGCGATTGGTGATGTCCTTGCTTTCCACTGTTGCGCAGCTTGAAACAAGAATGCATGGTTTTTTTGCTTTTTTGTCCCTAAAAATTACACATAAAAATCTTTTTTCTTGCTCCATATACCATTTCATTTCCATATGCATTAGCTGTGTAGTTTCCAGCTCTTTTGGGAAGTTCTTTCGATTAACGTTGACAGTCCCAGTGAAATAATGACTCCTGTTATTCAGATATTGAAGCAACGGCACACTTGTGTAATATCGATCAGCATAGATGTGATGACCTTTTCCACATGGTTGTAGTAAAGTGTCAAAAACTTTGATGGCTTGCTGGCTATTTACATCAATATCTGGACTGTAAGAAGTATTGGCCCCAAAGTATATCAACAAATTTACTACATACCCTGTGCTACTGTCGCAAAGACCGAATGTCTTCACATGATATTTTTTGGGTTTAGAGGCATTGAACATTTTGTGAACTCATCTGCCTTTCCACCCAATTACCATTTCATCCAAAGACAGCTCCTTGTAAGGGTAAAATGCTTCCTGGAATCTAGATAACATTTTCTGTAGAAATGGTTCGATCTTTGCTTTACCTTGTGCGTCTAAATCACTCACATGAAACATCATGTGATATAACATCTGAAACCTATCCCGTGTAAACATATGTCTGTACCAGGGAGTTTGCATAAAGCCTTCATTAGACCAACAATCCCCATTGCTATTATCACAGCAAAAAACTTGCACAGTTCTGGAGATGTAACTGGATACCAGTTTTGATAGACAGATCTTTTTGTCGCCATTTCTGAATTTGACTGACAGAGTCGATCAGCATATTCATTTATAGAAACAGTAAGCTCATCTATAATCTCATTAGTTAAAAGAGCTTTGAGACAATAAAATGCAGAAGAATCATCAGGTATAATATCTGGATTCACACCTGTAATCCTAGCATGAGGCAGTACAAAGCGGAAAGCATTTTGTGTTGAGCCAGCATCAACATTCCACCTAATTTCCTCATTCATTGTACTTGTTTGTATTACCATCAGTACTTGTGGGTTCTGCTTCTCTATGGGGTGATCTAGACGTAAGCCTATCTTCTCTTAATCTTTTCTTCGTGGGAGCTTTACCTTTTCCTTGTTGTCTTTTCACTGGCCTGGAATTTCTAGTACTAGTACTACTAACAGAACCAGCTAGGGGAAACGCCCCCTTCTCATCTGATTCAGTGTTTTGATTATATATATCTTCGCTGGGCAAAATATATTCTGAATCTGAACTTTCATCTTCACTCGATAACTGATCATCCTCATGTTCGATCCAAGAAGAAATAAGTCGTGCTGCTTGCACCGTCGATAACCTTTGCTTACAATCGTTGAAAGATGAAGCCATTTTGGTTAGAAAAATTTGTTTACGATCAACAGCCAAACAAAGGTACTAAAAATCAAACGTAATAACTAATCAAAAAAAAAAAACCTCGCTAAAATTGTAAACAGACTGAATACAGGAAGTGACTATAAATGTTGGATTGGATAAAACATCGACAATTTTCCATTAACTCTTTGCCGATAGAGACTTACTGTAAATGCCAGATGACCTGGCGAGCCATACATTTGGTACCAAACAGGTGCCAGTTCAAGTGGCGAGCCGGATACTAAGAGTTAACTTTATATTGACTTTGGATATGAACTTTGTTCTAACATTTTATTAAATTTCTGCCATTTTAAAAATAAGAAAATCCAAGAAACATTATTCCAATTTTTTTCTTACAATGTATATACAATTCATTCTACTACTGATAATAATCTTACAGTAAGGGTTACTCAACTGTCCTCCTCACTATATGAAAATGAGGTTAGTAAACAGTGGTTTAAATAGTTAACTGCACTGGTGTAATGTAAGGAACACTTAGCTCACCTCATAATCCAGTCCTGCATTGTTTATGGACATACTCTCTTCTGTCACTTGCTCCATTTCCTCTACAGGATCTTCATGCATCTCAAACTGTTTGCTGCCTGTTTTCACTCTCATTTTTACCCTGTCAATTAATATGTAAATTAATAAGTAAAAGAACAAAAGACAATGTCAAAATCTAACTTCCTGGTGTCTGGAACAAGAATTTTCACAGTCACATGTATTTAAATGATGCATTCAATGCAGCTTGTGAGAAATACAATAAGAAGGTAAGTATCCTCTTTAACAGAAGCAGCAATGGTCTGCAAAAATACAAGCCACTCAACTCCCATGTCAACAATACCTTGAACAAACAAGTCAAAGATGTGAAATGGCTTAGATGCAAGTTCACAGAGAATGACAGAATGGACAGAGTAATAGAAATGGCATGTCAAAATGCTAACATAGCTTATCAAGTGGCTCCACTACTCAGGAATCCACACAACTGGATACAGAGAAATAAGTTGATAAATATTCATATCAGCTCTTTACTATCAGAGTCAAACTTGATCACTACCTAAAGTTTAGGACTCTCGCTCACTTAATCCTTATCATTCCATGTGGAATATAAGGCTGCAACTGGTTCTATTGTCACAGATTTCTGTTGTGGGCTTTTTTTTTTTTAAATCTGCCCATGAAAGCCCAGCTGATTTAGTTTTCTGTTAAAGTTTTTTTCTCAAGTTTATTTTTGGCTTCCCCATTCTTTTCCTGCCATGTAGGTCCAAGTCAAGAGTATGACTAGCTACACCAGTTAAATGTTTACTGAGGATGTGCCCTACCAACCTCCATTTTTTTCACTTTATTCTACAGCTGCACTGGTTGTTCTCTGGTTCTATTTCACAGGCCTATGTTTGTTACTACATCTAGCTATTTGACACAAAGGATGCAACACAAGCATCTCCTGGTGAATTTCTTAAGTTTGGATGGGATATTCTTAGCGGGGCGCCATGTTTCTAATCCACTGAGAAGGACAAATTTGACATTTGCGTAGGACAGCCCGATTTTATTATTCTGAGAAAAAGCAGCCGATTTCTATATTGGTTGTAGAGAGCTGAAGGCAAACATTCATCATGGCAATAGTTTGTTCCTCCTTCTTTGTTGATGTCGCTTCCAAAATAGGTTTGTGCACTTCTTCTGCCATCGGACAATTTTTTTTTTTCTTATCTGTCTTCTTATTGCTTATTCTTTATTCTAATTTCCTTCATTTATAATCATAAAATAATCGTTGATGAAAATAATGAATTAAACAGCTTCTCAGAAGCACTAATGGAATCCAACTATAAAATCAGCAAAGTCAAGTACTATCACTTTGTGCCGTTAACACATATATGGAAATGGCAAGACAGATAAACTTGCCAAAGAAAAAGGAAGCAAAAGTCAAAATAAGGACACAGCAATTTATGAAGTGATAAAATAAAATAAGCAGTTACTTCAAAGAAAAATGACATAGTGAACACCCAGATTCAGATATATGATGCAAACGATTCCTTGCTATAAAGAGATCATTATAATTTTCAGACTGAGAGCCAGCCACAGCAGGCTCAAATACCATCTGTTCAACAAATTAAAAAACAGACAGACTGACAAATGTCCATGTGGTGAAGACAAGCCAACAGCAGAACATGACCTACAAGACTGTTGGCTCCACAGGAGGAACGAACGAACGAACGAACAAACTTTATTTTCGAAGGGTTAAGAATTGAGCACGCAGGCCCGTCTAACATTTTTAAAAAATATTTAAAAAATAAATAAGTAAATAAATAATAAAATAAACAAAACAATAAATAAATAAAATATATAAATTCTGTATACCGACACTCACTCATGCGGTCAAGCCGTCTACAATTAATCTGCATTTTTGAATGTGTCATCAATCAATACAAAAATTACATAAACACATTCTCGCTTATATCCATACATCCTTGGTGGAAAATGAAATAATAATAATAACACTTTCTTACGCACTTCTGTAGCAGGAAAAGTGAAAAAAATTATTCACATAAAATAAAATATATAAAAAACGAGCGGAAGAGGAAAAGAAATGTTGACCTATGGATGAGATGTTGACAGACAAATGCTGTTTCTATGGGGGTAGATAATCAGTGTTGAGGAAGTGTTTGAAAAGTGCTTTTTTAAATGAATATTGTGTAGGTAGGCTTTTTAGGTGGTGTGGAAGGCTGTTCCATAAGTAGGCTCCAGAGTAGGCTAGACTCTTTTTGAACAGGTCGATCCTAGGTTTGGGCAGACGTAACTGATGTAATTGTTGTCCCTCTCTTCTACTGGTTTGAAACAATGATCGTAGGTACGGCGGGGCAATGTTAGATAGAACTGCGTGAGTCAGCTTGGCTTTGTTGTAGAGAAGACGTTTTTTTAGGGACAGTATTTTTGGTTCTTTTCGTTTCCTTGTGTGTGGTATCGTGCGATTATCGGTGATCAGACGTGCTGCTCTCTTATGCAGGGAGTGCAGTCTCTTTGAGGTGGAAGCAGGGCAACCATCCCATAGTGTAGAGCAGTAATCTAGATGTGTCTGTATATGTGAGGTGTAGAACAATAGTCTAGTGTCTGCGTCTAAGAAGTGTTTTATTTTGGCTAGCTGGTACGTCTTTTGAGCTAAGTGTTTGGTTAAATTCCGTACATGGGAGGAACAGAGTAACAGCATGGTCCTCACCAGCCTATTTGAGGGAAAACTGTATAGCAATGAGAGAAGTCTGATACAGAACATCCTAATCTCAATAATTTAATGCAAAGTTCGGTTACTACAGTTCCATGAACTAACAATTCAGTTATCTCATACAGGGTTTAGTAAATCTAAATTTACATATCACCAAAAGTGCACACAACCATTCTAACATTGCTATCCTTCAATAAAATCCCGACTTACATTTTAAGTACCACGTTTTAATGAGATGGTGCCATTATTTGTTATAAGTATACAAGGCACAGTTAAATTATTATTTTTTTTTCTCATCTATTCTTCAAGATAACTCTTTAGCTAACTCCCCCTAAATAACCTGAGTTTCATATTTGACAATGGAAATTCTTAATAACATGCAGCATTCATAAAATTTTTAAAGGAAATTTCATACTAGAAAACCATTGCAAACTAAAGAATCAGTAAATAACAACAATCAGAGTGTGACATTTCAAGAAGAAAAGCATGTCACAACAGTAAAACAAAATGTAACATATTCACATGACAATTGAAATGTTGAATGACAACAGGAAAAATATTGCATTTTGAAAAGTGGGGGAAGAAAAGAGAAAGCTGGTAAATATTAACAAATGAAATTTGACTTGTACATAACACACTAATGTAATTTATAACCAGCACATAATCCACAACTAAAGTTGTTATATTTTTTAAAAAAATTACTTACAAATGAAAAGGCTGAAAAGAAAAAAAATATACAACATCTACTATTAAAGAGGTCTATGTTGTGCTCCCATTCTTTTAAAATTTCAATAAAATTTTTTTTATCTGATCTTAATGAAACATAATTTTTCATTATAAAAAAACCATTTGAAGAATAGTGGCCTAAGTATGATCATATCCCTGATTAACATCAATTTAGAAAAGAAAAAATGTGCAATATATACAGCAACACAAAGACTTATCTATTCTTGTTAACACAAGATGCTACTGGAATAAAAAGAAAATACTTCTTAAGTGTCAAGAAAAAATGGCATGCTTGTATTTAAGAAAATGTGTGTCGTCTTTCTGCTGTGTGCACGAGATAATTAACATTGTATATTACCGTAGCCACTTCACCAATGGCAATGTTGGTCGCCTCCTCAGTAAAGATAAAAGCATCATCACTTGAAGCTTTAAAACCTGGGGGCTCATAGTCAGCTGGTGTTACTGAAGACATTACAATTTTTTTTATTACATTTAATGCATTATTTCCAAACTGAATCTTAAAAGTTCAATAAAAGGTTAAGGATGGTAAAGCTACCTTTACCATCAATAATGTCTTTACATGAGTCGCACAACATTATGTACACCATTACATGCAAACATTGCAGCATAACTTACATTGGCAAAACTGGAAAACGACTGGGCAACCTATTCTGCAAACATCTTCATGACACCTCTTTTGTAACCCCTATGCATGTAACCACCCATTTTAATAACCCAGAAGAATATATATATATATATATAACACCCGGCGTGATGCTGACCACATCACCCCTAGTGTGCCGATGGTCGAGAAAATATGCGCCTAACACCATATTCCCAATACGCCTCAATGGGCGTGTAACGGGATCCTTTACCTTTATATATAACACGTTTACATTTTTCATATTATTTATTTTTTAATGTATTCTCTGCTTCTATATTTCGTTATATATTTAGTACATGTATATTATTCCACATTACTTGCATTTTCTCACATATTCCATCACTACTTACAATACTATTATTCATATATATTCCTCATCACTATTAATCATTTCTCTCTAGCTTTTTGTAATTTTTTTTTTTTTACGATACCTATTTATTTTATTACAACCATATCCTTTTTTATATTACTCTCTTCTTACTTTCTGATTACACTTTGGTGGTCATTGTCACTAGAATGGTTCAGTGCGACAACAGTGGCCATACTGTGATCTACCAGCAACATTTTTTGTTTTATGTATTTAGCTTAGCTCAGACAACCTTTTCTCTGTTTTTTTTGGGTTTGCCCCTGACGATGACCTTGTGGTAGTAACATAGGCATTTTCTTTGTTGTTTGCAATAATAAGGCTTATGTTATCTATTTTCATCAACCCCACTATTCTTTTAAATGTCTGGGCAAGTATTTAACAAATGTAGCAGCCTGCAAGATAGTCTGCTGACAAGGTTCTTAGTCTGACCCAAAAAAAATATAAAAAACAATTGTCCTACAAAATAAAGTGACATTAGAAATGTTATCACACTAAAAGAAAAGAGAAAGCTTTACCTGAAAGAATGCAAATAAATATCTTCTAAAAATAACTAACAGTGTTAAACATGATCTTAGAAAACAAAAGTGTTTGGTGTGTGTGGTGGTGGTGTGTGGGGGGGTTGTGTGTGTGTGAATATATATATATACACCTACTCTCATCGTAATAAAATAATTTCATGGTCATCATGACACTATCTGGTAGAGACGTCAGAGTGTTGGTAAGAATGATCAAGGTTCTCAGCAGTCTAATAGTTGCTTTCTTAGTTTCTTCAGCAGAGTGGGCGCTGGATATTTTCTTATTATTTCTGTATATAGAAAATAAGATTGACAACATCATGTCAACAAAATCACTCACTGCATATTAAATAATATATGAAAACTGACACAGGGTTAAAAAAAGCAACACTTAAAAATACTATTTATTTCAGCCTAAATGTTCAAATCAGTAATTATGCAGCACCTTACAAACATAATATCCATTAATTTAAACATAATGTATACTTATTTCTTGAATATTAGTTGTTTATTTTTGAGATAAAATGTCGCTAAATTTTTCAAAATGTAAACTACCTGTATATATCCACTTCTCCATTATTGTTGTATGTGAATTTGAAGGTGTAGGACTCAATCACAGTCTGCAAATTAAATGATTACAAAATTTAATTTTTGTTTAACTAAAAATAAAAATACACCATAATTCAATTCATTTAAACCACAAAGAAAATTACTTTGTGTAAATCAAGCAATAGATAGAAATAATTTTTCTGAAAAGCATAGTGGCAAAAACTAAAGCACGCCTATTATGTATGTTCAACCAAAAACAAGAAGTGAGGTAGGATGCGTTCTTTCGTCTGATCTTTTCTTTCTGTGCATTGAAACTATTATGAAAGGAATCAAAGACAAACCAGGAATACGAGCTGGTGGTTACAATATAAATAACTTGAGCTATGCTAGTAACATGGCAGTAATCAAAACACCCCAAGCTTACATACACATCTCCCTCCCCCACATGCCTTTACAATATGACAAGTATGAAGAATCTATCATGTTAGGACAATGGACCCAAAAAAAAAAACACATACATTGCAAATTTTGATTTACTTTATAATAACTGGGCAGGATGGATGAATCCATGAGCCTGTATTGGCAACTGAACACACTATCTGGAATTATAAACACTATATATCCTAATTATTATGCCATCAGAGGTTAAATGAGAAATTGTTCTTCATCAAAAACCAAAAACAAACACAAAAATACAGTAACTGTAGGAGAAGAAAAAGTAATAAAAGAAAGCGAACAAAAATGGAGTCAAGAACAGCAAAAGAGCAGTAACAATGGTCATCTCCAAGTAAAGAACCCTGTTTAAATGCAGAATAATTACAAACAAAACATCTCTATTTCTTCTGTTCATTATTAGTTTTTACTGGCTTCTCAAGGAATCATTTACTGTGTTCCTTTTAGAACTTTCTACCAGTTCCTCCACAATTTTGTAGTGTATACAATCTCTTTCATTACAATCAATACCCTTTAGCTTCCCAAGGAGCATAGGCCTTCAACAAACACATGCCAAGTCTTCCTGTCCCGTGCCATCCGCTCAAGTTCTTTCCATGCTTTCCTCATCATTTTCACCTCTGTATCCAGCTCTCTTCTCCATGTGTTTTTTGGTCTACCTCTGCCTCTCTTTCCCTGTGGATTCTAGAACAAGGACTGCCTTGTAATGCTTTCAACAGGTTTCCTCAATGTGTGTCCTATCCATTGCCAGTGTCTTCTTCTCAGCTCTTGTTCCACTGGCACTTGTCTGGTTCTTGTCATCAATTCCACATTTGTGACTTTGTCATACCATTTCAGTTCTTCTATTCTACGCAAGCACCCATTTATAAAAGTCTGTAGCTTTTTAGTTGTTGTTTTTGTTGCTCTCCATGTCTCAGAGCCATACAATAGGATTGACTTGACATTTGAGTTGAAGATTCTTATTTTCGTGTTGGACTTGATTTCTCTTGACCTCCATATGTTTCCCAATGCAATGAAAGTGCTTCTTGCTTTTTGTATTCTTATTTTGATATCATTGTCTGTCCCTCCAACTTTGTCTATATTACTACCAAGATAGGTGTACGATTCTACATCCTTTAGTGGTGTTTCTTCAAGTTCAATCTTGTTATCATTTCTTGCATTTATTCTCATAATCTTTGTCTTTTCCCTGTGTATTTTCAGGCCCACTTGTTGTGACCTCTCATCGAGAATTTTCATTTTCTCTTGCATCTGATTATGGTTATTTGACAGAAGTGCCAAGTCATCTGCAAAATCCAGATCATCAAGCTGTTTAGTCAGATTCCACTGGATTCCATTTCTGTTGTGTGATGTGGATGTTTTCATAACCCAATCTATTGCTAGTAAGAAAAGAAATGGAGACAAGAGGTGTCTCACTCCCATTCTTATCCTAAACGGTTCTGTAAGTTGTCCTTCATGAAGAACTCTGCATGTCATGTCTTCATAGGTCTTCCTTATTAAATTAATGATCTTCATGTGAACTCCATAATGCCTCATCAATTTCCAAAGTGATTCTCTGTCTACACTGTCAAATGCCTTTTCATAGTGCACGAATGTGATGTAAAGCGGTGAATTCCATTCCAGACTTTGTTCAACTATTATTCTCAATGTGGGTATCTGGTCTGTACAGGATCTGTTTTGTCGAAAACCTGCTTGTTCATCTCACAGTTGCTAGTCTATGGACTCTTTGAATCTCTTTTCCTGGCACTGATAGTAACATTATTCCTCTATAATTTGTGCACTCTTGTAAATTTCCCTTCTTAGGCAACTTGACCAGATAACCTACCTTCCATTCTGCTGGTATTTCCTCTCTCTCCCAGACTCTGCCAAGTAGTTTGTATAATATCTCTGTAGAGGTATCAGTATCTGTTTTGATGGCCTCTGCTGGAATGCCATCTGGACCAGTTGCTTTTCCATCTTTCAGAAGCCATATGGCTTTCTTTATTTCTTCTCTACTTGGTCGTTCACAGCTGATTTGTAGCTCCTCTTCTGTTGGCTAGATGTCTGGGGATTAGTTAGAGCTGGTCTACTGAGAAGTTCCTCAAAATGTTCTGTCCATCTCTTCATCTGTTCTTGAATATTACTCAGCAATTTTCCATTCTTATCTTGTATGAGGCCATTTGCTTGCTTATATCTCCCTGTTAGCTTTTTTGTGTTGTTGTACAGGTCCCTCACATTTCCTTTGGCTGCAGCTTCCTCTGCTTCCCTTGCCAAGTCATCAATATATTTTGTCTTATCTTTTTTGATGTTTTTTCTTACTTCTTTGTTTGCTTCTATGTACACTTCATGAGCCTTGGCTTTGGAGCTTCTGATTTTGCTTCTGCTTAACTCTTTGACTCCAGACCAACGCTCTGAGCGTTGCAAAATTCAACGCGCCGTGCCAGCGCAACGCTCAGGGCGTTGTTTTTAGTTTATCACGAATAAACCCCAAAAATCGTCCGTTTAATGCAGTTCATATTTTAAAACTCGTAGAATGACTTCTGCTACTATTTAAATAACTAATTTGACTGTAGTTAAACAGCACATGTGCGTGTTTTGATATTATTATCACAATTTGTGTGACGATTCGCGTTTTTCGTTGTTATTGCAAGACAGATATGTCTCTCTTTATATTTACATTTTCTAAGTCTCCTAAACAAATAATTGTGTCAAACTACTTTGAAACATTGCTGACATTGATGATGATTGTTTGGTAGTCACAGTTTGTTGTCAAAATACGGAATTGGTGCAGAAAAGCTAGACACATTAGATTTAGTTGATGAATGGGCGTAGTCGTATTCTGGCCGATCAAAAAGCAACAAAACTAGACCTACCGTAACATCTAATCACTAGTCCTAGGTAGAAGATAAAGCTAGGGATACTATTAAAACATTAAACAAGTGTAAAAAAGTTTTTATATAATGTTATTCTTCTTTATTTGTTTGAAAATTACGTAATGCACGATTGCATAATTTATTTTTTTCTTACAAGGGACCACAGTAAAAACTTGTGTGAATAACACTAAATGTACTAACTGTGACCATAAGCAATGCTTTTTTACTTTGTATATGGATTAACTTGATGTTTGAAGACTAAAAAGAAAGTGTTATTGTCTACAACAGTAATTTGTCTTTGGTAAGATCGTATTCTACAGTTAACTTTTTAGTGTTTTTCAATTTTACATGCAAAATGTTTTAAGTATACCGAACACACTTGTGTTAATACTACCAAAGACGTTATATATTACAATTCTCTATCCATTTCCCTACAGTTTGGTATATAATAAGTACACGTTCACAAAAAAAGATTAACATAAAATTTACATTAAAAGTCAGTACACTTCACCATTTGAATTCTTCAAAAAATAATTATGGCACAGGGTGGAAAATAATTATGGAGTCAAAGAGTTAAATCTGGTTTCTTGTTTTTCCTGTCTTCTATCTTGCTAATGGTTTCTGTTGTTATCCATGCTTTGTGCAGATGTTCTCTTTTTCTCAGTACTTCTTCACATGTCTCGTTCCATATATTTTTTACTTGTTGCCAGTGGTCTTCCGTATCTGCTTCATCTACCAGCTGTTGGAGTACTTGGTATTTGTTGGATACTGTAATAGAAAACTTTTCTCTTATTTCCTGATTTCTTAGACATCCCAAATTGTACTGTTGTCTAAAGCTATATACTGTTGTAAATTTCTTGAGTTTTAATTTTGTTTTAGCCAACAGAAGATGGTGGTCTGATACCACATCTGTTCCTCTACATACTTTTACATCATGCAATGATGACCTAAACTTCTTACTTATGCATATGTGATCAATCTGATTCTCAGTTCTGTGGTCTGATGATATCCATGTTGCTTTATGTATTCTTTTATGTGGAAATATGCTTCCTCCTTTAGCTAGTTGATTTCAAGCATAGAAGTTAGCTAATAGTTCCCCATTCTCGTTATCATACCTAATCCATGCTTTCCCTTGATTTCTTCAAAGCTGGTGTTGTCTGTACCTATTTTCACGTTTAGGTCCCCCATCAAAATTGTGATGTCCTTTCTTTTCTTTTTGTCCAAGACATTTTGTAATCTGGTGTAAAAGTCTTCTTTCTCAGATTCTTCTTTATCATTTGTTGGTGCATAACATTGGATGATGTTTATATTTACTTTCTTTTTGGCTGATTTAAACCTTGCTGTTATAATTCGGGGTCCCATTGCTTCCCATTCTATAAGTGCCTTCTTTGCTTCCCTAGACAGCATTAGAGCCACCCCTTCACTTTGGTGGGCTCTTTCCTTTTCATGTCCTGAGGACAACACCATTTCTCCTGTGATCAATCTCCTCCTCTCTATGCCCTTCCACCGCGTCTTGCAGAGACCCAGGATATCAATCCTGTAATTTTCATTTCTGCTGCTACCTGTGCAGTTTTTCCTTGTTCACATAGACTGCGAACATTCCAGGTGCCAATCCTGGAGATTTTCCTAGACGAAAAAAGGTTAGTCAGCAACTCAGATTCCTTTCGGCTTTCTCGGGTTGCTTCATGCGCCTCCATTCCAGAGGACCTTCTTCTGTCTTGGGCGGCTGCATTGATTTATATTCTGTATTTGACTTGTCCATGTTTGTTGAAGTTTTTGTGGTAAAAAGTTTTTTACGGGATGGGGTAACCAGCCCCATGCCCAACCCTCCTTAGTTGCTTTTTACGACATGCATGGTAGGGTACAGTGTTACTATTCTTTGCTCCCATTTCGGGACCCCAGTATCACACGGGTGATACTGATCTCTTTATTTGACTCAATATGTCTCAGTTTGTTCTGTGAACTTTACTCAGTTTGCCTATTTTTTTTTTTTGTAGTTTCATCATGGTAGAGGTTTTTCCTGTGGTGGTGTGGAATTTTTACAGACAGTTATTCTCACTGGTCTATGGTCACTTCCTCCCAATCGTTCCACAACTGTTTTATGAGTATAGCATGCTAGGTCTACTGTGACAAAGGCTATGTTTGCAGCAGTAATTGCTTTTCCAATACTGTGACAGAATGGGGCAACCCTTCTCGATCTGTTTCACTATGGCAGTATCAGTTACATTTTTGTACTTATTTTTATTGCGTGCTTTCAATTGTCGCACTTTCTTTCTTTCTCTGCTATGTGTAGCAGATATGTGGTATTTTCCTTCTTTCACTCCTCTCAGGGATAAGTCATCCATGTCTGTTTGTTACCCGTCCCTTCCCTAAATATTTGCAGGAGCGGCTGAGATAATATTATCGACAACCATGTTGGTTAATATCGGCAGGGACCAACATCAGACATCAGCTTAACACTAAATCGCCCAGCGAATATGTTTAATTGCTGATAAGGCCAGACTGCGCTCGTCGCAAAGCTGGTAATACGGGATGACATATTTTGGACAGACAGGACTGATAAGATTACTTTCGATAAAGTAATAAGGTGTTACATCTTACACACATTGTTGTATAAGTTTACTGATGTGTTTGTGAGTTGGTACACAAGGCATCGGAGGTTTGACTGTCATATATGGGAAACGTAACCTTTGCATCACACGCAAAATTATTCCATGTCAGAATATTTTGAAATTACCCCACTCAACATTTATGTTTGAAAAGAATGGAGCATTTGCTTAGCTTCATAACAAACAGATGCGGGAAAGGACAATGAATATAACCTGACGCGTTTCAGAGTTAAGACACTATGAGATTAACGCTTGCCGAGACGACACAACCAGACTTGCCAGAAGTTAGAATTCAGAATTTCCTTTTATCAGACCAGACCTTGTGGAACAATCTTGAAGGACTTACACAGCCCAGGAAAACCATTTTAATAAGGAAGACTGAGGAAACTGAAACACACGGAGTCGTAGAGGGAATTATCTTATAAAAAGTAACAACCCCAAGAACACGTGTAAGAGGCCTAATCAAGTGCCTTAACTTCATTCATCTGAGCAAAAAGTCTGTGAGCCAGGATTGGCGTAAGTTGTCATTTTACATTCTATATGTTTCATTACTAACATGTGAACTTTGAGATGTAAATGTAAACATATTCTATCTGTACTATTAACCTTTTCATTTAAATGTAAAATAAGGATAAAGCTATTCAATTTAAATGTAAAGGAAGTTTCTCTCGAGGGATTAAGTTTAATTCTCATAGAGGGTAAATTCTGAGATAATTGGGTTGGTAGAATAGGAGAAAGGGGGCACATAAGTATGTGTCGGGAAACGCAATACTCAGGTGAGCGTTTCGTTTCTATTCTCTTACCATAGTTGTAATTGGTGGTACCAGGAGAATACTAAACTCTGGAACACAGTAAGGGTATAAGTGGACTGACGTAGAAACGCGGGACCAGCTTGGCAGTTACTTCTTGATTGTACTTGAAACGTGCTGCACCTGTAATCTTGACCAAAGACGTGAGAACTCCAGTAACCGATCTGCACAGAACCCATCAGTGGGAGCAGAAACTACTATTGGCAGCTAAGTGAAACGTATAAGCTGCCAAAGTGAACTTTTTTCATAAAACCTACTATCATTCAATGATGAACCTTTTCTTTTAAACTATTCAATTATTTCAACCCTTGTTAAAACTAAAGAAAACAGTTGGGCGACCACAGCTGAGGTTCAAAGATGTGTGCAAGAGAGATATGAGGGCACTGGACATGGATCCAGCAACATGGGAGGATGAAGCTGCCGATTGCACTAAGTGGCGATGCTATTATTTGTGCCACCTCAGACTGGGCGAAAAGAGGCTCACACAACAAGCAGAGGAGAGGAGAAAATGTCGAAAGGAGCACAAGGAAAATAAGCAGCTGAGGGCTGCCACCTCAGGGGCGCATTCCGATGGTCAGTTATGACTGAATGGGGGCTATTATTATTATTATTATGTTAAAACTAAATGATTATTAAATCTGTTATTTGTAATTATACAAATTTAACTTCGATTCAACCATTTTAAATGTACTGCATGTTTGTCTCAGTCAATTTACTAAACACACTCTAAACAGAGCTATACCAGAATAATAAGAATTCCACTGAGTAAATCAGAGGTGGGGGCTTAACGAGCTGAAATTAATAATTGCTTAATCCTTCACAAAAGTTGTCGGCAGATCATAGAATGAGCATGCTCAGCCAATGCAGCATTGTTTTCGCTTTTCTGAATATCTTGTGAATACTCCCTTGGTATAGAATAGTCATTAACCTTCAATCTACATCTCTGCAGAGAGTAATCTTGTGCGAAGGTAGACACCTTTGACGACCTACTTTAGATACTCCTGAGTTTTGGCCACTGTTGGACCACTACTGCAAAGCAGAGAAAGCAATACTGTCACAAATACCTGAAGTAAAGGGCTGGCTGGTCTTCTATCTGATTATTTGTTTGACTTCTACTTCCTCCATCTGCCATTTGTCTGTCTGTATCTCTACTTTTCTGAAAGGCTGTTAAAATCCTCAAATACAATGCACCTATTTAACGTAATGTTTGTAATGCATTTTGAATTCAGTGAAATTAGTACACGGCCAATCACCTGTTTGTCTTAAACTATGATTACGAGAAATACAAGAGAGAAAACCGGACTGATTCTAAAGGCGACGAACTGGAACGGACTACGGACTACGACTTATGGAACTTGGAACACAAGAAGTATAAATGGGAAGGAAGAGGAGCTGGTGGAAGAGATGAGGAAAGCAAAACTAGAAATCCTGGCTATAACGGAAACGAAGAAAAAAGGACAAGGAGTCATGGATCTCGATGGCAACACGTTGCTCTACAGTGGTGTACCCATATCTGAAAGAGCTAAAGGGGGCGTGGGTTGCATTGTGGCCCAAAATCAAAAAGATAGTATCAAGGGATGGAACTTTGTCTCGGAGCGCATTATGGTTGTAAAACTAAAAGAAGGAGAAACCATAGTCAACCTGGTCATAGTGTATGGGCCAAATGAGGATGAGAGAGCAGAGGTCAAGGAGGAATTCTTCGAGCTGCTTCAAAGGACAGTGGATGACTGCCTAGATGAAGTTATCATGCTCGGAGATTTTAATGCCAGAGTTGGAAATGACCATGCTAGATGGGGTGGCGTTATCGGAAGATATGGAGAAGATACTCTCAATGACAATGGAAAGCGACTCCTTAGATTCTGCAGTGAGCAGAATCTGATCATTACAAACACAAAGTTCCCTCATAAGCGCATACATGCATACACTAGATGTAAACCAACCAAGAATGAGAAGTCAGTGATCGACTATGCCATTGTTCGGAGAAGCTCATTCAGATATGTCCGAGATGCAAGAGTCTGGAGGGGGCCAGAGATTGGAAGTGATCACTACCTGCTAACAATCAAACGAACAACTGAAAGAGTTGCTCAGCCTAGGAACTGCCAACATCACGCAAGAAACCAAGTAAACGAGCAGGAGAAATGAGCATTAGGACCTACAAGCTGAGAGAGCCAGAAATTAAGACCAGATATCAGGGGCTTATTGCTACAGCAGTGAGCAACACAGAAGAACGACCTGATGACTTGGAAACCCTCTGGAATAAATTCAAGGATATCATAAAGACAGCTGCTGCAGAAGCATGCGGTGAAGTCCGACTTGGGAACCAGAGAAAGAGGATACCTTGGTGGACAGAGGAAGTCAAAGAGAAAATAAGAGAGAAGAAAATGGCATGGAAACAATACTTAGGAGCTAAAAACACAACAGGACAAATGGAAAAATATAGAGAATATGTGATACTCAGAACAGAAGCAAAGAACAAAGTGCTAGCAGCAAAACAGAAGTCCTGGGAAGAATTTGGAGAAAAGCTAGAAAAAGATGCACAAGAAAACCAGAAATTGTTCTATAAGACCCTAAAGAACATGAGGAAGGAAAAACAATGCCCTCTCAAATTTATAAAGGACAAGCAAGGCAAATTGCTTACTGCCCCCGAAGGAAGTAATGGAAAGATGGAAAGAATATTTCTCAGAACTCCTGGATGGTGAGCATGGTGAAGCAACAGAAATGATAACCACTAGCACAGAAGAGAAAACCAATGATGGTGAAGATGACATAAAGATGGAAGAACTGAGGGCAGCACTAGAGAAAATCAAGATGGGCAAAGCAGCAGGGCATGATGGTATAACACCAGAAATGGTTAAGTACATGGGAGCATCAGGCGACCTGTTACTCTTAAAGGTCCTACAGGCAGCATGGTGCAACAAGACCATACCAAAGGATTGGGAGATTGCCATCATAACACCAATTTTCAAAAAGGGTGACAATCGACAATGTGGAAACCATAGAGGCACATCCCTTCTCAGTGTCCCTGGTAAAATCTACTCTAGAATCCTAGAGCAGAGACTCCGACGCCTAGCTGAGCCACAATTGGATGAGGTCCAGTGCGGATTCCGAGCAAACCGAAGTACTCAAGACCTAATCTTTACACTCAGACAGTTGAGTGAAAAGGCCCTTGAGTATAAGAGTGAGATCCATCTTTGTTTCATAGATCTGGAAAAGGCGTTTGACAGAGTCCCCTGGAGCAAACTTTGGGACTGTTTGGCAAGGAAGAATATTCCAGCACCTCTGATTCATGCTATACAGAGCTTCTACAAGTCTTGCAGAAATTATGTGAGGACAGCAAACCATAAGTCAGAAGAGTTCAGGACCACCACTGGTGTAAGACAAGGTGATATCCTGTCACCTATCTTTTCATACTCCTCATGGACGATGTCATCAAGGCATGTAAGGAGAGAACAAGAAAGTATTCAGTGGGGTACTGGAAGATGAGACAGGTCTATATTTCGGAGCTGGCATTTGCTGATGATGTTGCCCTGATTGCTAAATCAGAGGCACATCTCCAATCCAACTTGCAAGTCTGGAAGGAAGAGCTGGAGAAGAGAGGGATGGTCATAAGCAGCTCTAAAACAAAATCCATGGTGATATCACGAGAAGAAAGAAAACATCAGATTAAGTTGGGAGAACAGGTCCTGGAGCAGGTCGACCACTTTAAATATCTCGGAGCTATTATAGACCGAAAGGGAGGTATCAAAGAAGAGTTGGCCACTCGAAAAGCAGCGGCTGGGAGACTTTTTCAGGCCATAAATCGTGGATTCCTCAGCAAGAAAGAGGTTGGTAAGAAAAAACGAAGACGGTGTCAATACCTTGTCCAGGTATGGCTTACTGCGTACCCTGATTACCCCCAGAGCTTTGCCAGTGGGAGTTTTACTCCTGGAAGATTCTACCAAGCTGGACAGGTTTGCGCGGGCAGGGGTCAGACTAAAGCAGACACCCTGGTCCTCCAGGTTGCTGGTTTTAGCATAGGGCTGACACCCCTGTCTATGTAATAAGAAATGAAGTTATGGAAACGATAACAAATGAACAAACTTCGCTGCGGGACGGACATCCGGAGTCTGAGGCTCGTATGACTGTCAGTCGTGAAAGCCGAAAGGAAACCACTGACATGAAAACGGACGTCCTGACCGCAAAACATGAAACAAGAATAGGATTTTGGAGTGTCAGGACAATGAACGAGATGGGTAAACTAAAACAGGTCACAGCAGAAATGAGAAACTATAGATTACACATTCTAGGGATAAGAAGAGCAGATGGACAGGGGCAGGAAAAGTTAAAACAGCAACAGGAGAAACAGTACTTTACTCTGGAAGAGAGGATGGACAGCACAATGAAGGTGTAGCCATTATTCTACAGAAAGGAATAGAAAGGACATTACTGGAATGGAAACCCATCAACAACAGACTGATAAGAATAAGATTGAGAGGGAGATTCACCAACACTACAATAATACAATGCTACGCACCAACGAATGACAGCGATGAAGAGGTCAAGGATGAATTCTATCAACAACTGCAAAAAGAAATGGAAGACACACCTAGATATGATCTTATCGTAGTAATGATAGACCTCAATGCGAAAGTTGGAACACACAATATATATATAATGAAAGAGTAATGGGGAAATGCGGCAGCAGAACAGCAAATGAAAATGGGGATAAATTAATAAGTTTCTGTAGCATTAACAACCTGGTCATTGGAGGAACACTTTTCCCACACAAAGAAATTCACAAATTAACATGGGAATCACCAAATGGTTGAGACAGAAACCAGATAGACCACATTATGATTAATGGTAGATGGAGACATGCATTACAAGATGTGAAGGTAAGAAGAGGTGCAGATGTGGGAAGTGATCACCATATAGTAGTAGCAAAACTGAAAGTGAAACTCAGAACGGCTGGACCAACTGTAACTACACAGAAAAGGTTTGACATCAGCAAATTGAAGGACCCCCTTACCAGAAAAGCTTTTGCGGCTGATATAAAGAAGCAATATCAATTTGCCAAAAGTCAGGAAAAGACATTGACTGATGATATAGACCAGAAATTCAACACCATTTCAACAATATATAAGGAAAGCAGCAAATCATGCTTGGGATTCCAGGAAAGGAAGAAGCAAGACTGGATAACACCAGAAACATTAAACACCATAACGATGAGAAAAGAAATGAAAAGAAAGAAAACAGAAGCGAAGTCCCCCAGGTTAAAGCAACTATATAGCGAACAGTACAGGCAGCTGGACAAGGAAGTTAAACGCCAAACCCGAGCCAACAAAAGGAAGTTCCTAGACAATCTTGCAAGACAGGCAGAAGAGGCAGCACTGAGAAATGAACAAAGCACAGTATACAAAATAACTAAAATCATCAGCGGAAAACGAGGTGCAAACAATATTACATTAGTAAGAGATAAGCAAGGAAATCTCATCACGACAGCACGGCACTAGATAATATTTACACTATTAATAACTTACATTATCACACCTACACCTCTTCCAAAAAATCTCAGAAATTTTGAATAAATAGCACCTTTGAGAAAATACAACATCTATAACTTATTTACAGTATGTCAATGTCTTTAGTGAGTTACAGATGAAGGATCACGTGTATGGTACAGCCTAAAACAGCTCTTTGGATGGAGATGGGGCTTTTCGGGGCAACCGATGCAATAAAGATTTGTTTGGGCTCGTTTCGCAGGTGTTGAGCACACTACACAGTTCCTATCTTTTTTTGGTGTGATCCACAATGTGCTTTGCACCCTCATATCTTTTAACTTTGTTTTCTACTTAAAATTTCCTACATTGCTTGTTGCCACTGGTGGCTACTATATCAGGTGGAGTTATGGAGGCAGCCTTCTCTGTCAACTGATCAATCAATTTATCTTTGAAAATGTTCAATGACACCGGCTTCTCATCAGCATGACTGAGAGTGTATAATATATGGGCATTTACCTGGGACACCTCTATAATCCAGTAGAAAATTTTCTTCCACCATTTTCTAGTTTTTCTTTGAAAATTGCCATAGTAAGCTACCATTTGATCATTGTCGTCACATCCATTCATGCAAAAATTGTACCGATGTTTCAGTGGACACAACAATACTTGGTTTCTTTGCCTTTTTGTCTCGCAAAGCAACACATAGCTGAGATCCATCACTATTTTTGTATCACCTGGCTTCTCGGTGCTAGAGGGAGAGGGTCTTCAGTTGAAGGGGAAAATTTTTTCTGTTGATGTTGACTGTGCCAGTATAATGAATGCCCCTACTCAACAGATAGGTTATCAGTGTATCCACAGTGTAGTATCTGTCAGCAAATACATGGAGGCCCTTCCCAATTCCTTGTAGCAAGAAATCAAATACCTTCACCGCCTGACTTGTTGTAGTGTCATTAGCAAGAATATATGATGTATTTTTCCAAAAGTATGTCAATACTGAATAGACATACCCTGTGGCAGAATCACACATTCCAAAGGTCTTAATGTAATACTTGCTTGGCTTTGCTGCGTTGTACTGCTTGTGTTTCCAGCGTCCATTATTCCCAATAACCATTTCATCAATGGCTAAATTCTGAAATGGATAAAATGCATCCTGGAACTTCGCTACGAGCAAATTTAAAAAAGGCAAATGAAGATCTATTCTTTATTGTCATTTATTACTGTCACGGCGTATTTCTAGATTGCCCGTTCTGTAGATTGATGTTAGTATATGCATTCCCAAACGAAGAAAAAAGGACAAGGAGTCATGGATCTCGATGGCAACACGTTGCTCTACAGTGGTGTACCCATATCTGAAAGAGCTAAAGGGGGCGTGGGTTGCATTGTGGCCCAAAATCAAAAAGATAATATCAAGGGATGGAACTTTGTCTCAGAGCGCATTATGGTTGTAAAACTAAAAGAAGGAGAAACCATAGTCAACCTGGTCATAGTGTATGGGCCAAATGAGGATGAGAGAGCAGAGGTCAAGGAGGAATTCTTCGAGCTGCTTCAAAGGACAGTGGATGACTGCCTAGATGAAGTTATTATGCTCGGAGATTTTAATGCCAGAGTTGGAAATGACCATGCTAGATGGGGTGGAGTTATCGGAAGATATGGAGAAGATACTCTCAATGACAATGAAAAGCGACTCCTTAGATTCTGCAGTGAGCAGAATCTGATCATTACAAACACAAAGTTCCCCCATAAGCGCATACATGCATACACTAGATGTAAACCAACCAAGAATGAGAAGTCAGTGATCGACTATGCCATTGTTCGGAGAAGCTCATTCAGATATGTCCGAGATGCAAGAGTCTGGAGGGGGCCAGAGATTGGAAGTGATCACTACCTGCTAACAATCAAACGAACAACTGAAAGAGTTGCTCAGCCTAGGAACTGCCCAACATCACGCAAGAAACCAAGTAAACGAGCAGGAGAAATGAGCATTAGGACCTACAAGCTGAGAGAGCCAGAAATTAAGACCAGATATCAGGGGCTTATTGCTACAGCAGTGAGCAACACAGAAGAACGACCTGATGACTTGGAAACCCTCTGGAATAAATTCAAGGATATCATAAAGACAGCTGCTGCAGAAGCATGCAGTGAAGTCCAACTTGGGAACCAGAGAAAGAGGACACCTTGGTGGACAGAGGAAGTCAAAGAGAAAATAAGAGAGAAGAAAATGGCATGGAAACAATACTTAGGAGCTAAAAACCCAACAGGACAAATGGAAAAATATAGAGAATATGTGACACTCAGAACAGAAGCAAAGAACAAAGTGCTAGCAGCAAAACAGAAGTCCTGGGAAGAATTTGGAGAAAAGCTAGAAAAAGATGCACAAGAAAACCAGAAATTGTTCTATAAGACCCTAAAGAACATGAGGAAAGAAAAACAATGCCCTCTCAAATTTATAAAGGACAAGCAAGGCAAATTGCTTACTGCCCCGAAGGAAGTAATGGAAAGATGGAAAGAATATTTCTCAGAACTCCTGGATGGTGAGCATGGTGAAGCATCAGAAATGATAACCACTAGCACAGAAGAGAAAACCAATGATGGTGAAGATGACATAAAGATGGAAGAACTGAGGGCAGCACTAGAGAAAATCAAGATGGGCAAAGCAGCAGGGCATGATGGTATAACACCAGAAATGGTTAAGTACATGGGAGCATCAAACGACCTATTACTCTTAAAGATCCTACAGGCAGCATGGTGCAACAAGACCATACCAAAGGATTGGGAGATTGCCATCATAACACCAATTTTCAAAAAGGGTGACAATCGACAATGTGGAAACCATAGAGGCATATCCCTTCTCAGTGTCCCTGGTAAAATCTACTCTAGAATCCTAGAGCAGAGACTCCGACGCCTAGCTGAGCCACAATTGGATGAGGTCCAGTGCGGATTCCGAGCAAACCGAAGTACTCAAGACCTAATCTTCACACTCAGACAGCTGAGTGAAAAGGCCCTTGAGTATAAGAGTGAGATCCATCTTTGTTTCATAGATCTGGAAAAGGCGTTTGACAGGGTCCCCTGGAGCAAACTTTGGGACTGTTTGGCAAGGAAGAATATTCCAGCACCTCTGATTCATGCTATACAGAGCTTCTACAAGTCTTGCAGAAATTATGTGAGGACAGCAAACCATAAGTCAGAAGAGTTCAGGACCACCACTGGTGTAAGACAAGGTGATATCCTATCACCTTACCTCTTCATACTCCTTATGGACGATGTCATCAAGGCATGTAAGGAGAGAACAAAAAGTATTCAGTGGGGAACTGGAAGATGAGACAGGTCTATATTTCGGAGCTGGCATTTGCTGATGATGTTGCCCTGATTGCTAAATCAGAGGCACATCTCCAATCCAACCTGCAAGTCTGGAAGGAAGAGCTGGAGAAGAGAGGGATGGTCATAAGCAGCTCTAAAACAAAATCCATGGTGATATCACGAGAAGAAAGAAAACATCAGATTAAGTTGGGAGAACAGGTCCTGGAGCAGGTCGACCACTTTAAATATCTCGGAGCTATTATAGACCGAAAGGGAGGCATCAAAGAAGAGTTGGCCACTCGAAAAGCAGTGGCTGGGAGACTTTTTCAGGCCATAAATCGTGGATTCCTCAGCAAGAAAGAGGTTGGTAAGAAAACGAAGATGGCTGTATACCGCTCCACCTATGTCCCAGTCTTGACATATGGATGCGAGTCGTGGGCAATGACTACAACCCACAAAAGCCAGATCCAAACCTCAGAAATGAGGTATCTGAGGAAAGTGGTTGAAGTAACAAGAAGAGACATGGTCCGCAACCAGACGATCCGTCAAGGCCTAAAATCCCATCCGCTGCAGACCCAAATAGAACAGTCCCAACTAAGATGGTTTGGCCATGTCTGCAGAATGGGAGAAGATCGGCTACCACGACAAGCATGGGAAACAAAGAGCCAGGGATCCAGACCTCCAGGACGACCCAGAGTCCGCTGGGAGGACAACATTAGACAATCTTTGAAGGACCGAGGACTAGAATGGAACCAGGCCAGGAAGAAGACAGCTGATAGAATGGTCTGGCGCTCTCTCTTCCAAACCTCTACACCTCACGGTAGAAGGGGAACGACTAAGTAAGTATATGCATTCCCTGTTGTGGCACGTATATAGTCGTAATGTTGTATTTTTTCATCAGGCCATGTGTGGTCATGTGTTTAATTGAATAAACGGGATATAAGCTGTTCATGAGCGTTAGTCATATGTCACCCACTGTTGTTGTGTCATGCCTCTGGCAATACGAGCCCGTGTGTAGTTCTTTGATATAAGTTATTTAGGACAACAGTGGTATAGCCTTAGTGGTGAAGGGGAAGGTAGCTAGCACCTTATTCCTCCCTCCACCTTAGCTAGTATATAAAGGCTTGTGTGATAACTATGACCACAGAATGTAAAACATCTGGTGTTAGTAATGTGAGCCAGCAATCAAGCACAGAGGGAAGCTGCATCAAGATTTGCATGCAGACCTGGTTCACGAGTTGGAACAAAATAAAAACTATTTGTTGTTTCACAATCAGTCACTTGCTCCCATTGTTCTCTTTCTTTAGTTACAGTATTTCCTGCACTATTGTTAACTCTAATCGAGGTTTTTGCACTTTTACAACCCACCGATGGCCCAGGACTTCTAATATCTTCGCTATAATTACTGCTTGAATTATCACTACTACTATTATCACTACTATAAAAATCACTATTTTAATCAATGTCCACATTGTTTTCACTGTCCTCCTCATGGCTAGAAATATCAATCAATTGCTGAAACAAGTTTCTAGCCTGTTCAGCAGTTAGACGAGGTGTATGAGCGTTGCTTGTGTCCCTATCACTTGTTGCCTTGGTAAACAGTTTTACGATTTGGTAACTAACCTGAAACGTTTGAAAAATATGAATATAATATCAATTTCAGTGACACAAATTTACCTACGCTTTTGAATGTTGTCTTCCGGTGGTAAATTAAAATTTCGAACCAGATCGGAAAGTGTTTTGGTACATATTTCATTCGTTTTCTTACTAAACTTAGATCGCCGTTCACAGTGGCTCGCGGTCCAAATGATCATATTTCATGAGCTGCTCACAGCGGCTCGTGGTAGTTAATGTGTTAACAACGAAAAATGCAAACACGCGAATTGTCACACAAACTGTGATGATAACATCAAAACAGGCACACATGCTGCTTAACTACACTCAAATTAGTTGTTTAAATAGTAGCTGAAGTCATTCTATGGAAGCTCTCAAAGCTAGTCTATCAGCTCTCTCATTGCCGCATATTTCTGTAAGACCAGGACAGTAAATTCACACCAGTTCCTGAAGATTTGAGGCTTCTATGGATGATTTCCTGGAGTCACACTTGATTGGCAGCTCAGCCTCAAGAACCATATTGAGAATACAAAGAACAAAGCACTGAGGCAATTACAACTATTGAAGAGGCTTGCTGGCACTACCTATGTATCAGACAAGGATACTCTGAGAGACTTGTACCTTGGCTTTGTCCATTCTGTAATAGAATACAACAACTCACTGCTTACAACTTCCTCCAAGACAAACCTAGAGTCTTTTGACAGAGTGCAAAAGGAAAGTCATTCGACTAATTAGTGGAGCTATGAGATCAACTCCAACTGTTGCATGTGAAATACATACAAATGTGGAACCCCTTGGGTTGTGGAGAGATAAAGCTGCTTTAGAAGTTTATGAAAAATGTAAAACCCAAACCATCCCAATAGACACCTTGTAGAAAACTGGGAACACAAGCAAAGAATAATACACAAGTCAGTCTTACACCATGTCCATGAAATTCAAGATAGATACCACCTCCCAGAAAGAAGACAAGATATACATAAAGTAGTAAAGAATTTACCACCAGATGAAATTAGTAGAAGAAGCAACCAAACATTCTGACCCAGTCAGTCTTAAGAGTGCATCACAAAGAACCACTGATGCCCACCCTGAAGATTGGTTACATGTCTATACTGATGGATCTGTATTTAAGGCCACTATCAAAGCAGGTTATGGAGTCTACATATGTTATCCAGATGGATTCTCCGACAAGCTGTTTGATGCACGCTGGGAGTTTTGCTCCAACTATGAAGCTGAAATCATTGCACTGGAAACAGATGTATACCATCTGAAGACTGTATTTGATGCTTTTTCCTCAAAGGCTCAAAACATCGTCATTTTCACTGACTCAATGTCAGCCTTTTAAACTTTGGAAGGCAGCGGACATTGTAGAACTGAAATAGCCAAACTAATCCTGGATGCTGATCAGCTTATCACCTCCTATAGCATCAGAGTAGTTGTGCAGTGGATTCCTGGTCACTCAAATACACCAGGTAATGACAGAGCAGACATTAGCAAAGAAGGGAACAAGACAAGAGAAACCACTCACAGAAACAACTCTCCAAACAGCCAAATCACTCATAAGAACAACAAACAAAGAAACTTGGCTGAACAGATGGGCCATGGGAAACACCGGGAAAGAGGTTACAGATATATGGCTGGTCCTGATCCTAATGACAACATCGGACATCTTACAAGGAGGGATCAGAGAATCATTTTTCGGCTCAGATCATAACATATACCACTCAACAGTCACTTGAACAGAATCCAACCATAACACTCTCCAGAGTGTCAGCTATGTACTTCTTTCTTCTTCTTCTTCTTCAATCCTTAACCACCGACCGTCAAAGCAGTCAGTGGCCATCACGCCTAGTGGCGTCTTGTAGGGCAACAACAAATTGATTCCACTTTGCACGGTCGGTGGCCATCCTTCGTACAGTGCCCCAACTCTGGTTCATTCTTTGCATCTCAGCCTCCACAGTCCTCCGCCAAGTTGTTTTTGGTCGGCCTCTCTTTCGCTTTCCTTCAGGGGTCCAAAGCATAGCTGTTCTTGTGATGGCATCGGGGTCTCTTCTGAGGACATGACCAACCCAGCTCCAGCGTCTGCCAGCTATGATGGTGTGCATGTCCTCTTGCTTGCTACGAGTAAGCAGATCTTGGTTGGTGATGGTATTCGGCCAAAAGATGCAGTGAATTTTTCTTAGGCATGTGTGAAAAGAGGACAATTTTGACATTTCCTTCTCTGTGACTCTCCAGCATTCCGCACCATAGAGAAGCACAGAAAGCACGCAACTCTGGTATAATCTTAATTTTGTGCTTGTGCTGTATTGGGAGGACTTCCAGATGTTATTTAGGCTAAAGAAGGCTGTTCTTGCCTTATTCATTCTGATGTTGATGTCTTTGCCTGCCCCACCGTCTGGTGTTACTATGCTTCCTAGGTATGTGAAGGTATCTGTCTGTACCAATTGCTGATTCCTTACTGATATGGGCTCAGGGTTGCTCACATTGAGCATCATGACCTCAGACTTCTTTAAATTGATGTTCAAGCCCACCTGCTGGCTAAATTTATTAAGTCTATCCGTTTTTTCCTGGATGTGTTGATGTGAATGTGCCAGCAGTGCAATGTCATCTGCATATTCCAGATCTTCCAATGTAGAAAATGTAGTCCATCTTATTCCTCTTGGACTGCCCTCTGTTGTCTGGCGCATCACCCAGTCTATGACTGTTAAAAAAAGAGTGGTTGATAAGGGGCATCCCTGTCGTACTCCTGTCTTCACCTCGAAGGTTAGGTTGCTCTGCCCAACACTACACGTAAAGTTGGCATAGAGGCTTTTTATGATTGACACTATGCAGCTTGGAATTCCATAAGCCCTCAGTATTTTCCATAAACTGTCCCTATGTATGCTGTCAAAAGCCTTTTCAAAATCAACAAAATTTATGTAAAGCTGTCTTTGCCATTCTGAGCACTGCTCTATAATGTTCCTGAGAGTGAATATATGGTCTACACATCTTCTGTTCTTTCTAAATCCTGCTTGTTCTTTCCTCAGTTTGTAGTCTACTGCCTTTTGAAATTCTCTGTATAATTATCCTGCCTAGTATTTTGCTGGGAACTGAGAGAAGAGTGATTCCTCTCCAATTATTGCAGTCTGCAAGATCTCCCTTTTTGGGCAATTTGACAATTATTCCTTTGTTCCACTCTGATGGTGTTGTCCCCGTTTTCCACACTTGTGCAAATAGTGGTTCTAATAGTTCTGCTGCTAGCTCAGGGTCTGTCTTAAATAGCTCTGCATTTAAGTTATCATGGCCCGGAGCTTTACCGTTCTTTAACCCTTTGATTGCTGTGATGATTTCTTCTTTTCGTGGAATGTCTGTATTTACATCTAGATCGTTTTCAGCCTCAGGAACATTCAATTGTGTCTCTGCTATTTCCTTGTTCAGAGTTTCTCTGAAGTGCTCTGCCCATCTTGTTTCCTGTCCCTCTGCTGTCTTGATGAGATTTCCTTGCTTATCTCTTACTAATGTAATATTGTTTGTACCTTGTTTTCCGCTGATGAATTTAGTTATTTTGTATACTGTGCTTTGTTCATTTCTCAGTGCTGCCTCTTCTGCCTGTTTTGCAAGATCGTCTAGGAAATTCCTTTTGTTGGCTCGGGTTTGGCGTTTAACTTCCCTGTCCAGCTGGCTGTACTGTTCGCTATATAGTTGCTTTAACCTGGGGGACTTTGCTTCTGTTTTCTTTCTTTTCATTTCCTTTCTCATCTTTATGGTGTTTAGTGTTTCTGGTGTTATCCAGTCTTGCTTCTTCCTTTCCTGGAATCCTAAGCATGATTTGCTACTTTCTTTATATACTGTTGAAATGGTGCTGAAATTCTGGTCTATATCATCAGTCAATGTCTTTTCCTGGCTTTTGGCAAATTGATATCGTTTCTTAATGTCGGCCGCAAAAGCTTTTCTGGTAAGGGGGTCCTTCAATTTGCTGATGTCAAACCTTTTCTGTGTAGTTACAGTTGGTCCAGCCCTTCTTAGTTTCACTTTCAGTTTTGCTACTACTAAATGGTGATCACTTCCCACATCTGCACCTCTTCTTACCTTCACATCTTGTAATGCATGTCTCCATCTACCGTTAACCATGATGTGGTCTATCTGGTTTCTGTCCCGACCATTTGGTGATTCCCATGTTAACTTGTGAATTTCCTTATGTGAGAAAAGTGTTCCTCCAATGACCAGGTTGTTAATGCTACAGAAACTTATTAGCTTATCCCCATTTTCGTTTGCTGTTCCGCTGCCGCATTTCCCCATTGTTCTTTCATTATATGTATTGTGTGTACCAACTTTCGCATTGAGGTCTCCCATTACTATAACAAGATCATATCTAGGTGTGTCTTCCATTTCTTTCTGCAGTTGTTGATAGAATTCATCCTTGACCTCCTCATCGCTATCATTCGTTGGTGCGTAGCATTGTATTATTGTAGTGTTGGTGAATCTCCCTCTCAATCTCAATCGTATCAGTCTGTTGTTGATGGGTTTCCATTCCAGTAATGTCCTTTCTATCCCTTTCTGTAGAATAATGGCTACGCCTTCACTGTGCTGTCCATCCTCTCTTCCAGAGTAAAGTACTGTTTCTCCTGTTGCTGTTTTAACTTTTCCTGCCCTGTCCATCTGCTCTCACTTATCCCCAGGATGTGTAACCTATAGTTTCTCATTTCTGCCGTGACCTGTCTTAGTTTACCAGTCTCGTACATTGTCCTGACATTCCAAAATCCTATTCTTGTATCCTGTTTTGCGGTCAGGACATCCGTTTTCATGTCAGTGGCTTCCTTTCGGCTTTCACCACTGACAGTCATACGAGCCACAGACTCCGAATGTCCATCCCGCAGCAAAGTTTGTTCATTTGATGTTGTTTCCGTAACTTCATTATTTTTTTTACATAGACAGGGGTGTCAGCCCTATGCTAAAACCCCCAACCTGGAGGACCAGGGTACCAGCTTTTGTCTGACCCCTACCCACACAGACCAGTCCAGCTTGGTTGAACCTACCAGGAGTAAAACTCCCACTGGCATAGCTCTGGGGATTGTCAGGGTACGCAAGCTGCCATACCGCTACAAGGTATAGGTACCATTGATGGCAGCAGCTATGTACTACCCCTACGAAATTGTTGACTACCACCTCTTTGAGTTCGCAGCACTCGATGATGTTAGGAAAATGCTCCTTCCTCCCAAGCAAGATAAGTGGAACACCTTGTACGGAAAAACAAACCAACTTACGAAATCATGCAGATATCACTACATGGCATTGGGTCGAAGGGCGACAGCCCAAGCACCGCTGGATCAATAACAACAACAACATGGATGATTTCCACTTAGACTGTAGTCATTATTTTGGCCCAACCAAAATATGGACTGAGAGTCTGACACAACTACTGCCCTGGTTAATGGAGTTTCAGAAGTTTCTCGTACTTACTAAGATAAGGTATTTACTATAGAAAATGTAATTATAAATTATATTATACTGATTTACATACCGCAGGATTGTCAGGATCAACATATATCTGAAATAAAGATTTTAGTTATCAATTTCAGCAAGTTTGGTAAAAGTCTATTTTGTGTTAGTGTGCACAGATGCATATTTGAGCGGGCACAAGAGAGATAACAATTTCACCTTAAGAAGTCAAAATTAATCAAAACCTAAATATTAATGCTATGATCCACTCATGATACTCTATGTTTTTAAAAAATACAACATGTCTTATTTGCTTAGCATAATTAGAGCTAATGCAAACAGCAGCTGAAAAGGATTTGCCTGGACTGAGAACAATAATGCGGGTATGTGTTCACTATAAACATTAATTTACCACACACTATTAGAGAACAGAATAAAATATGTCTCTAATTAATTGGTAAAGATCCTTCTATCCTTCCTTAAACACATTTAATTATATCTAAAACTAGCGACTTGAATCTCAATGTAACTTCATACTAATAATTCACATAATTTTTACCCCTAAATTAACTTTCTACATGTGAACTTTCATTAAGGTTTTAAAATATTCAGAACATTAAATGATTCCTGTCATATTATAATAAGACCGATTAAAAACAGATTTCTTTCTAACAAATTGTGTTAACTTGCAAATAAAGACCACAACTAACTTACCCCAATTACAAGAGTCCGCAACTGCAAGTATTAAACCATAAAAGATATTGAAAACAAAAGTGAGTTATTTAACAATATTATAGTTTCAAGCATTGAATCTAGGACAGAACACTGAGTGATTTCTCACAAAAATGAAAATTATCCCTGTACAACATTGCTGAAGGTGTTTTTTATTGTTCTCTCTCACTTCTCCCAACTCTCATTCAGGCGCACACACACGAATGCCCACATGCATAAACACAAAGACCAAACAAAAATTTAGTCTCTCTACTATGAATATACGGCAGTGGGCTGATCACCCGCTTGCAAGTCACATTGATTACGGAAACAACAATTAATGTTCTGTTGTACCAATAAACGCCTTTAGGCGTAACGGAACAACGGATAATTTCTTGTTGCCCTAAGACGCCAGCTAGGCGTAATGGCCACAGACTGCTTGGTCGGTCGTTGGCTAAGGACGGAAGAAGAAGAAGACTATGAATATAATAAGATCTAATGACCAGCTTCCAAATACTGAAAAAATGGAGGTGCAAAAATGTCAACGCTGACAAGAATTATAAAAAATTATCCTAGTGTGCCACTACACATATTTTAACAAAATATTCTTACGTATTTTTTGTCCAGGGCATCAAAGCATCCTTTAACCCACTTAATGACTTGACATGCACCAGGACAGGAACTTTCATCCCTCAATATTTTCAGATTCAAATCTGCAAAAGATTACATTGCTTGATATTTAGTTGGATGTCATACATAATAGTTTATATAAATACTTATATCTAAAAATATAAAAAAATAACATCAGTGTTCAAAGTAATAATTATTCATATAAGTAATTATCTGATACCTTCAAGGCATTTGTCACCAAATGCATGCTCAGGAAAAATAGCTCTGAGGTAGGTAATATTTGATATGGCCACAGCCAGCAGCTTCTTTACAAAGAGTGTTGACTTCTGTTCTGTCACTTGCTCATTTGGAAAAATTGCTTCCCACTGGAAAAGGGAAAAAATGAACAAATACTGCTATTTAGAGATATTTAACTGAGAATCTGCTAATGGATAGAATTGGCATGGAAAAAAACTGTCAGTCAACCATAAATAATAATTGTGAATCCTAACAAACTATGGTTTATGTTCTTCTTTGCCTTCCAGCTCCTTATAAAGTATAGGTCATCTAGTTAATGCCTTGTGACATTTGTTCAGGTTTCTTCCATGTTTTCTCCATTCTTGTTATGTCTATTTCCAGCTCTCTTTTCCATGTGTTTGTGTGTTGGGGAAGGGGGGGGGGGGGGGGGGTGTAATCTCCTAGTGCTTTTACCCTGGGGATTCCAGCATAATGTGATGTTATTATCTGGTTTGCTCTAGATTTGTCCTATTCACAGTCAACATACTTTGCTCATCTCATGCCACTGGTATTTTGTCAGGTTTTATCCATCATGTCTATGCTGGTGACCCTATCGTACTATTTTAATTCTGTTCGGTGCAAGCATATTTACGAAAGTTTGGAATTTACTGGGTTTTTTTTTTTTTTTTCTTTGCATTTTCGGAGCCATACAAAACATATCAATGCTGATGTATGGTTAAGACTTCCAATGGAGCAGATCCAAATTTTGGCATATCTACAATATATACTCGAGTATAAGCAGAGACATTTTTTCCCATTTACCAAAAAAAAGCAAACCTCCGACTTATAGTCAAGTCAAAAGAAAAAAAAAAGAAAGATTCATAACACCAGTCAGTGGTGCCCCCTGCCCTTCCTGCCACATGCTGGTACGCTTCAGATATAAACTTGCTGATTCATTAAAAGTTTTTATAAAAATATCTTAAGTAATACATGATTAAATTCCTACAAAGTCACAAATTTCAACTGGATTATGCTTTGCTGACCAGCCTCTATCGTTTGATCTACAGCCTCTATCGTTTGATCTATCATCAATACCAATACTTTTTTCATTAGATTCACTTTCGTCAGTGTCACTGTCAGAGTCTAAATTTGGCCCTTATTCAATATCCAAATAGATTCTACCACAACATTAGCGTCCTTATCACATAACAAGTCACTTCTCAGATCCCAAAGCAAATATTCAACTGCCGGAAAGCCATGGCTTTAAAATAATCCCCCCAAAAAATCATAATATTGATTGATTCTTAAAAAATGCAGAAAATGGAAGCTTTACATGTACTGGAAACCTATTTATAACTCAGATTTCGTTACTACTTGGCAACGACTGACAACAGTATTCAGACTTTCCAGGTGGTTGATTTCAGGTGTTTTAAACGGGAAAGGGTTAAGCTGAAAGTGATAGAATTTGCAGAGAGCCACAGAAATTCTAATGCAATGCAGGAATTTGGAAACCATGAAAAACTTGTTCGATTTAAAATCAGGTCATTCATTTGTGAAGCTTTTTAAGTCCTAAATTCTAGGGGTCGACTTATAGTCGGACAGACTTATACTCGAGTATATACGGAAAGTTTCCTACTTCAAAATCTTGATTGACTGTGGTATTCTACCTTAGTCCTCTAAATGAAATAATACAAGACACCTGTCGTTCTTAACATTTATTACACACAGAGATACAACATGTTTAACGTCTCACAATGGCCATTATTCCAAGAGCTTTAATTCTTCATCTCATATCTCTAAAATGTTGGATCGGACACTGCATTCTCTCCCTGTCTTGAGTAATAAACACACTGAAACTCAAACTGTTTTACAAACATCACTAATGACAGACAAGTCATTGTCAATATAAAACATGGTCACTGAGATGTCTTGGGACATTTCTGTGTCTAGGTGGTGGTCTGCCTGTATACGGTAATTACATGGTGATGTCAGCTGGTTCTGTGGCAGTTGGTGGCAACTCAGGACTAACAATGTCATCTAAGAAAGCATCATCATTTGGTTGTGATTTCTTCTTGGCTGCTCTAGGCAGGTTTTTGTTGACTTTCTTGAAAAATGAGACATTTCTTGTTACAACTCTGCCTTCACCTGCAGCACATCATGTTTCCTCTGACTTTGGTGATCTGGTAACGTTCTGGATTAAACCTTGGAGTTGATTTGCTGTTTTATTCTTGTCATGCTAAAACCAAATCTCCAACTTTCAGATGAGACAACTGTGACCGTAGTCTTTGGTCTGCATGTTGCTTCATTCTGTATTTTGCCTGTGCATCTTTTCTCTGTACATCTGATGAAATTGGTTGACTCTGTTTGGTTTCAGCTGTTGCAATCTTAATCGAGACCTTCCTTTGAAATATGAGCTCATATGGTGATTTGCTTGTTGACATATGATGTGTCACCCTATAATTTCTACCTGTACCTCCAAGAAGGTAATAAGCAGCTCACCAATAGCTCCTTCTACCAGCGCCGTGACAATGATGCGACAGTCCTCAACAATCGTCTGGTCCATGACACCATCAAAAGTCTTATCGCCAACAAGTCCTTACCTTCTAGCGCTTCTCATCTCCGTATTGACAATAGTGGTCTGGGTAAGCCTGTGTTTTATATGCTTCCCAAAATTCATAAACCCTCCAACCCTTGCGTGTGCCTGCCCGACCGAACGTATATCAGACTTCCTCGACAGCATCTTCCAGCCTATTGTAGAGCAGCTTCCTTCCTTCTTAAAGGACACAAACCATGCTCTTACTACTTTTTCCTCTATTCAGCTTTCTCCAGACCGTACCTACCGTTTATTTCTGTTAGATGTTTGCTCACTTTACACTTCCATTCCTCACTCTGATGGTCTCCGAGCTCTCCGGTTTTTCCTGGACCAGCGCACGCACCCCTCTATTGCTACAGAGACTCTCCTGCGCCTTGCAGAACTGGTCCTTCGACTCAATTCCTTTGAGTTCAATGGACAGTTCTTTGACCAAATAAGTGGAGTTGCCATGGGCACCAAGATGGGTCCCAGTTATGCCTGCCTCTTCATGGGCTACCTGGAGTATCAGGTGTGGCAGCAGTATCCTTGACCTTTTCCATTGATGTATCATAGATACATCGATGATGGCATAAGTCTCACCGATATGCCAGAGGTTGACCTATCTAGGTTCATTAATTTCATTAACAACTTCCACCCTGCGATCCAATTCACCTCTCACATCTCCACTGTCTGTTAATTTCCTTGACATTGTTGTCACTATCACTCCGCCTCACCTCACCACTTCGGTGTACTACAAACCCACCGATGCACACAGTTACCTCCTTTATACTTCCTCTCATCCTCCGGCTTGTCGGGACTCCTTGCCTTTCTCACAACTTCTCCGCCTCCGTCGGTTATGCCAAGATGATGACAACTTTCTATGCCGAGCACAAGAAATGTTGGACTTCTTCCGTAACAGACAGTATTCAGAAGTGTCTTATGTGCCTTAGAACCACTTTCTGTGTGCCCTCTTGACAAGCTAAACAATTGGCAACAGTCTCTTCAACCATTTTGTCTAATCTGGGGAACTAAATTTTCTGTTCAACTAAACATTTGGTTTTGACTATGCCTTGATGTCCTTCACGGATCAAATCTACTGCTCTTCTCTGGAGTATTTTGGGAATTACATAATTCTCGAACCTCTAAGTAATACCCTGTCCTCAGTAAGTGTTAGTTCATTTCCAAATCTGTGGAAAATATTAAGATCTTCTCTGCTTACTTGAGAGAACTGTTCATAAGGAATGTTATTCCATTTATTATTTCTGATTATAAACTGAACTGCTTGTAACAGTTTCATGGTATCTTCTTGCATTTCACTGAAATTCATAGCTTTCAGAACACTGTTCATGGCTAGTAATCTCGCATAGGTTTCTGTTTCTTTACTGGTTTTTGTTCTCAGAATGCACTTTTAGTGGGTGTCTTGACATATAATCAACAGGATTATTCTCTCCAGGCATACAGCACTGAAGTCGTATTTCTGCAGTCGCAAAACCTATCTTTCTAAAGAGCAGGAGGCTTGGAGGTTCTTTTTCCAAATATCAGCTCCAATGCTTTGCGATCTGATATGATGGTGAACTTGCTGCCATAAATTTATTAATGAAAATACTCACAAGCCCACACTATTGCTAAAGCCTCTTTTTTTGTCTGTGAATATCCAGTTTCTGTATCTGACAGACATCTACTGTCAAAAGCTATAACATATTCTTTGTTTCTGTCATCTCTTTGGGTAAGCAATGCCGCTAAACCGACTGGACTTGCATCTACTGAGATGAATGTCTTTCTGTTCCTATCAAAATAGGATGTACCAGCACTTTTTTCTAGGACTAATTTTATCATATCTAATGCTTTTGACTGAGTTACTGTCCATGCTAATGGTGTGTCTTTTCTTATAAGCATTCTTAAAGCCTGACAGAGGGTAGCATAGTTTTGAATAAAATGTGAACAGTAATTGAACATTCGCAGTAAACTTCTCAGTTCAGACACATTGGTTGGTTCTGCCATGTCTTGAAATGCACTAACTTTTCTGTGGTCTAGAACAATTCCTTTCTTAGAAAAAGTATATCCATAAAAATCTAATGTGGTTTTACTGAATTCACATTTCTCTTTATTTAGTATGAGGTTAAGCTGCCTCAGTCTGATGAATACCTGTTCTAGATTTTCATCATGTTCTTTTATGGTTTTTCCATAAACCAGAATATCATCACAAACATTCAAATGTCCCTTCAGACCTTGAAACACATTTCCAGTTATATTCTGAAATGCTCCCGCTGCTGAGGCTATTCCGAAACTAAGCCTTTTGTATCATCGTAAATCTAGATGTGTTGAAAAAGTTGTGATGTATCTAGATTCCAGAGCTAATGGAATTTGATGGTAGCCACTTCTCAGATCTAATTTGCTGAAAACGTTTGCTCCATTTAGATCTATCTATCTAGTATTACACTGTCTATTGTAGGAGTGATGTGTCTCTCTCTTTCTATAGCTTCATTAGGCTGTCTCATGTCTATGCAAATTCTTACATCTCCATTCTTTTTAATGACAGGTACTACAGGACTGATCCACAGAGCTGGCTCTGAAACTTGTTCAATGATGTCTTCTTCTTCTAATCTTTTCATTTCTTCTTCTACTTTCTACTTTTTGCCTGATGTGAAATGGAATTCTTCTGTGATGTGCTTTAGGCTTCAGATTTTCATTTATGTGTAGTTTTAGCTCAAAGTTTTTCAATTTACCCACACCTTGGAACAGGTCTGAATACTTTTCAAACAGATTAGGTGTTCTGTTGCTGTTGATGCTATTTATTATTTTGACAAAAATTTAGATGCAGTCCTATGACTCAAAAGAACTTCATGTCCACCGTCTACTACACAGACAGTAGTACTGGCTTGATGATGCTTGGATTCAATAGTTGTTCTGAACATTCCAACCACTGTTAAGGGAGTCTTGGATGCATATGCATACAACCTTTTATTAATGTGAAACAACTGTGGTCTTCTCTTCAACTTGTTGTATGTGGGTGTGCTTATGACATCCACACTTGAACCCGTGTCTATTGTTGCAGACAAATGTGTATCTTGCATTTTGATAATTGTTCTGGGGACATCTGGTCAGTTATCCAATGCATAAACATACACCTCTGAGCTGCTGCCAGTATCTGTGGTGTTTTCCTGTTTCTCAGCAATTTGTTGAACTTTATTTGTAGGGGTGAGACAATATTTTTGCAAATATGCCACTCTTTCCCAAATGCTGGGCAGTTCTGTTTTCCACCACAGTGAGGATATTTCCTTCCACAACATTTGCATTTTGTGTATGATACTTTCTTGGAGTTAGATACATCATAGACGTCTTCTCTGACATAGTGCAACAGTAAGATTTGTTTGCGTTTGACATCTTTGACCTCAAATGCCGCCAGACTGTTTTTGAAACGACTTACCCATTTTTCCCATTTGGCTCCTATGTTCACATCGTGGTCATACTGAAAAAGTGTAATGGGTAACATCCTCGTCACCATTTGTGGTATTTTATCTTAGTCTTCTAAATGAAATAATACACCTGTCGTTTTTAACATTTATTACACACAGAGATACAACATATCTAACATCTCACAATGGCCATTATTCAGTCTTAACTCTTCTTCTCATATCTAAATATATTTCTAAAATGTTGGATCGGACACTACAATTGACAATACGATGAAACTGATGATCTTCCAGTTGACTCTCAAGTAAATGAAGTCAAGACATCTATGATAAAACACATACTATAGTTCAGCTGTGCAACATAAGTGACAGACATTAGGCTAACTCTTATAAAGATTATACTATCAAACCTTATTTTGATCAGTCTGTGCATATCAGTTCATATGAGAAATCTACTTAAGCAAGCTGTTAAATCACATCATTACTATATTATCACTACTGAAAAAGTTCTACAAACACTGTAATATCAATGCGGACTTAAATAAGAATTCAGAGACGCAGTAATAAGGGGTAAGGAACCCTAACCTTAACCTAACCCGGTTGAAATGTGGAACAATGGGACGTATGTCCGATCTCACCCAAGTGTCTATCGATCTGGAGGCAGTCGCCAACATCGATATGGCCTTAAATAAGAATTAAGAGACACAGTGAGTAAAGGTTAGATTTTGGAATTCTAACACTGACGACGCGGTGGCTTAAGTGACCGCCGAATCGATAAACATTTAGACGAAATCGGACATATCCCACGGTTCTTTATTTCACACCTAACCCTATTGACATGTGCGACTTAATTGGCTGATATATAGACATTTGATTGAAATCTGACATATGTCGCACTAAGCTATATTTGGTCTCAACCCTTTTCATGGGTATAGGCCTAATGTGAAATTTATTTCGGATTACGGCACTTACTGTTTTGGCTTGCGATCTCTGCAGCTGTGCGGTCGCCATGCATGCACAGGAAACTTTAAAAACTTAGGGCTGGTATGGAAAAATAAACGCTGTCTGAAATATGTCGTCACGGGTTTCAAATCACAGAAGTGAACGCTGTTACAAGAAAGGACGTTTAAATCTTCTGTAATTCTAGCAGACGATTAAATTAACTCTCCAGATTTCAATGCAGTGTTCACTGAATACTGGAAATAAAAAAAATAAAAAATGAAAACGAAGAAGACAGATATTAAACTGCTAGTATTCTGGATACAAAAATAATATCACAAATATAAACCATATCGTTTAAAGTATGTTTCTGTGTTGCCCACGACTCGCATCCATATGTCAAGACTGGGACATAGGTGGGCGGTATACAGCCATCTTCGTTTTCTTACCAACCTCTTTCTTGCTGAGGAATCCACGATTTATGGCCTGAAAAAGTCTCCCAGCCGCTGCTTTCCGAGTGGCCAACTCTTCTTTGATGCCTCCCTTTCGGTCTATAATAGCTCCGAGATATTTAAAGTGGTCGACCTGCTCCAGGACCTGTTCTCCCAACTTAATCTGATGTTTTCTTTCTTCTCGTGATATCACCATGGATTTTGTTTTAGAGCTGCTTATGACCATCCCTCTCTTCTCCAGCTCTTCCTTCCAGACTTGCAGGTTGGATTGGAGATGTGCCTCTGATTTAGCAATCAGGGCAACATCATCAGCAAATGCCAGCTCCGACATATAGACCTGTCTCATCTTCCAGTACCCCACTGAATACTTTCTTGTTCTCTCCTTACATGCCTTGATGACATCGTCCATAAGGCGTATGAAGAGGTAAGGTGATAGGATATCACCTTGTCTTACACCAGTGGTGGTCCTGAACTCTTCTGACTTATGGTTTGCTGTCCTCACATAATTTCTGCAAGACTTGTAGAAGCTCTGTATGGCATGAATCAGAGGTGCTGGAATATTCTTCCTTGCCAAACAGTCCCAAAGTTTGCTCCAGGGGACCCTGTCAAACGCCTTTTCCAGATCTATGAAACAAAGATGGATCTCACTCTTATACTCAAGGGCCTTTTCACTCAGCTGTCTGAGTGTGAAGATTAGGTCTTGAGTACTTCGGTTTGCTCGGAATCCGCACTGGACCTCATCCAAATTGTGGCTCAGCTAGGCGTCGGAGTCTCTGCTCTAGGATTCTAGAGTAGATTTTACCAGGGACACTGAGAAGGGATATGCCTCTATGGTTTTCCACATTGTCGATTGTCACCCTTTTTGAAAATTGGTGTTATGATGGCAATCTCCCAATCCTTTGGTATGGTCTTGTTGCACCATGCTGCCTGTAGGACCTTTAAGAGTAATAGGTCGCCTGATGCTCCCATGTACTTAACCATTTCTGGTGTTATATACCATCATGCCCTGCTGCTTTGCCCATCTTGATTTTCTCTAGTGCTGCCCTCAGTTCTTCCATCTTTATGTCATCCTCTTCATCCACTTTTTCACCATCATTGTTTATATCGTCAACATTTGGGTTTGTCTCTTCTTGTGGTTATCCAGTGGGTTAATCATTTCTGATGCTTCTACATCATGCTTCAAACCATCAGCCAGGAGTTCTGAGAAATAATCCCTTACTTTTCCCATCTTCCACCACCCCCATCTTCCGTTACATGCTCCTTCGGGGCAAGTAGGGAGTAAGCAATTTTGCCTTGCTTGTCCGTTTTTTTTTTATAAATTTGAGAGTAAGGCATTGGTTTTTTCTTTCCGCATGTTGGGGAGGAGTTTTATTTGAGAGCTTTAAGGGTTTTTAGGGGAGAACAAATTTTCTTGTTTTTTTTCTTGTTCTTGTGCAT
Organism: Oreohelix idahoensis; assembly: GCA_024509875.1. Lineage (NCBI taxonomy): Eukaryota > Metazoa > Mollusca > Gastropoda > Stylommatophora > Oreohelicidae > Oreohelix > Oreohelix idahoensis. Next base: position 147,488 of record JAMPIV010015601.1, read on the forward strand.
TTTTTTCTACGAGTCTTTTTTTTTTTTTCTGGGTTTTTCCCCACTTTTCTTTCCTGTGTTCTTTCTTCAGGGTCCTAAGATTTTTATTTTTTATTTTTCCTTTTCTTTCTTTTTCTTTTTCCTTTTTCCCCAAATTCTTCCCAGGACTTCTGTTTTGCTGCTAGCACTTTTGTTCTTTGCTTCTGTTCTGAGTGTCACATATTCTCTATATTTTTCCATTTGTCCCCTGTTGTGTTTTTAGCTCCTAAGTATTGTTTCCATGCCATTTTCTTCTCTCTTAGTTTTCTCTTTGACATTCCTCTGTCCACCAAGTTGTTGTCCTCTTTCTCTGGTTCCCAAGTCGGGACTTTCACCGCATGCTTCTGCAGCAGCTGTCTTTATGATATCCTTGAATTTATTCCAGAGGGTTTCCAAGTCATCTAGGTCAGGTCTTTTCTGTGTTCTCTGCTGTTCTTCATGAGTGCCATGCTCACTGCTGTAGCAATAAAGCCCCTGAGTGATCTGGTCTTAATTCTATTTTTCTGGCTCTTCTCAGCTTTGTAGGGGTTCTTTTCCTAATGCTCGGTTTCTTCTGCCTTCGTTTACTTGTTTCTTGCGTGCAGTGTTGGGCAGAATTCCTAGGCTGAGCAACTCTTTCAGTTGTTCGTTTGATTGTAGTAGCAGGTAGTGATCACTTCCAAATCTCTGGCTCCCTCCAGACTCTTGCAATCTCGGACATATCTGAAATGAGCTTCTCTGAGAACAATGGCATAGTCGATCACTGACTTCTCATTCTTTGGTTGGTTTCAACATCTAGTGTATTGTATGGCATGTATGCGCTTATGGGGGAACTTTGTGTTTGTAATGATCAGATTCTGCTCACTGCAGAATCTAAGGAGTCGCTTTCCATTGTCATTGAGAGTATCTTCTCCATATCTTCCGATAACTCCACCCCATCTAGCATGGTCATTTCCAACTCTGGCATTAAAATCTCCGAGCATAATAACTTCATCTAGGCAGTCATCCACTGTCCTTTGAAGCAGCTCGAAGAATTCCTCCTTGACCTCTGCTCTCTCTCATTCCTCATTTGGCCCATACACTATGACCAGGTTGACTATGGTTTCTCCTTCTTTTAGTTTTACAACCATAATGCGCTCCGAGACAAAGTTCCATCCCTTGATACTATCTTTTTGATTTTGGGCCACAATGCAACCCACGCCCCCTTTAGCTCTTTCAGATTTGGGTACACCACTTAGTGGAGAGCAACGTGTTGCCATCGAGATCCAATGACTCCTTGTCCCTTTTTCTTTTCTCGCCGTTTCCCGTTAATAGCCAGTGGATTTCGAGTGTTTGCTTTTCCTCATCTCTTCCACCAGCTCCCTCTTTCCTTCCCATTTATACTTCTTGTGTGTCCAAGTTCCATAAGTTCGTAGTCCGTAGTCCGTTCCAGTTCCGTCGCCTTTAGAAAAGCAGTTCCGGTTTTCCCTCCTCTTGTTAGTTCGCGTAATCATTGATTTAATTAAAAAAAGCAATAACAGTGGTGAGTTGGCCTGTTTGGGGCCCCTTTGCATGGTGATAGGGCTGCCTCCTTTATGACGGGCCCTCCATGCAGGTCGCTGAAACATCCGGAGCCCGCACATCATACGACGACCAAAGAGCAGGCTGCCGCCCTCGACTCCTTTTTTTTTTTCATTCCTTTTTTTTTTCCTATCCCGGAGGGCTTGGGACCAGGGGCAATTGGCCGGTGATGTGCTAATAGATTTAATTATTTATTATGTTTAAATGTGTTAAATATGTTAAATAATCAGCAAAATCGACGACCTCACTGCAAATCCCGGGCAAAAACCCATAACCATTAGGTTTTGTGGCCCGTGGACACTAAACAGACTTTCCGCCCCACCCCATCAGGCCAAATCGTCAGAACAAAAAAAAGCAAAAGAGATATGAAAAATGCTATTCTAAAATTGTAACAACAACCTACCCCGCTGTAAATTCCCTCCATGTAGCAAATGAAGCACGCTGGGATGTACACACATAAAATGCAAAATAAAACAAAAAATATTATTGAAACAACGGGCGGATGCTGCATCACATCCCTCTAAAACAACAAACAAGCCATGCCGCAAAACACCCTCCCTTCTCCACATTAGCACCCCCCGTGCACGACCCACCCGCAAAAAAAACCACCCACCAGTCAACAAACCGTCCCCCTCCGCACTCCGCCAACCCAGCTCCCCACCGCTCTACTCCCCTCCTCACGTCCATTTCCTGCTAGCCCAACTTTGATTGCCAAACTGCCCAACAGTCTCAGCCGTGTTTGATTCATCCATTGCAGTGTCATTATCCGACAGGAGCGAATCATTACTAGTTCCTTAGATGTATCTCTCCCTTATTCCCATGTCCATGTGTCCCCTCTTATGGGGTGCTCTCGGAGGCCAGTTCTGTCAGGGCTGTTCTTACTGCTGCGCGTACCCCATGGCAATGAACAGGACAGATAGATCCACACCAGTTCTTGAAGAACTTGAGGATTCGATTATGATGTTTTCATTACCTTCCTGGCCGCAGCCATCCGTTCTGCATTGGTTCCGAAGCATGGCTTGAGAGTCGAAAATATAACGACCACCCTGGATGTGAGGAGTGTTTCAAAACAGGCCACCTTTTTTTCCCCAAGGTTTGCCCAGCTGCAGTAACTGCCCTCTAAACCTCCATTCCTCATGTTGGTGGTTGTTGTCAATGTAGGCTCCCACTCAGTTTCAGCGACGAAAACTTTCTTTTGCCCTTTATATTCTCGCACATATATAAGCCTCCATCCTGATTTTTCTCATCCACGCAACAACAGACCCCATCAGTGTTACACAATGAAGACAATGGCGTCATCATCCTCGATTCCTCAGCATGAACAAGATCACATATCAGATCTAGCTGATATAAAATCTCCAGCTCTGCTTTTTCCATTGCCCCAAGGATCTGTACTCTCTGCCTCAAGGCTTTTTAATTTTTTGACTTGCTGGTATAGTTTATCCAGTTCTCCCCTGACTTACTCCACTGCATTTCCATTTGGATACATTTTCAACCTGTTTTTTTTTCACATGACCAATCGTAGCCTCTGCCCTGTTGCCAGGCATGACATCCCCCCTCTTGATCTTGCTTCCTTTGATTTGTCTTTGTTGTCGGTGGTTACCCCGCTACATGCTTTTGCCTGGGACAACGCATATTTTTTTTTTCTAATTTGACAGCAATCCGAGCATTTTTTTATCTAATTGTTTTTTATGTTTTTTTTTGGTTTTGTTTATCCTTCGCATTTATTGGCCCCAAAAACACTAGTCGGCATTCCTCTCTGTACTCTCGGAATCTCTGCCAAGCTAATGATGTTCCTTGCTGTAGTCGTATCCATCCAGTTCTGACCTCCTTCTCCCCCGACTTAGCGTGAGTATTCCTAGCCACCGTTGATACATTGATCATGAAATCACGAGCTGATGATCACAGGACCAAACAATACCCTCTCCTGTACCAAGCGCGACATCGCCCCTCTTGATTCTTGCTCCTTTTGAATGTGTCCCCCCCTTTTTTTGTCGGTGGTTTAACCTCGCAATACATAGGCTTTTGCCTGAGGACAATATCGCATATCTGGAAAATCCTAATCGACAGCTAATCCGATAGCATGTAATCTAATAGGTCACAATTGGGGGTAATCCCATGCATACAAAGACCAAATACTGAGTCGCATTCTTTCCTGTTTTTTCCCATTGAAAATGTCGTTCCCTGGAAGGTCTGCTTTCAACATTGGGAGTTCCTCAAAGACAACTGGACACAGGCGTGAGTATTTCCCTAGCCCTAACTTAGACAAATTAACTGAAAATCACGCGAGCTGATGATACTAGAAGAAACGCTGTGTAATAGTCTCTGGTACCAAAGCGCGAAGACGCGCAAACCATTTCCTGTCTGTCTGGACATTGTTTATGTAAAGAATGGGCTGCCTGGAAGTTAATCCCTTCGTCCTTGCACTGTCTGGTGTGAAAGGTCAAAGTTCGAACTTGCTGTGTTGACTATGTATGAATGTTACAAATCAAAAATTTCGACTCCCAAGATTTTTGAATTTTTAAGCCTGTCTGCCTTTTCTAATGTTTCTTGGTCCCTTGTTTGAAAATGATGCCTTGGAAGGTCTTCAAGAAAATATTAAATATTTGTTTCTTAAAATATAAGGCTGGGCTAAATTAAAAAAAGCCTTGTTGCTGGGAATATTAGGCACTTAAATCCCCGAAATTGCACACAACACGTCTTTTAGAAAACCCCGTAAGGCTGTGCTGCCTCTTTTTTGTGCACCTTTTAAGAACCATTTCCTGTCCTCCTGGCCTGGAACTGGGCATAGTTCGTTGTAATATGGCTGAAAAAATAATGTTCGATGCGAAACAAAAGGTATCCGATCCCAGTCCCTGTTGTATGAAAATAGGTGTATACTTTTTCTGTGTAGATGGTAGCAAACATATCAGAAGGCTGCGCCAGTGTTTTCTGCTCGACTTTTCCAATAAACAGTTGTTTATTACTCACTTCCTCATTCGAAAATGAGAAATCTATATTAAGGCCTCTCGCTTGAGTGACAAATTCTCCTGTTTCACACTGGCCCCCTGTATTAATAAAAAAGGCTGTGGTTGAACAGTTCCCCTCTCCTGTCATCCTCTCTATTCCCTTCGTCCCACTATTGAAACGACTAAAGGAATAATTGTCAGTTTTAATACCATCGCAAGGCATAAAGTATAACGGCTGCCAGTCCTCTTCTCGGTCCTATAAACTTCGCGAAGAACTTGGACACTTCAGTCTGTGGAATCAGTTTTTCGACAAAATGACTTGAGATTGATACTGCGGAAAGTTAATGTTCGTCCCAGTCCTGTTGGTTGAAAGGTTGTTACTTTTGCTGTGTAGATGTTAAACATCAGAACTTGGAGCAGTGTTTCTGCTGGTTTTCAATGTGTTTACCACTTCCTCTTCAGAAATGAGATCGAAGTATATATGGCCCCCTTGGGGCATTTTCCGGCACACTGTCCTGTATTTTCAGGCGGGCACGTTTGTCACCTTTATCCGCTTGCTCCACTTATCGACTGAATATAGTTCAGTTACAACTGATCAGAGCATGTATATTCCCAGTAGCAACATACGGCTGCGAGACTTGGACACTCAATAAAACAGTTGCAAAAAAGATTACATCATTCGAAATGAAATGCTACAGAAGGATGTTGAGAATACCCTGGACAGAAAAAAAAGACCAACAGAGAAGTACTGCACTCACTAAACGTACAGGAACATTGGCTCCTAAATACCATCGCAATAAGGAAGCTGAAATTTTTCGGTCATATACAAAGACATAATAGTCTGGAAAAAACAGTGATGGAAGGCATGGTCCCTGGAAAAAGGGGAAGGGGCCGAACTAGACGACGGTGGACCCAGGACATCACAGAGAGTCTGAACTTGTCTTTGGCTGATGCAGGTCGACTTGCCCAGAATCGTGCGTTCAGAGCAGCTGTAATGGAGACAACGTTCTGGAAAGAATACATCACATGATGATCCACTTGCTCCACATATCGACTGAATAATGCTCTTCATTTTTCTTCGTCCGTCTTCAGGCTTAGTCCTGTAGAGCTTTTGATATTATGAATGGGTTGACTTGTACTTTTCCTATTCATTCTTCGATGTAAGGACCAGAATTTCTGTAGGGTTTTTTCCGTGCTCATCTGTGTCATAAAGTCCTCCCACATTTGATCCTTAGCCTCCCTTGCCAAGCTCTTGAATCTATTAGGAGCTCTTTGCTTTTTCTCCTTCATCTCTTCAACCTCTCCCTCATTCATCATTCTTCTGTTTCGTGCTTTACGCCATTTCTGTGTTGCTCTTTCCTTTTCTATCCATACTTCCTCCACTGTCTTATTCCACCAGGGAGGTTGGGTGAAAGGTGTTCTCGCTGTCTTTTGTTTGGCATTTTGACCCAATGTGTGTAAAGGGTTGTTACAGTCGAGTGGGCCTGTAGGATACTTGAAGGTCTGTTTAGGTTTCCTGTGTCTAGTGGTCCTACCCTTTGCAATGAGTATGACGCAAGGTATGTGATCACTTTCCTGTGCACCTAAATACATCTCAACATGCCATGGTGGTGGCAGCACAAGAGATGAATGCCAGATCTATGACACCATTTATATCCTCAGGTTTAGTTGCCAGTCTAGTTGGGCGTCCATCATTCAGGATGGCAAGGTTCATGTTAAGTAATGCCTAGCTCAAAGCCATACCCTGTCTATTTTCCGTGATGTTCCCCCACTCCTTGGATCTAGCATTAAAATCGCCAGCAATTAAACACCTTTTGTTAGAATCTTCAGACAATTCCGCCAAAAAATTCCAATCACTCTCTGCTGTAAGATGGTCGACATGAGGATATAAATTGTAGACTTGCCACTCCTGCCTCTTTTTCTCTTTTTTTATCTCAACTCGTTCATCGTACAACGAAGACAGCACTATAACCAGCGTCCTTTTCAGGACGTACACAGCGCTCACCCAACAGATCATTATACGTTAGCAGTATACCAAAATGACTCGTACCAAGCAACAAGCGAAAAAGAGGAAAGTATATACAAGCCCTCAAACACTTGTCAGCAGCATCAAACAAGAACCTGCAAAGAACAAACAGAGTCAACCAGAGAGCACGAATACTCCAACTAATAGCGTCGTGGCCGATCCTTCTCAGAAGCCGTTCAACGCAAACTTTAACACAACGACCGATGATCGACTCAAAGCTTCGAAGACAGATGACAAGCAAGCACCGAAACCAGACCTAGCAACATCACCGCTGAAACAAGGTGTCGAGGCGGTAGCTACATTGTGCAGTGACAAGGCAACATCTGCAAACAACGGCCACAAAACATCGAAGACAGAGGGTAACAAGGCATTGAAACCCAACAAAATCCATCCACCGACAAAACGAGATGTCATTGTCGAGTCTACATCATACAGTGACCAGCCAACACCGGTGAAACTTGACCAGATGCAGACGAGCCAGAATACGAATCCGCCCCGCAGACCGCACACTCAATCGGAGACAGAAGTTGGAACGTGCCAACTTCTCAAGCAACAAAATGCCGTTTCTAACGTGGTACTACAGGAGAGGATTGTTAAGATCACACAGATGCCTGGAGGTGAGGCCTCACTCAGGGCCCTACCAGATGACAAAATAATCACTATCCTAGAAACAATAACTGGCAAGAGAGGCATCGCTAAGGTACGGAGGCACGAAAAGGGAGTTGTGCTTTCCCTCAACAGCACGGAAAAATCAACTGCACTGATGACAGAACTGGAGGCAGGACCGAAAGAATTCATGCTGCCTCACCAGATAAAAGTAGTGATGGAGGCCAACAAGACTACAAAGAAGTTTGTCGTAAGAGGGGTGGACACCAGATGGCCCGCAAGCGAGGTTCACAACAAACTTCAGACCGAAAACGCAGACATTAAATTCACTCAGGTCGAAAGGCTAAAAACATGGAACAACAAAGACACAAACCTGATTGTGGTAACCGTCGAAGGGCCGACAAGACCTGAGAAACTGACGCTCGAAACTATTTCAAAAAAGACAGAGGCTTTTATCCCGCCGGTCATGCAGTGCTCTAACTGCCAGCAGTTTTCGCACACAAAGAAAACGTGCAGGAGAGATGCAGTTTGCCGGTATTGTGCGGGTAGTCACCAATATGGCGACTGCCCCAGGGCAAAGGAGGACCGCAACTACAAAGAAACTAACGCAAACCGTACCTATGCAAACTGCCACGGAAACCACGGGGCAAGGTACAGAGGATGCCCTGTGTTCCAGGAAACTAAGAGCATCTTGAAGGAGGCCGTGTCTAAAAACATACCCTTCAAAGAGGCCAAACACAGAGTGACTGCGGATGCTGCAGAAAAACAGCGCACGATTGACAGACGACAGCTACACAAGCTGACCGCTGAAATCAACGAAATGAAAAGGAAACTGCAGAACGAAAACAGAAGCAAGCAGGCTCCCGAAGACGACAAGGACAGAGGTGAAGACGTAATAGATATGCAGAGCGTCAGAGAAATGGTACAGAGCGCCCAGGCAATGCTACAGGAAACAAAATCCATCAAACACGAGATAGAAGTCGACATCGCCAAACTCACAAAGCTAAAAGAAGAGAACGAAGAAATCCTCCAAAGAATTGAAACAGAGAGAAGGATCGTTGAAGATATCCTTACAAAAACTAGAGAACAAAACAAAGAAACGAAAGACAAAATGAGAATCGAAATCGTACAACAAATGCTACGCAATCAAGAAAGAGCATGTGCAGCCATGAATGAGGCCCTACCAAACACACTATAAAGACAGTCATGGGACAACGCACAACGAATGAAACACACAAAATCAAACAAGCCAGATAGTGAGGCAGGACACAAAAAACACCATGAGCGCGATACGGCACCACAAACGGACAAAGAGGAACCCAGACAGCCAGCTAGTGGTCCTTTTCAGGACCAATCACCTCCAGGACTACGAACGAGATACCAGTGAAGACGATAACACCCTATATACCCCAATTATAACCAAACTTTCAGGTTGAACAGGGTATTACAGCAGCATAGTAGACGAAAACAACAACAACAACCTGCCCGCCTATATTCACAGCAATCCCCTGCAATTCCGCATCCTTACTAGTTTGGGAACTTGTATCCAGCCACGTATGAGGGAGCTCATGTTTTACATATATAACTTGCCCTCGTCTACCAGGCCCACGTGGATTGGAGTAACATCTGTAGCCTGGGCAATTGATAACACTACTGGCTTTTAAATTTTTTTCCTGGATCATGAGGATATCGAAATTGTAGATGATTGTTTGTATAATGGCTGCACGTTGATTGGCACTTCGACAATTCCAGAATCATATACGCACATATTTCATCGAGATGCGATCTGCTTTCTTTCTGAACCTTCTCTTTCCTGCCCTTCTTTTTTTTCTCTCTCTCCTCTTCTCTCCCCAACCTCTCCTGCATTTGTATTTCCTTATTCCATTTGCTGCAGGTATCTACGACAGAGCACGATCTCCGTAGCTCCCGCGATGATTCTGGATAGTTAAAATTCTCATGGTGTATTTACAATAAATGGTGGAAATATTCGGTCATCCTGGTAGAGTCACCATACCAATGTAGAGGCAAGGGATGTCCTTACGGAGTCCATCTGCCTGGTTCCGCCCCGCCCGCCCTCCAGACATCCAATGTTCGCGACTGCTTACCCAGCAGCCATTCAGTCTCTCGGCACATTGGTCCACCGTAGATTTGGGGTCATTCACAGATGACTCAGTTATCATTTGACCCGTGATTTGGGAGTGGATTGATGGGTAGGTTAACATCTGTCACAGAGACGTTGTTACCGAAGTCCGAGATTGAAACTGAAGGTATGATTTAGTCAATGATAGAATCTTAACATTTTGCCTTGAATTTGATAGCTTTGTTAATGTTTAATAAGCAGCCATTAAATTATATATTTTTGTGTGTGGTAAGACAAAGTCAAATATGAGAATGAATCACCAGTTCAATCCCTGCCGGAAAAATGTCGATCATGTGAATCATGTGCATCAAATCTATATTATTCAATTTCCATATTTTCCATCGACGTTGTAAAACTCCTCGCAAAGCTCGGAATATAGATAAATAGAAGCATAAAATACATAAGATTTTTCATATTACGATGTACATATAACACTGGAAGAAAACGAAAATGTGCCGAAACGTAGAATAGTAGACAGAGGTGGCGATGCCTCTCTAATAGCTACCGATGCTTTGGCGGTGTCGCACGGACGGTGCCACTTGGAGTAATAAAAATACCAGCCAGTGTTTCAGTATGGATCATTACGAATGTCTTGTGTATATGAGTGATTGAATGGAATTATGTTATTGATGGCTTTATTTGAATTTGCAGTTTGTGAGTGGTAATTTGATAATTTATTCTTCTTGTTTTTTTTTTAACGTATGGCCTGCTTGAAATAAGGTTAGCTTTAGTGAGTAGGCTATGTTTTTATAAAAGCAAGCTTCATGGCTGACGTATTGATAGGTAATTCGTCGACAAACGCATCTGTCCACTATTATTCAATTCTGCCAGAAAATGCAGTTAATTAAACAATTGATTACAGCAGGTTATAATATCTTGAGTTATGAAATATTGAAAAAAACTACCAAATAATACCATAAGAATTTTAATCTCCCTTTTTAAAACAATCTATAGAGGCCCGATATCCATTGTCATTGTTAACTTCAAACAAACCAAAAAGTTATTATTCCAGTACTCAAAGTAGAAAAATTAGTATAACAGTATTCTTGAGATGCAAAACCAGCGTATGTACAGGATTACACTGTTTTCAATATATTGAGTGTCAAAACAATATTCTTACTATGATTTGAAAAACTCCCATATGTAAGCAGATGAATTATTTCTGGCTAATGCATAATTATATGCCAGAGGATATTGAGTTTTAATAGCATGGGTATCATCATATGTTGATGTAGAAGGAAACTAAAGTGCGCATAAGGATATCAAGATTGTTAGATGCGCTACAAACTAATAAATGTGGGCTGGGCAGAACAAAGATCAGAAGCATTCTTAAATTAAATATTAATAGCAGAAAAGTGAGTGGCAGCTTGTGATGAAAGCTTCAAAGGACGTTAGACCTATGCACATAAGCTGGTCAAAGCTCCAACAAGAACATTTCAAGTGTGTAGAGAATTACAAATGCATGCAATAAGAAAATGCTGAGAATGAAAATAGGAAAAGGATATTTTATGATATAAGAACCTTTTGTACAGATTGTATGCAAAACAATACTATAGAGCATGGGTCGGCAACCCAGGAACTTTTAAGATCTACTTTAGTAACCCTGAGCACTCTAAAGATCTACCATATATATATATATATATATATATAAACAAGTATATAATTACGTACGTGTGTGTGTAATTTTAAGCGGGGGGAGGGGGAAATGATGAACCTTACAAAGAAAAGATCGCGTTCCTATCTCATGCAGTTCACAAATATATTTTAGCCTGCTCGACAGTTTTTCATTGGGGATGTAGAAAAAGCACCTTTGATCCTGGGGACGGCACGATTTTAAATGTGGAGAGGTCTAGTCTGAAATTTTCCTAGTTTAAAAAGTCTTATTTTCTTTCCCCGCAGTCACCTAAAGCTCTACCAAATCAGCCAATGGGATCTACTAGTAGATTGGGATTGACTGGTTGCCGACCCCTGCTATAGAGTGATTCCTGCTGAAAAGCGATAGTCATGAACAGCAGAGAATTCCAATATTAGAATATTTACAGGCATACAAGTAACCCTAACTGCTAACACCACAGCTGGTCTCTTAGCAGGAAGTCTGCATCAAAGCATGCATGTACTCTTGCAGCAGTGGTTTCTGTAGTAAATTGTATATGATGAAGTTGCCAGCCTCATGCACAAACTCATATTAATCACCTCTTATGGCATACCTGAGAGAGCAGGAGTTCTGTGGTTTTGTTTGTGTCTTCACATGCCCCTGAGAACTACACTGTGCATGTTGTTATATTTGTTAGAATATTGTATATTTTATATGTCTATATTGAAGTTTCAGAATGCCGACTGCTGCAGCAAAGTTGGATGAGCCTTACTATTGTTCACAACAAATAAACATTCCACCAGAGCTTCCGGACATCCTGAAACAGTTCACTAAGGCTGCGATTAGAACACAGCCAAAGGATGTTCTTGCCTGGTCAGCAGCGTAAGTCAAATTCATTGGTTAATAACAAATTTCCTGTAACAAAATTTGTAATTTCTTAGATAATTTTTATGACATGTAAAAGAAAACACTTGTTAAAGAAATAATAAAAATATCAACAAATCATGGAAGCTGCATTTTATATTTAAATGTTTTGTTTGTTAGTTCCAACAGCTGACTTGTCCTTAAAGAGATTAAAGAGCGTAAGAAGGTAAAGATATTCCTATAGTGGATGCTGCCATAGTAAGATTGAAGTGTTGTTGGAGGCTTCACTATACTAGGTTCAACTTTATGAGGAGTGTGACCGGTTCCCTTCCTTGCTGCTTTTGCCTTTGCCTAACTCGAGAGCAGAATCAGGTACTAGTTTACAGCTGGGTAGACAGGAGTATGAGGCTACTAGATTTCACACCCAGAACCCTGTAACTTTGACGCTAGAGGCAAACTCTAACCATTCTGCCAGTTGGACACTCCAGCATTTTTAAATAAATGAAAGTGTTATCAAATCGTGGAAACTGAATTTTATATTTAAGTCTGTGGAAAATTAACATTTTATTAGTTGCAGATTCTGGCTGATCTCTTAATACTTTAAAGCGTGCATCATCAAAATTAATCCAATCTTTAATCTTTCCTTCAGCTCTGTATCCATGCAAAGATAATGGGTCTGGTTAAATGTCAGTAAATTTACTGCTTTATTGAGAGTTCGTTGTCACTTCTTTTTTTTTTTAAAGAATGCCACGTGCATTTGAAGTCCTGCAATGTTCTGGTTTAATTTTTTGCATTTTTCCAGCTTCGATAAGTATTTTCAAAACCAGCATGAAATGTCAGTATATGGAATTATGTAACATTTTGTTTCATGGAATAAGTTAAATTTTCAGTTAAGAGAATTAGTTTACAATTCCTTTGGTATAGACAGTAGTAAAGAATTTTACCTTACAGCTAAAAGTATATCATTTGTGATTAATAAACAACGGACAGTTAACCAAGGGAAGCCCCAGATTTTTCAATCATGTTAGTCATTTTTAAAGAATCATAACACATTTTTAATACTAAGTCATAACATTCACATGAATCATGTTATAGCAATCCCAATCTGTCCTTGGTTTCGTGATAAAAAATCTTCCTGTGGTGGAAATTGCTTACACTTTGCAACAAAATACAGAATTGTACTACACAAATAAAACCCACTTTGTACTACATATCAAAATAACCAGGAATGAATCAACTTTGGATCTTTATTCATTTTTGGAAATTGCACAAAGAATAAGTGAGATATAGATGTTGGAAGGCTGAGATAAGAACATGTACTGCACTTTCACTGTGGGGCTTTGCACTCCTAACAAGCAAGGTACTTAAAAGAAAGCACTAAAACTAACTGTTAAGAATTTTCTGACTGAACACCATCATAGCAGGTAGACAATGGAATTGGGTTGGCCACATCCTCAGAAGAGACCCTGACACCATCACCAGAACTGCCATGCTATGGACTCCAGAAGGAAAATGAAAGCAAGAGCGGCCAAAAGCCACCTGGTGGAGAACTGAAGTGAGAGATGCTGAGCATGAACCAGAGTTGAGGCACCACATGAAGGGTGGCTGTTGACCGAGCAAAGCGGAGACTGTTTGCTGCTGCCCTACAAGATGCCATGAGGTGTGAAGGTCACTGATTGCTTTATCAGTCGTCAGTCAGTGGCCAAGGACCAAAGAAGTGACTGTGACAGAAGCATGTAAATATATTACATGATATCTACACATTTTGCTTCCAATTGTTTTCACCTGGCTTCCTCAATTAGTTATGCACGTTTTGTTAAACGCAGACACCTTCACTTCTTTATATCTGTCAAACTCTAAATTTGGCCACGCACATTTTCTTTTTTCTCTATGTCGCATAAACTACGAGGAATGTTTACAAACAGACTATGTTTCACCTAGAGAGAGGGGACGGGTGGTAGATTTGTAGAGAACCAATGGCGACTATTCAAAAAGTCGTACTTTTGGCAAAGGGGGAGATAAGCTAATGAAGTTAAGACGTATTTTTGGTAGACATTGGTCAGGGGGAATTAACCTGAGGAAAAAGGAAGATAATCACAGTTACCTCCCCTACCTTCATTCGTTTGTTAACGTAAGTAGATACGGTGAGAGTCACCAGATCGAAAGACCGATCGCTCGTTGCCAGAGTCTGCAAGCGGTAGAAGGTGGCAATTTTAGCTTTGATTCGCAGATCAACCGGAGAAATCTCCGAAATCTGAGCGAAGGTGTCAAACCTAGCAAGTGCTAGTGAATTTCTACCATTTTAATATATATATATCTCTGCCTATTAAATCCATTATTCAGTACCCACAGATTTATTTCAGAACATCTAGCTTCGATTCTAGAACCATTTGTATTAATGGAGTTTCTTAGTTTTCGTTGGAGATTGTTTTAATTTCTGTGTTTGCAGTAAATATTATACTAGAAGTTTGAGGGATTAAAGTGTTAAGTCCATCATTATATTTAACTAAGATTTTCTGTGTAGAGTGATTTACTGGTTAAGGTCCGTCAGTTATATTTCACTAGGATTTTGTTGTGTGTTAATTGACTAGCAGAATTAAAATAATCTATAGCAAAATTGTTCCGGCTGTAGCGTTAATCTAACTAACTGATATTAACCAGTAAGAGATATTTTAATAGACTAGTAAATGCACTATTCATTATGAGTACTGACGAAATATATATTTATTTCTAATTCACGATGATTAATTTTGTTAATGACTAGAATTTATTTCACGGGGTTTTTAAACGATAAGATAAGCTATAAGCTTGTAGTTCTAATTTAAGTTAAATAACCGACGTGGATAATAATATTGTATTTTACGCGGGTTAGGATAGGTTTGAGAATACTATATTGTGGTTAAGTATTTTGTATTTTTACTTCCTATATCTAGTACTGGGTCAATCCCAAAACCCACCAGCGGCTTCCATCTAATCTGAGAATAACGGACCTAAGTCCAACAATACACAAAGAACATTCTTATATAACTACCGGGTTTTCAAGGTGAACCTGTCTGGCCTTTTGTTTACACCCAGAAAGAGACAGAGTACCAACCCGAAGAATATTAAGAGTAAATTTTAACTGGACCTATAGCTCTCCAGATTTCTTGTTCTCAATTTTCATATACATTCAGCCCATTGTAGCGACATAATCAAACATTGACATTTCCCGACTATTGACCATTTGGGTGTAACAAGGAATTTTTATATTGAGAGAAGTTACATACCTGACATTCCTTTATGTATTGGAACCTCAAGCTACTGACACTGTGAGCACAGTTAAGTTTTACCTGGACTAATTAATGTGACATAAACTGAAATCCAACTAACAGTAACAAAATAAACGTTCCCCGAAGAAGAGGATTTAAACAGTCTTTGAGGAGCTGGGGTTTATTTCGCCAAAATAACACTGGATTTGCTGTGTGACCCATGAAACTATGTTCCAGACGTTGTTAATCAACAATTAGGTAAGAACGAATGAACGTGGCCACAGCCGTCTGAGAAGAGAGAAAGAAGAAATGAATAATTCTCATACTGTATAATCCATGTACTCACTTTGTTGTGCCTTTCTTAGGTTTTTATTTTACTAATACTCATTTCAGAATAGATTAACTTAGAACTTCTGTTCTTTACAGTATAGGCAAATTCTAGACCATAGCGCAAATCTCTTTGATCTTTTGGGGTTTAATAACTTCTTCTAACGGGATCTTGTCTCAACAGAGGGAGGGGAGATTACACTTATGAGTCTATTTCTTTATTAATTCTGTAACCTATGATTTGTATATTCTGATATTTTGTTATAATAACTGTTGTGAAGTTTCTTTATGGTAAATAAAAGTAACATAAAACTTAATTACTTGTGTCAGTCAGCTAGTCCCAATACCCATACTCTATTACTATAGTTTTCACATTTGTGCGTCTAATTGTAACTCCGCCAATGCCGGTCCCAAGCCCGGATGAAAAAGGAGGAGGGCGGCCTGCATGGAGGCCGTAAGGAGGCAGCCCCTCCACCATGCAAAGGCACAACAGGCCAATCACCTGTTTGCTTTAAATCATGATTACGCGAACTACAAGAGAGAAAACCGGACTGATTCTAAAGGCGACGAACTGGAACGGACTACGGACTACGACTTATGGAACTTGGAACACAAGAAGTATAAATGGGAAGGAAGAGGAGCTGGTGGAAGAGATGAGGAAAGCAAAACTAGAAATCCTGGCTATAACGGAAACGAAGAAAAAAGGACAAGGAGTCATGGATCTCGATGGCAACACGTTGCTCTACAGTGGTGTACCCATATCTGAAAGAGCTAAAGGGGGCGTGGGTTGCATTGTGGCCCAAAATCAAAAAGATAGTATCAAGGGATGGAACTTTGTCTCGGAGCGCATTATGGTTGTAAAACTAAAAGAAGGAGAAACCATAGTCAACCTGGTCATAGTGTATGGGCCAAATGAGGATGAGAGAGCAGAGGTCAAGGAGGAATTCTTCGAGCTGCTTCAAAGGACAGTGGATGACTGCCTAGATGAAGTTATTATGCTCGGAGATTTTAATGCCAGAGTCGGAAATGACCATGCTAGATGGGGTGGAGTTATCGGAAGATATGGAGAAGATACTCTCAATGACAATGGAAAGCGACTCCTTAGATTCTGCAGTGAGCAGAATCTGATCATTACAAACACAAAGTTCCCCCATAAGCGCATACATGCATACACTAGATGTGAACCAACCAAGAATGAGAAGTCAGTGATCGACTATGCCATTGTTCGGAGAAGCTCATTCAGATATGTCCGAGATGCAAGAGTCTGGAGGGGGCCAGAGATTGGAAGTGATCACTACCTGCTAACAATCAAACGAACAACTGAAAGAGTTGCTCAGCCTAGGAACTGCCCAACATCACGCAAGAAACCAAGTAAACAAGCAGGAGAAATGAGCATTAGGACCTACAAGCTGAGAGAGCCAGAAATTAAGACCAGATATCAGGGGCTTATTGCTACAGCAGTGAGCAACACAGAAGAACGACCTGATGACTTGGAAACCCTCTGGAATAAATTCAAGGATATCATAAAGACAGCTGCTGCAGAAGCATGCGGTGAAGTCCGACTTGGGAACCAGAGAAAGAGGACACCTTGGTGGACAGAAGAAGTCAAAGAGAAAATAAGAGAGAAGAAAATGGCATGGAAACAATACTTAGGAGCTAAAAACACAACAGGACAAATGGAAAAATATAGAGAATATGTGACACTCAGAACAGAAGCAAAGAACAAAGTGCTAGCAGCAAAACAGAAGTCCTGGGAAGAATTTGGAGAAAAGCTAGAAAAAGATGCACAAGAAAACCAGAAATTATTCTATAAAACCCTAAAGAACATGAGGAAAGAAAAACAATGCCCTCTCAAATTTATAAAGGACAAGCAAGGCAAATTGCTTACTGCCCCGAAGGAAGTAATGGAAAGATGGAAAGAATATTTCTCAGAACTCCTGGATGGTGAGCATGATGAAGCATCAGAAATGATAACCACTGACACAGAAGAGGAAACCAATGATGGTGAAGATGACATAAAGATGGAAGAACTGAGGGCAGCACTAGAGAAAATCAAGATGGGCAAAGCAGCAGGGCATGATGGTATAACACCAGAAATGGTTAAGTACATGGGAGCATCAGGCGACCTATTACTCTTAAAGGTCCTACAGGCAGCATGGTGCAACAAGACCATACCAAAGGATTGGGAGATTGCCATCATAACACCAATTTTCAAAAAGGGTGACAATCGACAATGTGGAAACAATAGAGGCATATCCCTTCTCAGTGTCCCTGGTAAAATCTACTCTAGAATCCTAGAGCAGAGACTCCGACGCCTAGCTGAGCCACAATTGGATGAGGTCCAGTGCGGATTCCGAGCAAACCGAAGTACTCAAGACCTAATCTTCACACTCAGACAGCTGAGTGAAAAGGCCCTTGAGTATAAGAGTGAGATCCATCTTTGTTTCATAGATCTGGAAAAGGCGTTTGACAGGGTCCCCTGGAGCAAACTTTGGGACTGTTTGGCAAGGAAGAATATTCCAGCACCTCTGATTCATGCTATACAGAGCTTCTACAAGTCTTGCAGAAATTATGTGAGGACAGCAAACCATAAGTCAGAAGAGTTCAGGACCACCACTGGTGTAAGACAAGGTGATATCCTATCACCTTACCTCTTCATACTCCTTATGGACGATGTCATCAAGGCATGTAAGGAGAGAACAAGAAAGTATTCAGTGGTGGGGTACTGGAAGATGAGACAGGTCTATATTTCGGAGCTGGCATTTGCTGATGATGTTGCCCTGATTGCTAAATCAGAGGCACATCTCCAATCCAACCTGCAAGTCTGGAAGGAAGAGCTGGAGAAGAGAGGGATGGTCATAAGCAGCTCTAAAACAAAATCCATGGTGATATCACGAGAAGAAAGAAAACATCAGATTAAGTTGGGAGAACAGGTCCTGGAGCAGGTCGACCACTTTAAATATCTCGGAGCTATTATAGACCGAAAGGGAGGCATCAAAGAAGAGTTGGCCACTCGAAAAGCAGCGGCTGGGAGACTTTTTCAGGCCATAAATCGTGGATTCCTCAGCAAGAAAGAGGGTGGTAAGAAAACGAAGATGGCTGTATACCGCTCCACCTATGTCCCAGTCTTGACATATGGATGCGAGTCGTGGGCAATGACTACAACCCACAAAAGCCAGATCCAAACCTCAGAAATGAGGTATCTGAGGAAAGTGGTTGAAGTAACAAGAAGAGACATGGTCCGCAACCAGACGATCCGTCAAGGCCTAAAATCCCATCCGCTGCAGACCCAAATAGAACAGTCCCAACTAAGATGGTTTGGCCATGTCTGCAGAATGGGAGAAGATCGGCTACCACGACAAGCATGGGAAACAAAGAGCCAGGGATCCAGACCTCCAGGACGACCCAGAGTCCGCTGGGAGGACAACATTAGACAATCTTTGAAGGACCGAGGACTAGAATGGAACCAGGCCAGGAAGAAGACAGCTGATAGAATGGTCTGGCGCTCTCTCTTCCAAACCTCTACACCTCACGGTAGAAGGGGAACGACTAAGTAAGTAAGTAAGTAAGCGTCTAATTGTCATCACGTCTGTGTGTGTGTATGTGAGTGGTGGATATATATATATATATACATATTAATATAGAAAGGGAACTGTCTGAACAACAACTTTTAGTCGTAACCGATAGGCTGGACTAGAGTAGCTTCTCAAATCCAGGGACAGACTCTACCCTTCACCAACTCACTAGTGAAAATCTATCTGTTTACCTTATCTCGCACTGAGTCATCACCTTTGTCAGTTCTATTCAGACGGGACCTAACATTGTTCTTAATCACCTATCGGAAATTTACGACAGTGACTAACTATAATTAATGACAAACATATAAATGTGCAATAGATATGCCACTAGATGGATTTATGTCGAGAGCAAGTATATGTTTTTATTTACCACAGTTGACTTCATTGAAACGACACCCAGTGGAATAGGTTTTCCACTGGATTCAGCATGTCAAACTGAATTGGTTGTTGTTGTAAAAACAGTCAATCTTTGGTATACTACACATTTCCTCTGTATTTGATTATTATTCTTCCAATCTACTAATGTGTACTCTTTTCATTATTTGGTTCCCGCTAGTCTTTGAGGAGAGAAAGCATGAATATATCACTGTCATTAGAGGCAACTAAATTGACATTGTGCAAGAGTCCAACAGCTTTACTGAGTAAAAGAAACTGCTACATAAACCACAGGCTTCCTGAATGGAGGTTAGCTGTGATACTGGTCTCTTAATTTTTAAGAAGTTTAAGAGATCACCATGTTCTTTAATTAGACAACTTTTGTTTAATCCCTTAGCTACTTTGGGGCACTAGCAAGAGGTGAGATTCCTCCAGTCAAGGAGCGGCTAGAAATGCCGATAGCAACACAAAAGACTGACACTGGTCTTACTCCAGGTTTACTCAGAGTTCTAAACAAACAGGTATGTATGTGAAGGGTCATGGCCCAAACTTAGCCCATCACATTGTAGTCACAGGAACTCCCAACCCTAATATTAACTGCCACATGTTTGATGTTAGCAAAAAGTAAAATTACTTTCATAAATGGGTGCTGAAGACACCAACAACAGAATGAACAAAGCAAGAACAGCCTTTTTTAGTCTAAACAACATCTGGAAGTCCTCTCAGTACAGCACAAGCACAAAATTAAGATTATATCAGAGCTGTGTGCTTTCTGTGCTTCTCTATGGTGCGGAATGCAGGAGAGTTACAGAGAAGGAAATGTCGAAATTGTCCTCTTTTCACACAACATGCCTAAGAAAAATTCTCCGAATCTTTTGGCCGAATACCATCACCAACCAAGATCTGCTTACTCGGAGCAAGCAAGAGGACATGCACACCATCATAGCTGGCAGATGCTGGCACTGGGTTGGCCATGTCCTCAGAAGAGACCCTGATGCCATCACAAGAACAGCTATGCTATGGATCCCTGAAGGAAAACGAAAGAGTGGCCGATCAAAAACTACTTGGCGGAGGACTGTGGAGGCTGAGATGCAAAGAATGAACCAGAGTTGGGGCACTGTACGAAGGATGGCCCCCGACCGAGCAAAATGGAATCAATTTGTTGTTGCCCTACAAGACGCCACCAGGCGTGATGGCCACTGACTGCTTTGACGGTCAGCGGCTAAGGATCAAAGAATAAGAAATGGGTGCTGGTGTAGCATAGAAGAATTTAAATGATATGACAAGATTACTAGTTTGGAACTGATGACGTGAACCAGACAAATACCATTGAGATGAAAGATAAGACAAAGGCAATGGATAGCACACGCTGAGGAAAGCTGTTGAAAGCATTACAGGGCAGTTTTTTTTCTGGTATCCTTAGGGCAAGAGAGATAGAGCAAGATCAGAGAATACACGGAGAAGAGAATTGGAGACTAACATGAAATGAATGAGAAAGACATGGAAAATCCTTGAGTTGATGAAATAGCAATATAAAGACATACCACAAAATGTGAGAACAAATAATCGGTCACTTTTACTTGTTTGAAAAAGACTGCTATAAATTAAGTGTAAGTAAATAAATTAAGGGGCTGCTGTAAATTAAAATTTATATGTGTCAGGGTGCATTTTCGCAGTGCATGTAGCAAGCTCGATTGTAAGACGAGCGATTCATTTGCTCCAATATACGAAAGCTACCGAAGGAAGGACAGAAGCCTACAGCGAGTGTGGTCATGTGACCAGCTCGAATTTTTGGCGCTAATGGCATTTAAGCGTTACTCAAGTTTCTTCTGCCGCCTGGAAAGGGCGTATTTTGCCGGTCTGTGTGCCGTTCATCGTTGGCCATTTCAGCGAGACAGCATTTGCCATTAGTTTTGAGTCCTGGTGTCTTATGTGATAGAGAGAGAATATTCTCTCAGTTGTGCATTTTGCAAGCTGATTCACATTTTGTAAGTACGATTTGTACTATGGACATTGTAATTTTGACGTAGTTCTATTATTGCCAGGAGAGTGAGTGGTGGTCACTGTAACTGATAGGTTTTTTTGTTTAGTGCCTATTTATTGTATACCGATTTGCAGTGGTAGTACTTGTATTTATGTATTTCATTACAGCAATTTGTGGCCCACTTGTTATGACCTTAATAAAGGGATATTAGCTGTTTAGAAGCCTTATTTTTTTGTATCAGCCATTGTTCGTGTGGTCCCTTAGTGTGAACGAGCCTGTGTCTAGCTTGAGTTAAATCCAGCACGAACAGTAGTAGGGAATGGTAGTGGTGCTGTTATTTAGTCCCTCTATTGACAATATGGTTAATGTTGTGGAGTTTAATCAACGAAGAAGAATATTATTTTCTTTTGTCAAATGTCATAGAATAAATTGTTACGTATGTTACATCTTCGTTGCTGCAACAGTTGGTTCATTTATCTTTTGGCTGCAATATTTTTGTATGATTCTTGAATAAATATTTATTGTTAACTATTTGCAAGTCTTGATTTATTGATTATTGAGTTTTCTATCGTTTTAGGCGTGTTATTATTCCCAATTGCTTAAGGTTGACTCTAACTGTCAAACAACGAATGTTCAATACAAATATGTAACGAAGCCAACTCTTGAGAAAAACATCCTCAGTACAAGCAAGTCTGGTAGTGACGACTTTACGCAATTTTTTTTTAATCGATACGAGTTACATATAATGTAAAACCACGAACAACACGAATTATATAATCCACATTTCTGAATTAGAATCAAGTTCATGTAAGCTATCACTGTTTATCACTTGGCCTAGTGCATTGATCACGACGGTTAGAACTGAGTCTACCAAGTTTATTATTTGATCACTATCACGATCAGTTCTTCGTAATAAAATTCAAAATGTTGAATTATCCATATTCGTAGACTGACTAGAATTACTGCTCTGTAATCTAGTTTAAAAAAAGCATGTTACTTCTTCATAAACTTAATTTAGTTCTTTGGTTTTACATGCTATTGTTTATTTCTTCTTCTTCTTCTTCGTTCATCCTGAAAAGGACGTTGGTTGCGTTGTGTCCATTTACAGCGGAGCTGCAATATTTGCGCCTTTTGGCTGGCATATCTGACTTCAGCACAGCATTTTTGGGACCAGGTTAGCCTTCCCTCTTCGATCTCTACTCACTCAGCCAGACTGCAGTGATGCAGCCTGTTTCCAGGACCACCACTTGGAGGTGGAGTAGGGTCTTGGTCAGCTCTGGTTTATTTGACCTTCAAAATACATATACTTTAAATGACAACACTAGCCTTGATGCTGGTATTTAACGAATACCAAGTTTCAATTATTCACTTCATTAATACTCCTAAAACGATTTCAACATGGACTGTCAGGTCCTTACACATTTAATAATAAATCTCAGGTGTCTACGGACATATATATTTTATCACACTGAGAAGTGGTTAACGAATCCACACTAAGAAGGTTGGAACACAACCTGTGGCCATAAAGGCAAGAACACAGGCTCTGTGGTTACCAAGTCTTCCACGTCATCATTCACTACGCGTAACGTTCTAGGTTATCTAGTTAGGATGCTGAATGGTGCAATCATCTCAGTTAAAAATAAAACCAACCAAGATGATTACATACCATACAGCAGTCCTCAACAGTTAACATGTTATAAACTTCACTACCTTAGTTTACTTTCTCCTTCATATAGACATTCTGTTCATTCTTAAAGGGTGCTGTATGTTTTAGCTAATGTAAGAACATGCTTCTTCAGATTTCCTTAATACAGTCTATTTACCTTCCTCTCATGTGGCCTCTTGCCCTAAATCCAGACCGTATACAAATGAAAGTTTGTGATGGTAGTTGTTTTGGCTTCCTTCTGATGAGATGTTCACACTTTAAAAAAAAACAATTCTGCCACTCGCTCCAAGGATATCTTTTGGAACCAGCTCTCATTCAGCTGTGTTTGATGTCCATCATTACCAGCATGATGAGTCTGTTTATTGCTGTTCATGATAGTCAAATAAGCGGGTGGCTTGTAGAGCAGCAGTTCAGGATTGTAGTTGAATGTATGGCAGATGGATGCTAAGTAATTATTAAATCCATTTGGCTGTAATGTCATAAATTTGTACCCATTATATTGTGTTATAATTTTCATATTCTTTTAATTGTAAAATATTTATCACATACATTTGATTGTGGTGTAATTGGCAGAATCTGATCATCACAAACACAAAGTTCCCCCATAAGCGCATACATGCATACACTAGATGTGAACCAACCAAGAATGAGAAGTCAGTGATCGACTCTGCCATTGTTAGGAGAAGCTCATTAAATATGTCCGGGATGCTAGAGTCTGGAGGGGGCCAGAGATTGGAAGTGATCACTACCTTCTAACAATCAAAAGAACAACTGAAAGAGTTGCTCAGCCTAGGAACTGCCCAACATCACGCAAGAAACCAAGTAAACGAGCGGGAGAAATGAGCATTAGGACCTACAAGCTGAAAGAGCCAGAAATTAAGACCAGATATCAGGGGCTTATTGCTGCAGCGGTGAGCAACACAGAAGAACGACCTGATGACTTGGAAACCCTCTGGAATAAATTCAAGGATATCAAAGACAGCTGCAGCAGAAGCATGCGGTGAAGTCCGACTTGGGAACAAGAGAAAGAGGACACCTTGGTGGACAGAGGAAGTCAAAGAGAAAATAAGAGAGAAGAAAATGGCATGGAAACAATACTTAGGAGCTAGAAACACAACAGGACAGATGGAAAAATAAATATAGAGAATATGTGAAACTCAGAACAGAAGCAAAGAACAAGTTGCTAGCAGCAAAACAGAAGTCCTGGGAAGAATTTGGAGAAAAGCTAGAAAAAGATGCACAAGAAAACCAGAAATTGTTCTATAAGACCCTAAAAACATGAGGAAGGAAAAACAATGCCCTCTCAAATTTATAAAGGACAAGCAAGGCAAATTGCTTACTGCCCCGAAGGTAGTAATGGAAAGATGGAAAGAATATTTCTCAGAACTCCTAGATGGTGAGCATGGTGAAGCATCAGAAATGATAACCACTAGCACAGACGAGAAAACCAATGATGGTGAAGATGACATAAAGATGGAAGAACTGAAGGCAGCACTGGAGAAAATCAAGATGGGCAAAGCAGCAGAAATGGTCAAGTACATGGGAGCATCAGGCGACCTATTACTCTTAAGGGTTCTACAGGCAGCGTCGTTCAACAAGACCATACCAAAGGATTGGGAGATTGCCATCATAACACCAATTTTCAAAAAAGGTAACAATCGACAGTGTGGAAACCATAGAGGTATATCCCTTCTCAGTGTCCCTGGTAAAATCTACTCTAGAATCCTAGAGCAGAGACTCCGACGCCTAGCTGAGCCACAACTGGATGAGGTCCAGTGCGGATTCCGAGCGAACTGAAGTACTCAAGACCTAATCTTCACACTCAGACAGCTGAGTGAAAAGGCCCTTGAGTATAAGAGTGAGATCCATCTTTGTTTCATAGATCTGGAGCAAACTTTGGGATTGTTTGGCAAGGAAGAACATTCCAGCACCTTTGATTCATGCTATACAGAGCTTCTACAAGTCTTGCAGAAATTATGTGAGGACAGCAAACCATAAGTCAGAAGAGTTCAGGACCACCACTGGTGTAAGACAAGGTGATATCCTGTCACCTTACCTTTTCATACTCCTCATGGACGATGTCATTAAGGCATGTAAGGAGAGAACAAGAAAGTATTCAGTGGGGTACTGGAAGATGAGACAGGTCTGTATTTCGGAGCTGGCATTTGCTGATGATGTTGCCCTGATTGCTAAATCAGAGGCACATCTCCAATTCAACCTGCAAGTCTGGAAGGAAGAGCTGGAGAAGAGAGGGATGGTCATAAGCAGCTCTAAAACAAAATCCATGGTGATATCACGAGAAGAAAGAAGACATCAGATTAAGCTGGGAGAACAGGTCCTGGAGCAGGTAGACCACATTAAATACCTCGGAGCTATTATTGACCGAAAGGGAGGCATCAAAGAAGAGTTGGCCACTCGAAAAGCTGCAGCTGGGAGACTTTTTCAGGCCATAAATTGAGGATTCCTCAGCAAGAGAGAGGTTGGTAAGAAAACGAAGATGGCTGTATACCGCTCCACCTATGTCCCAGTCTTGACATATGGATGCGAGTCATGGGCAATGACTACAACCCACAAAAGCCAGATCCAAACCTCAGAAATGAGATATCTGAGGAAGGTGGTTGAAGTAACAAGAAGAGACATGGTACGCAACCAGACGATACGTCAAGGCCTTAAATCCCACCCCCTGCAGACCCAAGTAGAACAGTACCAACTAAGATGGTTTGGCCATGTCTGCAGAATGGGAGAAGACCGGCTACCACGACAAGCATGGGAAACAAAGAGCCAAGGATCCAGACCCCCAGGACGACCCAGAGTCCGCTGGGAGGACAACATTAGACAATCTTTGAAGGACCGAGGACTAGAATGGAACCAGGCCAGAAAGAAGACAGCCAATAGGATAGTCTGGCCCTCTCTCTTCCAAACCTCTACACCTCACGGTAGAAGGGGAACGACTAAGTAAGTAAGTAATTGGCATATCTTAGTAATTGTAATCATCATGTGACATATTCTTTCCAGAACGTTGTCTCCATTACAGCTGCTCTGAACGCATCACGATTCTAGGCAAGTCGACCTGCATCAGCCAAAGACAAGTTCAGACTCTCTGTAATTGTAATATAGTTGTCAAATCCATTAGATTGTATTATATTTATTATATCAATGTAATTGTAGCAAAATATATATATCTGTGTGACTAAAATAATTTTCATACCCATTTGACTATTCCACAGCTGGGTACAAAAATCAATGTCATGGCTCACCAGGTAAAGGAAAAATGGCTGGATCTGGCCTTGCCAATGGAACAGTTGGATGACATCATTAGAGTGGGGAACTTTCGTTCAAGTTTTGAATGGAACAAGTTCTTAGCATTGGCTGCCTCTGTGCTAGGGGATGTAAGTTATTATCTTGCTTTAAGTAAACAAATAAATAGGAATGCTTATTGTACTCTTGCCTACTTAAGATGACACAGGGAAGCCAAGACTAAACATTGGTGGTAGAACAGTAAACACTGCTAGGTGCAGATATTACAACGTTATTAGCTGAAAGTGAGCAAGAATTAGCAGCGCATGTAGAGAAAAGAGCTGTGAATATATACTGGACATTAATGTTGAAAAAAAAATAACTAATAATTAGAACTGTAACTAAAAAGACTGTAAGCTGGTAGTAAGCATAAGAATAAATTGAGAAATGCTGTAACACATGAAAA
Source organism: Oreohelix idahoensis (assembly GCA_024509875.1). NCBI lineage: Eukaryota > Metazoa > Mollusca > Gastropoda > Stylommatophora > Oreohelicidae > Oreohelix > Oreohelix idahoensis. Next base: position 174,104 of record JAMPIV010015601.1, read on the forward strand.
TGTTCTCAGTATCTTGGACATATATTAAAAGAGGACAGCAGGTGTAAAAACTGAAGTCAAGAAGGGAACTGTAATGGCCCAAATTACATTCAGTAGCAAAAGACAGGTGTAAAAAGGTAAGTAAAGGATCCCGTTACACGCCCATTGAGGCATATTGGGAATATGGTGCAAGGCACCCCTAGTGTGCCGATGGTCAAGAAAATATGGGCCTAAGACAGGTTTGATGATAAATTATAAATTTGAGTTCTCTCTAGTGCTGTGTTATTTATTTTTGTATGAAATGTGAATATACAGAAGTTTGCGCAGCTCATGGAAACAAGAAAACAAACAATGAAAATACAAGGAGTAAAAGAAATTAGTAAAAAAATTAAAATTATACAATTAAAAAAAAATGCAGTTTTCGGGATGCATGCCCTTGTTCAACCTAGACAAAGTTCATCTATAATATTAGGGCATATGTCAAAATTTAAAAGGCTTTGTGGTCTTGGCATTAGATTTCAGACATACAAAGAAACAATGCTTTGTTCAAAATTATAATACAAGAAATAGCTGAAGGCAAATGGACACAAGAATGGCAATACTTTCATGTGGGAAGACAGCATTAAGAGATGGACATGAAACAGCTCATCAGAGTACCAAAAAAAAAAAAGGTCAGTCAAGCAATACCCTTTAGCTCCCCAAGGAGTATAGCCTTCAATAAACACATGCCAAGTCCTCCTGTTGCATGCTGTCAGCTCAAGATCTTTTCATGGCTTCCTCATCTTGTGTCTTGAATGGTTGTGTTTTATTTTCTTTAGTTGACTAATTCATATTGTTTGTTAAAGTTACTACAAGATGGGTGGCCAGTTACATGCTCAACTCTCCTTGTCGCTGTTTACGACAAGCATGGTAGGTTACATTTCAGCATTACTATTCTGTGCTCCCTTATCAAGCCCCAGTAATACACAAATCATCACTAAAGTCAGACATATGGCCGATCACTGCCATCTTTAATGTGCAGATGGTACATGCTGCAACTTGATCTTTGTAATGTGCCTCAAAATAAAAACACAATCGATAGAAACAGTTAATGAAAAAATAAAGTTTTTATTTTAGAGGGAATGGGGAGATCTGACTTGTGGCAGCAAAAATTTTTATTGCAGCCCTGTGTAGAAGCAAATAAATTGCAGATTTTTTCAACATACATTAGTTTAAAAACCTTAGATAACTGTAGCTGTGGCTTGCCCAGCTATTATTATTTCTATTTGTTTTGTCTATATATATATTAACAGTTATAGAAGAGTCGGTACTGTTCATCAGACTAGAGCCAGTCAGTACTATGTACCAGACTGGAGTCAGTCAGTACTTTATGTAAGACTTGAGTCAGAATTTCTTTTTTTCTTCTTCAGAATGTCACAGATGCATTGAAGATAATCTGTGAGATATTGACCAGTGATCCTGAGGGTGGACCAGCCCGCATTTCTTTCAAGCTCTTTCAGGAGCTGTATCGCTTTCTGGCTGATGTGGATGGAGAAATTTCTGACCAGCAGATTAATGATGTCATTTCCTACTTGCAGCATGATGTGTAAGCTTGTGCTACTGACTTGTAATGCAATACATTTGAGCATAATGAATCTGTTGTGCTTTGGTTTATAGCCACCCTGTGAAAGCTGCACCTTTACGTCCGGCACATTAGATTTTAGCTAGCAGTTTTATTCATATTTACTTTCCTTAGATTTTATTGGTCCCCAGTCTACCTGCAAGGCAGAAGATGGTGTAAAATAAGGTTTCCTTCTCTAGATGAGTTGCCATCCCAGGCTTATGAGCCTCATCTACCCTGATCATTCTAGTTTCTGGGTGCCAGATACTTACCCTACTCCTTCTCGTATTAGGTAAACCAGTCCCCGCCATGAGGTCGTGAGCTGAGCCTTGCCTAGGAATCATGTACACAAGGTTGAGAAATCAACTCCATACACACAGCTGGGACAGCTTACATTCAGCACTGAAAATAGAAAGTTTATAGAAATGTGTACAATAATTTGTGAAATTTCTTCCCCTGGTCATTTTGTGCTTACTCTTATAAAGAAATACTTCCAATGCTTTTAAAATGTGCGCCAAGTTCTTACAATAGAATGCTTGCTATTTCATTTTTTGTTTCATTCTTTTTTTCCCAGTGATGCAGATTATTCACTAGCTTGCTCTGCATGACTCAGTTTAGCTTGCTTTATATTTCCATTGATGTTCTTATGGGTCACAGAGGGGACACATTGACAGTTCTGAATATTTAGTGTTTCCTGTGTATTGATACCTCTTGCACTCCTCTCCCTTGATCCATCTTCTAGGTCTTCCACATGCCTATTTTGTGATTTTGCATGCAGGGCATCTGTTGATGGGTGATTTGTTTTTATTATAAACAGGTATCTAGACCATTCCATTTTTAGTTATTGTATATATTTCATGAAAACATTATTTTGCTATTTTCTCATCTTGTGATAATTCAGACCTTATCTTTCCATTTGGTACTAAATTTTATGCAATTTTAGATAAAAATGCGGTAATCATAACTGATGCTTCACAGTTTTATTAAGAGTCTTGATAACTTAGTTTTTTTAAAATAATAATACTACTATCATCATCTTCTTTGTGGAGCATGGAGCCACCACTACAGCTGATCCCCTTACAGGAAACATTCACCAAATATTCACATGCACTTGTAGTGGTGGTTTCTGTAACAGTTAGTTATACATGATGAGGGGCACAACCTTATATTAGTTTCCTTGTACGACATGCCAGACAGCATTAGTGTAATACTGCAGGAAAAACTCAAACAAGTTCAATTTTTTGTGACATGAAAAAAAAAATGGTTTAGGAAAAGCAGATTTCCATAAGCTGAGAGAGCCAGAAATTAAGACCAGATATCAGGAGCTTATTGCTGCAGCGGTGAGCAACACAGAAGAACAACCTGATGACTTGGAAACCCTCTGGAATTAAATTCAAGGACATCATAAAGACAGCTGCTGCAGAAGCATGTGGTGAAGTCCGACTTGGGAACAAGAGAAAGAGGACACCTTGGTGGACAGAGGAAGTCAAAGACAAAATAAGAGAGAAGAAAATGGCATGGAAACAATACTTAGGAGCTAAAAACACAACAGGAGAAATATAGAGAATATGTGACACTCAGAACAGAAGCAAAGAACAAGGTGCTAGCAGCAAAACAGAAGTCCTGGGAAGAATTTGGAGAAAAGTTAGAAAAAGATGCGCAAGAAAACCAGAAATTGTTCTATAAGACCTTAAAGAACATGAGGAAGGAAAAACAATGCCTTCTCAAATTTATAAAGGACAAGCAAGGCAAATTGCTTACTGCCTCGAAGGAAGTAATGGAAAGATGGAAAGAATATTTCTCAGAACTCCTGGATGGTGAGCACGGTGAAGCATCAGAAATGATAACCACTAGCACAGAAGAGAAAACCAATGATGGTGAAGATGACATAAAGATGGAAGAACTGAAGGCAGCACTGGAGAAAATCAAGATGGGCAAAGCAGCAGGGCATGATGGTATAACACCAGAAATGGTTAAGTACATGGGAGTGTCAGGCGACCTATTACTCTTAAGGGTCCTACAGGCAGCGTGGTGCAACAAGACCATACCAAAGGATTGGGAGATTGCCATCATAACACCAATTTTCAAAAAGGGTGACAATCGACAGTGTGGAAACCATAGAGGCATATCCCTTCTCAGTGTCCCTGGTAAAATCTACTCAAGAATCCAAGAGCAGAGACTCCGACGCCTAGATGATCCACAATTGTATGAGGTCCAGTGCAGATTCCGAGCAAACCGAAGTACTCAAGACCTAATCTTCACACTCAGACAGCCTAGTGAAAAGGCCCTTGAGTATAAGAGTGAGATCCATCTTTGTTTCATAGATCTGGAAAAGGCGTTTGACAGGGTCCCCTGGAGCAAACTTTGGGACCGTTTGGCAAGGAAGAACATTCCAGCACCTCTGATTTATGCTATACAGAGCTTCTACATGTCTTGCAGAAATTATGTGAGGACAGCAAACCATTAGTCAGAAGAGTTCAGGACCACCACTGGTGTAAGACAAGGTGATATCCTGTCACCTTATCTTTTCATACTCCTCATTTACGATGTCATCAAGGCATGTAAGGAGAAAACAAGAAAGTATTCAGTGGGGTACTGGAAGATGAGACAGGTCTGTATTTCAGAGCTGGCGTTTGCTGATGATGTTGCCCTGATTGCTAAATCAGAGGCACATCAATCCAACCTGCAAGTCTGGAAGGAAGAGCTGGAGAAGTGAGGGATGGTCATAAGCAGCTCTAAAACAAAATCCATGGTGATATCACGAGAAGAAAGAAGACATCAGATTAAGCTGGGAGAACAGGTCCTGGAGCAGGTCGACCACTTTAAATACCTCGGAGCTATTATAGACCGAAAGGGAGGCATCAAAGAAGAGTTGGCCACTCGAAAAGCAGCAGCTGGGAGACTTTTTCAGGCCATAAATCGAGGATTCCTCAGCAAGAGAGAGGTTGGTAAGAAAATGAAGATGGCTGTATACCGCTCCACCTATGTCCCAGTCTTGACATATGGATGCGAGTCATGGGCAATGACTACAACCCACAAAAGCCAGATCCAAACCTCAGAAATGAGGTATCTTAGGAAGGTGGTTGAAGTAACAAGAAGAGACATGGTCCGCAACCAAACGATACTTCAAGGCCTTAAATCCCACCCCCTTCAGACCCAAGTAGAACAGTCCTCCCAACTAAGATGGTTTGGCCATGTCTGCAGAATGGGAGAAGATCGGCTACCACGACAAGCAAGGGAAACAAAGAGCCAGGGATCCAGACCCCCAGGATGACCCAGAGTCCACTGGGAGGACAACATTAGACAATCTTTGAAGGACCGAGGACTAGAATGGAACCAGGCCAGGAGGAAGACAGCCGATAGGATAGTCTGGTGCTTTCTCTTCCAAACCTCTGCACCTCATGGTAGAAGGGGAATGACTAAGTAAGTAAGATTTCCATAAAATACAAAACATACTCTGCAGAAAATGTGTCAATGAAAGTACGAAGAATAATTGTACAGTGTTGCCATGGTGTCCATACGACATTGGATAAAGGAACATGGTCACTGAGTAAGTGTGGTTCTACAGACAGGTGTTACAAATTCCATTTGAGGTTAAAAAGACAATGATGACATCCAGAAAGTAGTAATATTTAACACATTAACTACCGCGAGCCGGTGGGACCAGCTTTTGAAATCCTATTATTTGGACCGCGAGCCGCTCAGAGCATCGATCTAATTTTAGTAATAAAATGAATGAAAAATGTACTGAAACACTTTCTGATCTGGTTCGAGATTTTAAGTTACCACCGGAAAACAAATTCCCAAAGCATGGTTGTTGTAGAACACTGGAAAATTTATATTATGTTCATATTTTTCAGCGTTTTGGGTTAGTTACCAAATCGTGTAAAACCAGTTTACCATGGCAATTAGTGATAGGACCACAAAAAATGCGTGTACATCTCGTCTAACGGCTGAATAGGCTAGAAACTTGTTTCAACAATTGACTGATAGATCTAGTGACGAGGACAAGAGTGAAAACGGTGTGCACATTGATTGAAATAGTGATTTTGATAGAGATGGGGCGCAAGCAGTTATAATTGTGAAAATATTGCAAGTCCTCAGCCATCGAACAGCCGTTAAATAGCAACAACCTATATTAGAGCTACAAATGGTGCTTATTGTAGTAGTACATTCATTTATCTTTAAAATGATGTGTAATTCATAAAAATATGTAAACAATTACGAAAACTACAGCTTACTTTGTGCAAACGCCTACAGGATGAAAATGGGAAAAACATTTTATTCGGCCACAGTGTGTTTTTCAATTCGGTAGTTAATGTGTTAAGGGAAACTTACTACGTACATCATCTCCTGGAGTCAGTTTGCTTTCATTAGACATATTTTTAGAGAATGAAGTTTTGAAAACCTCTACACCTCACGGTAGAAGGGGAACGACTAAGTAAGTAAGTGCTGGTGATGGCCATATGTGCTTTCAATGTTCCTTATATGTTGGATATCTTTGTAGCAGATGTTCAGCAGTCATTTTATCAGTGCCATATTTACACACACCGGTGGAACCTATCTTTAGCTTGTTGAATAGATAATATCCCATAGATAATCTTATGGCCCGGTTGGAGTCTGAAGATTATCATTTGTTCTCATCTCCTGAGTTGGTAATATGCATCATTTTGTGTGTGTCCTTGATGCTCTGCATTTCTTTAGATTCTATATCTGGTTCTGGTAAAACTCTTTGCCTCTTCAAAAGTTATGCTTCTATCAGGTTGAGGTAGTTTTCCACCTTCTTTTTTCAATCTGTCAGCCTCTTCATTACCAGAGATGGGATCCATTGTATCAACCCATTTAAATCGTTGACATAGTCTGTGGACACTACTCTTACATCATTCATGTCTGCATTATTTTGGCTCCTCAGCATTTCAACTACTAAAACAACTTGTTTCTCTTTGCTTTTCTCTGCCATTAAAACCTCAGCTACAGTTTTAGGGCCTCTGCTCTGAAGTTACTTGAGAATTGTCCTGTTGCCACTGACATTTTTTGTGTGTGTACCAGTGCTTAAGCGCGGAGGCACCCTTGCACGCATGGGTTCAGGTGTTGCTTTGGTAATGTTTCTGTGTGTATTTTGTTGTAATGACTTTTTTGTCTGTTGCAGGCTGGATCTTCTTTCTCTCAATGCCAGGAATTTTTTCTATCATTGCAGGAAAACAATGTTGTTCCCAAACTGGGAGCTTGTGTACAGCATAAAAGGGTTTAGTTGTTGATACCACATTTATGGAAACTGCTATCATCTTTGTTGTGGTTGATTCTACAAAGCTGCTTCGCTTGTGTCTTTCTCTTCCAAGAGCATTTGTTCTATGGTACATTGGATGGTCTGTTAGTCTCTTGAATGTTTCAGCTTGTTGTTGTGCCCTGCTATCTTTTCTATCCTCTATTGGCTGGAGGTATGTGAGTTTTTTTCATAGGTGTTGATGTCATGCCTCCCATTATGATTCTCATAGCTTGGTTTTGGAGTCTGCTGGTTTTGTCAAAGTTTGACTTGGCTGCTGTTGCCCATGCTACAATGCCATATTCTAGAACTGGTCTCATTCATCCTGTGTCATCTGCTCGCCTAACTGTTCTGGCAAGTTTTTTCATGACTGCTATTCTTTGCCTTGCCCTCATTCAGTTTCTTTTAGCCTGTTTTTTTCCAAGTCAAATGGTGATCAAAAGCAATCCCTAAGTAGTTTAGATTTTCATCAAGATGTAAACTTTTCCAGTTGAGCACTAGTTTGGAGCTCTGGGGTTTATTTGAGAAGGAGAACGCTTTGTATATTACTTAGCTTTGTTAGCCATGAATGAAGATTTTGTATAGACTACCAGCATGACATGGGACAAAGTTTGTAGCAGACTTGATAAACAGCTGTAGATGTAGTTCTCTAGGGTCTCTGATGAGATACAGAAGTAGAGGACTATTGCTACCTCAGATAATGTGGTAAGAGGCGACTTGTATGAAGTTGTGTTTGGGGCAAGCAATCTCATCATATAAAACAAATTGTTACAGAAACCACTGGTATAAGAGATCATGGATGCCTTGATTCAGGCAGTTATGGCTTCATGCTCCACAGGGAGCTAAGAGGACAAAGAAGACAGGTGCTAGACATTGGGGAAAGACGTGATAACACTTGAATAAGAACAGAAAAAATATGCACAAAATGATGAATAACGACAGATCAGAGTGACACAGAAAAAAATGTATGCACACCAGCACACATTAAAACCGTAAACTCAAGATTGCACCAACAAGGTTCTGGAAAACAAATCTTGTGGCAGATAATTAAAATTAGAGAGTAATTGAGAGAAGATGTTTATTCCAGCTAAGAAACGCAGTGTCTCAGAATGTTGATCATGGAGAATTATTATTGTGATATGTTCTCCTCAGGTCTTCACAGATGATACTCCTCTTGTGTTTCTTTTGTATGGCTACTATGAGATTTCCTGTAATATCATTTTTTCTGTATAATTCTTATAAGAGTTCATCACATTCATTTGTCGCTAGGTTTTTTTTTTTCTGGGAACTCGCATGCATATTTCTGAATTGTTCATGATGAGCATCCACGACAGTGTTTGTTTATCTTTCTATATGATAATTGTGAAGGTTCAAGACAGATACTGTTCTGCATGTTTATTGTTGTTATTCATAACTTTTGTATTTCTATATGATTACTTGTGATGATTCATTATGTTTTTTTAATATGTTTTTACAGGGATAAACAGGATGGGTTTGTGATGCCTCGCAACTTCCTCAATCCTAGCTGCCCTCGACTGTCATGATTTGTTCATCTTAACTGGAACATCTGTTGTCATATGTCATCAATTTCATCAGTCTTCATATAACGATAATTTATAATACAGTAATAATATTTTATAAGTAAGAGCCAATTTTTGAAACATGATATGCTGTTTAAGGCTAAGAGTTGGCAGTCATAGCAGTCATTTTCTCTACTTTAAAGATTATATTTAAAGAAGTTTCAGTTTTAATTTACCTCAATTAGCACCTGATGTCATCCTTATTGTAAAAAGATATTGCTTTCATATTGTAAATAATACCAATATCTAATTTGCAATTTAAAAAAATAACTTTATGATACATTCTTATTCTTATTATAAATTTGTTGATTTCTAGCAGTGGTGTCCATCGAATTATGTCATTGTTATAAAGCATTCAGTTTTTTAACTCAGGATGTGTTATCCAAGGTTTAAAATCAATGCTGGGTAATTTATGCATCCCTTCACATGAGGAATAAAGACCTGAATAAATATCAAATGTTGCATTTTCTTTTCTGTGGTAAAAAAAGTTGTTGAATGTTGGGTTTAGACGTTCCAGCCATGTTTTTATTGTTATTTTAAATGTTACCACATCTCTGAAATATTTGAAATAGTATCGTCTCTGAGACCAGTGAATTGTAATGATTATGAAGATGTTTGAAATATCATGGTCACTGAGGCCTTTAAATTATCAGAATCTCTGAGACATTTTAAACATCATGATCTCTGAGATATTTTAAACAATTTTGGAGATATTAAACATATCCTTATTGAAGAAAAAATGTTGAACATGATGAACATCGAAAATGCAGGTACAAAAATAGAAAGAATCCAGAAAAACAGAATGAATACCCCTGTAATGGTAGTCACTATAGAGGGCAGAGAAATTCCAATACACCTGAAGATCAATGATAAAATAACATGCACAGAGCTCTACATCCCCCCAGTTATTTAATGCTCAAAATGTCAGTTAATTGGACATTCAGGTTCCACATGTAGAAGAGACCCCATTTGCAGATACTGCGCAGGATGACATGCATATGAACAACGTAGGAAGGCTGAGGAAGATACTAACTACAAAAGTGCCAACAGGAACAGAAAGTGTGCAAATTGCCATGGCAAAAACAGCGCCAGATATCTTGGTTGCCCAGTCTACCAAGCAGCCATAAGAGCACTGAAACAGTCAGCTGAGCAAATTATACCATTTAAAACTGCACTAGAGCAACAGAAGGCAGAAAGGACTCCCCTAAACTCACAAATAGACCCTCAAAGTGCCTCACAACAAATAAGGTCATATACTCCAATGCAACAAAAGAAGTTATACCAACACAGCAGAAGGAAAAAAACACAAGAGAAATAGAAAAGGCAACAAAAAAAAGCAGAAGAAATGTTAGAAGGCATCAAAAAAGTCCAACAAAAAATTAAACAAGATATCACCAAAATGGCTGAACAAAAAGCAGAACATGAGGAGCTAATAGAGAGGAACAGGTCAAGAATGCAAATTAAAGCCACAGAAAAAGTACAAGAGCAAAATGAACTATCTGAAGCCCAAAGTCAAAAGGACACATGGAAAGAACTAGTTGATAAAAACAGATGAATTCAGACAGTTCCTTGACTCATTAGACCAGTTTAAACTAACTTTGTAGCTGCTGATAAGAAAAGGTGTAGAAGAAATAGTAAGAATAGAAGCCAAGAAATATCAAGGGAAGATTACACAAGCTGTCAAACACTCAGAGGAAATATAATATACGACGTAAAACCCAACTAAGACCAAATAAAAACAACTCACACCAAATTAACTCTAAAATAGATTTTAAAAATGGAGAACAGGCAAATCAAAATAATACAATGGAATTGCTGTAGTGCAAAAAAAGAACCTCATTCCGTTATTGGGACAGTACAAAAACACACAAGCAATTTTTGCTGTACAAGAAACACACCTCAATCCCACAAACAGATTTAACAACCCTGCATACATCACTCTTAGAAATTACAGAAAAGATCACATACCCATTGAGATAGCAATCAAGCAAAAATATACAACAAACAATGGAGTAGAAAAACCAATTTTCCACTATAAAAAAGCTGATTGGATAGCTTTCCAAACCGAAATGGAAGGAATGAAACTAGACAAAATTATTAGTGAAGGCATAGATACATATGGAAAGAATCTAACAGAAGAAATACTAAAAATTGCCGCCAAACCTATACCACACTCCAATATGCCACCACACATAACTCCAAAGCAGAATAACAGAAAAGAGAAAACAAAACACTGGAATAAAAACCCAGCTCCTTGGTGGACAAACAAATGTACAGAAAAAACTAAAGAAAGAAAACAAGCCCTACAAAAATATAGAAGAAATAGGACCCAAGTTAACTTTGAACATTACAAGAGAATGAGAAATGAAACAAATCAAATAATATTACAGGAAAAGGAAGCTTGCTGGAAAACCTTCTGCCAAACTCTCAACCCAAGCTCACATTCAGTTACAGAGGTGTGGAAAAGATTAAAAACCCTTAAAGGGAATCCAAAACGAACAGTAATGCATACTATCAAAATTCCAGAACGGGCAGAATCAGACACAAAAAGCAAATACCCTAGCAAAGTACTTCTTTAATGTAAGTGCTAGGGAAAACCTGGGGCACAAAGAAATAAGGAGAAGAAAAAAAAAAAACAACAGAACTAAGGAAAAACAAGATAAATGATGAAGGGGAGAAATCATATCTAAACTCCGAAATTACTGTAGAGGAATTAGAAAAAGTAATAAATGAGAAGTCAAATTCAGCATCAGGACACGACATTCTGAGTTACGAAATACTGATAAAGATACCAAAATATACCATAGAAATTATAACCTCGCTATTCAATATTATATTGAAGACAGGTAAAATACCCATTGCATGGAAAGTAGTTGTAGTCATACCAATACTAAAACCAGATAAAGAGGCCCATGATGCGAGCTCCTACAGACCAAAAGCATTGACATCTCAAATATGGAAATTAATGGAACCTGTGGTGAACAATTGATTAAAATACCATATGGAAAAGAACAATCTTTACAGCCCAACTCACTCTAGGTTTAGGAAAAACAGAAGCACTATGGACCAGCTTATCAGACTAGAACATGAGATAATATCAGGATTTTAAAGAAATGCAGAAACAGTAGCCGTATTCTTAGATGTAGCAATGGCATACGATGAATGCTGGAGAGAAGGTATGTTATATAAGATTAACAAGATAGGCATAACAGGAAACATGTACAACTACATAGAAAACTTCTTACAGGACAGATACTTTACAGTACAGGTAAATAATGACAAATCAGAGCTATACGAGCAACAGAACGGCATCCCTCAAGGCTCAGTATTATCCTCTTCCTTATTTTCTATTATGGTTAATGACTTAGGAGAGGAATTAAGCAACAGAAGAAACAAACTGTCACAATTTGCAGATGATACAGCTATTTGGAGGACGTGGAAAATCTTTCACAGATTATATACAGATCTTCAAGCCCAAATAAACAAGATCGCAGAATGGATGGCTAAGTGGGGATTCGACATGCTAAAAAGACAGTCAGAATGATATTCAGTAGAGATAGAGTTATACAAAATAAAACAATAGACATAAACATCCAAGGGCACAACTTAGACTGAACTGCATGGGCAAAGTCCTAATAGACAAAAATCTCACAGCTGATGCAATGTTTGTGAAGAATCTCCCTACGATCTGGGATACTCCACTGGATCCCACAAGATTCCCAATAGGATGAAAGTGCATGGAGGAAATTGAAGAACACAATACTATAACAAATGCAATAAAATGTAGTAGTAAATACACACCAGTGATTCCTCCTTGGGAGCTCAAGAAACCTAACATTGACTCTTTTCTTACAGATATAATAAATAAAAAGCAGAGAAAAACGACATTAAAATCATAGCCAGAGAATATATAGAACATATAACTTAGGGTAGCTTGAAAGTATACACTGATGGATCAGAGATAGAAAATGAAAAACTCGGAATAGGAATACACACTCCAGCCTGGAAGATGACGAAAAACTTTAGTGTAACTGAAAACGCATCGATATTCACGGTATTCACAGTAGAAATGGTGGCAATAGCAAAAACACTAGAAATAATTACCCCCAAAAACTAACAGTCTTAACCGACTCACTGTCAGCTCTTCAAGCCCTAAGAAATGCACATGAATGTAGCCGACCAAACATAGCAGAAGAAATATTGCAACTTAGTACACACCTAAATAATAGGGACTGCACAGTTTGTTAGCATGGATACCCTCGCACGAGGGAATAAAAGGAAACGAGGTAGCCGACAAGGAAGCAAAAACAGGAAGAAGCAGTCAAAACCACATAAACTCAGGGTTAGGCACAACAGAGATCAAAAGTATAATTAAACCTATAACAAAGGAATGGACTAAAGTCTGGCCGTCTACACTGATGGATCCAAGGGTGATAGTGGGCAACTAGGCGCAGGAGTCATAATACCACAGTGGGGAATTAAAAAGAGCTACAGTGTAACTGAAGGTGCTTCGATTTTTACCGCAGAGATGGTAGCAATTCTAAAATGTTTAGAAATAATCGAAGATAACCCACCAGAAGCTGTTACGATATTTACAGACTCACTATCATCACTACAAGCACTAGAACACCCAGGTAAATGTAGCCGGCCAGGCATATAGGAAGAAATTCTAGCAATTAATACATCACTAGGGAACAGAGGATGTAGTGTGAGGCTAGTGTGGGTTCCAGCACACATAGGTATAACTGGTAACGAGTTGGCAGACCAGAACGCCAAGAATGGAAGAATAAGTAAAAACAATATAAGAGCAAGTCTGGGAAGGTCGGAGATCAAGAGCCAAGTGAAGATAACTATAAACGACGAATGGAAGACAACATGGAAGAACAGTAGAAAAGGCAGACGCGCGTTCAAACTGCTGAAAGAACCAACAAGGACATGCCAGGTCAGAGAAGAATTAAAGATACCATCGAACAAAAAACTGTAGCGTCTCCGTCTCGGTGCAGCATACTTTATGATAGAGGAACCACACTGCCAAGAATGTCAGGAAGAGAATGACATAGACCACTACCTGATCCACTGTAAAAAGTACGAACAACAAAGGCTTGAATTAAAAACTTACTATAGAAATCACAATATAGACATGACAGGTGATAAGGTTTTAAGTATAGATGCCCCAGGAGAAGCCCAATCAATACTTAAAAGATATATACATAAGACAAAGGAAAACATACAAGGCTAGTACTTCAGAAAAAACATTCAACCAAATAAAAATTAAGCAACAAGAACTAACAAATCTTTAAAAAAAAAAACAACAGAAAAAAACTTACTAAATACTCATAGGACAAGGAAAGACAACAAGGTTTTAAAAAAAAAACAACTCAAAAAGAACAAATACTAATACAAATTAAAACCAAGTGTAAAGGACAATAGGTATCTAAAAACAATACAAAAGAGAAAATAAAAGGGACAAATACTAATATAAACTAAAATCAGCAACTGCAAACGACAAGCTATTTTAAATCAATACAAAATTAGTAAATAAAATGACACTAAATACCCCAATTATAACCAATTTTCAGGTTGAACAGGGTAGACCAAGATGGAACGAGAAGAGGCAATAACGGTCAGCTGTTAAGTGCCCACTCTCCACCCATCACCTCTTAAAAACAACAGGAAAGCAAGCCATACAATTTTCAAATTACAGCGAGAGCACCAGTTCTGTCAGTGAAGATTCTTTCCTTACCCTCAAGTACATACAGTCGAGCGAACAGTATAAGTCATGAATATGGACTCGACATTAATATTGAGAAAACAAAAACTATGATAATTAGCAAAACAGACGATAAACCCACATTAAAGATAAGCGTAAATGGGAAAATCCTGGAACAAGTCAAGAGCTACGTATATCTTGGTCATATAATAACAGAAGATGGCAGATGTGAAACAGAAATCAAGAAGAGAATAGGAATGGCCAAAGCTACATTCAACAACATGAAAAATATACTGACATCCAAACAGTTATCTCACAAATTAAAACTGAGAATCATAAAGTGTTATATATATTCTGCATTTCTGTATGGTGCAGAAACATGGACGATGAATAAGCGTTTGGAAGAAAGAATTGAGGCTCTTGAAATGTGGATATATAGAAGAATGGGGCGTATCTCACGGAAAGAGATGAAAACAAATAAGGAGGTCCTAGAAAATCTAGGTATGAAAAGAGAACTAATGAGGGAGGTCAAAGTTCGGCAGCTAAAATACTTTGGCCACATAAAAAGGCATAACACCTTGCAGAAGACCATAACAGAAGGGAGAGTTGGAGGCAAACGTGCAAGGGGAAGACAGCGCTATAAGTGGGAAGATAACATCAAGAGTGTGTTATAAAACCACTGTGTAATTTCTGGAGGCAAAACCAAGCCTGTGTATATTCAAATAATTTGAGAATGGCAGCGGGAAGTGTGTTCATAGTTTTAGAAAAGCATTTAAAGAATTATTTCTTGATGGAATGGGACACACACCAGGAACAAAGGAAAGGATGAAAGGCATTGTATTACTGTATTGTTTAAGATATCACATAGTAGTTTCACCAAAACCTAATAACTGTATGGAGGCTAATCATGGACAGCTAGTTGTGACCAAGGAATTGGAGAAAGATTATCTTCACAGTGAACTGGATTGTGTTAATACTGCTTTGTTATACCATGTGTGTCTATTTGCACTCTGTCTGAAACTGTCTCTCATCCCCTACATCTGTGTTAGGGAAACAGAGATAGACAATACAGTGGTTAACAATTGTATTTCAGGTTACATCCTGTACCACACGTATACTTGTAAAGAGCTAGCCCAAAACTAAAGGAGCTAGTGGTGCAAGCGCCCTTTTTGTTTAGAGGGACAGCCACCCAGTATCCAAGGCCTGGAAGAATCTCAGTTGATCTTTCTTTCCAGAACCGAAATGGGACAGGCTCCAAAACAAGAAAAGGAGATAAGTGGCCAAACAAGGCTACTGTTCAGTGTAGAACCAGATAGACCACAAATACTAAGCCATCTAAGACAGTAGTTAATGAGGAAAACTCAGTGCAATTAGATAGGCTAATTCCTGATCAGTAATTGACAGAAATTCAGTAACTGAGGAACTATTATTGATTCTAAAATTTAGACATTCTACAACCAGAGTGAGTTCAGCCAAGAGAGAAGAACTTTCCTACAAATTTAAATACTATAAATAATTTTGAACATTTTACAAGTGATTTTATTAATTTTATGTTGAAATCAAATTTTGAGTTCAGTGAAAGATTCTCACAAAGAAAAGAAAAACATGTATAAAATAAATTGTAAATATTTACCAACAGACTTACTTAGATTATTTAAGTTACGTTACAGTTCTTGTTGGTAAATAGGTTAGTTTAATACCCCTGTCATGAAATATTCTAATCCACATATATAAATTATTAGGTAAATATGAAGCCTAACAAATAAAATTAATAAAGAGAAGAGCAATGGTAAAATAACAGTGCTGTCACAAAGAATGTACTCGAAATCCCCCTTGTTTTCTGCTTCGTCTACAAATTGTAACGCTTTCACGTTGATAGTAAAGCTTACTGTATTATTACCCGCCTTCTTCAATGAAACGTGTGCTGTATTTCTTGGAAAAAACATTGAGAGGCCCTGCGTAATGACCTAAATTAATCCTAACATTAATTATATTACGTTACCAAAACGAACGAACAGATGGACAAAAGGAGCGAGAGGGGAGGGCTGAAAATCAGGAACGCATGCAACACGCGACGCGCGATATACAAATGCTGGCATCACGCGTGTAAGTCTACAAGCACTAACTTTTTCAGACGGACAGTGATAAAATACACTACCCTTTCCCAGAGTTAGGTTTATAAATCATAACAGACTCTTATTAGAAAAGATAACAATAGATGGGTTTACGTTTGAACACATAACAGTACCCAGACAGCACATCTTCGAAACAGGAGGTAGAAGAAATTGCATATTTTGAACGCAACCACGTAGCTCCTTTAAATTAGTATTTTTGGGTTCCTTAGGGCTTGCTGACAAATAATATGTAAAACGTTACGCAAATAGTCCAGGAATTAATAAATTATACCCAAAATAAAATATTGGGGGTGCCTGACAGCATAAAATCATTTCTGCTCATAAGATTTTTTTTTAACGTGTTTGAAAAAAATTTACGTTACAGAAATAGCCTACCATGTAAACTCCAAATTGATTGGAGCGCAACAAATGAAAGCCTAACCACGATTGGTCGGGCTATAAATACTATCTTGGTTGTTAGGGGAGACGGGAAAAGATAACATTTTTTCAAACACTTGTCGAAACGTGGCTCATTGGCCAGTCTCGCTGATATACACACTTGGGAGCGTTAGTTCGAGACCACTTGTTTAAAGAAGCTTGATAAAGCATCAGTGCGTTGAAGCCAGCTCATATTTGTGTAAAATAAAAGCCTGGAACATAAGCAGATAGGAATTTGTGCCAGTTTGTGCCAGAATTCATTGCTAATCAACGTATCTGTGTTATTCGTATGAATTGTGGTAAGCTTGAACCATTTAATATCTTTTAATGAAAATTGAATGTGAATTGTTGATTTATGCCTGTATATATATATATGTGTAGTTCAGTGGCAAACGTGAGGTAAAGCCTAAAATGCTCCAGCCTGAACAGAGGGTGTCGGAGAGAAGTAAAACGGCATGGAATGGCCAAACAGTACACTGACACCTGGATGATTGACTAGAAAGAAATAATGCTGGAAGTGCAGAGGCGTAGTAACCATTAAGAAGGGTAATACTGGAATAAAGTATTTCAGATGAAGCTGACTGTTGGCCTAACGCTCTGAACGCAATGTTTGTGATGTATTGTGATCAGTGTAAAAAGAAAATATAAATTAGTTATGAAGTAGAAGGTACATCCTTCTTGATTTCAGGGACAGTGGTCTTGATGGTACTGAGCAGCATCTGGTCAGAGATTTGCTGAATCCAGTGTCGGACAGCATACTCCTTG
The DNA here is from genome assembly GCA_024509875.1 of Oreohelix idahoensis. NCBI lineage: Eukaryota > Metazoa > Mollusca > Gastropoda > Stylommatophora > Oreohelicidae > Oreohelix > Oreohelix idahoensis. The sequence continues at coordinate 191,553 of JAMPIV010015601.1, forward strand.
GTCCTTTTAGCTATCAGTGAGGTGTCTCCAGAGCCCAGAAGAGAATTCGAGCAGAGGAGTCCTCTCCTGCCGCCATCACTCAAGATAAGCAGAGTTGGCCAGCTGAGCTCAACATTATGTCCCCTCATCTTGAAATAACTTTATAAAAATACCATTCAGAGGGGAATTTACTTGTCTTAAAATCAGGAACTGTGAACATCTCCAATAATAGTCCCTAAAGACAAACTATTGAAGTCATGATGACCAATACCAACAGAGCTTGAACAAAACAAAACCAGTATTACCTCATTTTACTACTACACAACTGACACACATAGAACATTTGTACTAATATATGTCACTACAATATTCATATTAAATACATTCTGTACATAACTTGTAATTTAAATTGATTGTGATTCCTGGTTCCCTTGTAGTTGAATCAGGACACATATTCATTCATGCCAGTAATGAATACATATTGTTATTTGAAAGTTTATCAGTGACTCTTTTAAGATATCTTTGTAGAGTGTTATATGTATGTGAGTGTCACAGTGTTGTCAAGAGTAGTGGATTAAATTAAATTGTTTATCTGTCTGTTGTTGTGACTTACACTTCACCATACTCATACCCTAGACACATAACGTAGCATCACACTATTCCAGAATAATTCTGACTGAGATATATAGATATGTGGTAGCAAGTAAGGTATATATATAATATACTACTCTTATTAGATATATATATATACCTTCACAGCTGATCTCAGTCAGTACACTAAGTCCCTTATAAATATTTATAACATCCCACTTCACCACATATATTGGGGTCTCGCTCTTGGGATTTTGAATCTTTCCCTATTAAAAATATTGGGGGTAATTCACTTCAGGGAATATAAGAATTAAAAGGTATCCTTGGGTGGAATTAAATAAGGTTGAGCTCACGGTGCCTGTGTTGTCCATTAGATATATAGTTAGAAATTGAATTGTTGGGTAGACATTATAAAAATTTACCTGATAGACAATGGCGGACCTGGCCAAATTTCGATCTGCTGCGGTTCAGACTGCAAAAGAGTTAGGATTAGATGGGCAAGTTATGGTTGCCTATGTCACAACGGAATGTGACAAATTTATTGAACGCGAAGAAAGAAGATTAGAAAAAGAAGCCGAAAGAAGGTTTGAGGCTGAGACTAAGAGGTTGCAAGCTGAGGCTGAGACTAAGAGGTTGCAGATTGAGGCTGACAAAGAGGCTAAGAAATTGGAAGCAGAAGAGAAGAAATTAGCTGCAGAAAGGGAAGCCGAGGAAAGAAGACAGGCTGCAGAAAGGGAAGAGAGGAAATTAGCTGCAGAAAGGGAAGCAGAAGATAAAAGATTACAAAGGGAACATGAATTACGACTAAGGGAGTTTGAGTTTCAAGGCCATGCTCCTGAAAATGGTGCCAGTCCCTTTGCCTCTGATGCTACGGTTACTCAAGGAGCCTCAATCTCAGCTATGAACTTTCATTTAGATCATTTTGTTGAGAAAGACGATGATATTGAGAGCTATATAAATAGGTACGAACTATTAGCTACCACGTATGGGTTAGAGAGAGAAAGGTGGAGCTTAAAGTTATCTCAGGGACTTCGTGGGGCAGCTTATGAAGTTTTTGCAAAAATGAGCAGAGGTGATCAGGAAAATTATGACATGCTAAAGCAGGCTCTTTTGTTAAGGTATGAAAAGAATGCAGAGTTTTACAGGAAAAAATTTAGGAATGCTAAACTACTGTCAGGTGAAACCTATCACCAGTTCTCTGCACGAATCGAGACATACTTGGAGAAATGGACTTCTCTGGGGAAAACCCAAGATCTTAAGGAAATGGTCCTTATAGAGCAACTAAGAGAGTCCATGGCTCCAGACCTGAGAAAGTTTCTCATGGAACAAGGTGCAGAGAGGCTGGGTGAGTTGCTAAATGTTGCTGAAAGGTATCAAGCAGCTCAAGCAGAGGTAACAGGTAATAAAAAGAAACAGGTGGATAACTTTAGGGCACCACAGAACTTTAATAAATTTGATCCTAGGGATCAAAATAAAGGTAAGCACCAATTTGATAGGCCACGGTATGAAAATAAAAATAAATTCCCACAATTCGATGAAAGGAAATATGATGAAAGAAAATCTTTCAACCAAGGAAAAAGGTGGTGTACAAATTGTCAGATGGACAATCATGACACTGACCGTTGCAGAAGGAAACCTGTGTATATGGCAACCCTTCAGGTCAGGTCGACCTCAAGACAGGAGGAGGATATTATGTTAGATACCACTCCAGAAGAGATGAGGAAGGCACAGGCTGGGGATAAAACACTCAAGCCTTGTTTCAGAAAATTGTCAACTTGTCATACAACTCCAGGCAAGGGAGATTTTTACATGAAAAACAAGTTGATGTATAGGAAGACTGGAGCTAGATCCAATGGTCACGGACAGCTGGTTCTTCCAAAAAGATACAGGACAGAATTAATAAGGAGCCTACATGTGAAACCAGATGGGGACCATGAGAAGATAGGTACCATCATCCAAAAGGTGGCTCACAATTATTATTGGCCCAAAGCAAGATGGGACATTGAGAATTTTGTAGAAAGGTGTAGTATAGCACATGAGGGAACACCCACAAGTGGGAACATGGATCAGGACCTGGACACGCCACGGGGCAAAATTAGGCCTGACATAAAAAGAAAAATAGATTTGATAAAGTGGACCAAATGGAATGGGAAGCCCCTTTTCACGGACAAGCTTCACTTAACTGTTTTACAATGGCCACTATGCGGAGAGTGCAAAAAGATGTCTTACCCCAGGATAAGCCGACAATCCCTCAATCGGACTTAAACAAACTGGAGGAAGAGGATGTAGAGAGGAAATCTCTCATCAAGAATTTTAAGAGGGGAGAAAGCCCCAAAAGAAAAATTGGTAGCGGTCGTTTTGTGAATGAAAATTCTGGGAGGAAAAATCATCACTATAAAGCTTCAAGTGGAAGAGACCATACCGGTGCATGGACAAATAGGTCCACACAATTAAAGGTCCATATGTAGCTTTGTTAAGAACGTGGACTGATGAAAAGGCAGAGGAAAACATTACATCTTCATACCAATATGTGAATGAGCTGACCACTCGGTTGAAAACTGGCTGGAAACTTGCCAATGAAAATTTGAAACAAGCCAGGAAGAAACATGCTGCCTATTATAACAGGAAGGCGAAAGACAGAAATTTGGCTGTGGGAGAGAAGGTACTGCTTCTTTTGCCCGGGAGTCAGAATAAGTTACAAATTGGATGGCAGGGTCCATATACAGTTCTAGAGAAGGTGTCTAGAACAAATTATAAGATAGATAAGAAGGGGAAAGAAAAAATCTATCATGTGAATCTCCTGAAGAAATATTTGGAAAGAGAACATCAGGAAGAGACACACTTGTTGACCTTGTCCATCGCCATGGAGATGAAAAAGGAACCACTTTCATCATTTGAATATCCATTACACCCCTGTGAGACAGCAGCACAGGTGAAAATCAGTACACATTTAACGAAAACTCAGAAAGAGAGAGTGCAACAGGTTCTAAATAATCATGCAGAGGTGTTAACAGACCGACCAGGGCATACAAACCTATTGGAATATGATATGAAACTCATAGACTCCACACCTGTCTGTATGAAACCATATTCGATTCCGTTTGCTAAGGAAAAAGCTTTGAAGGAAGAGATAGACTATCTATTGAAGGAAGGAATTATTTCGCACAGTGAGTCTTCGTATAGTTCCGGGGTGGTACTCTTAAGGAAGCCCTCTGGAGAACATAGACTCTGTATAGATTACAGGAGACTGAATGCTATTACAGAAGGACAGGTGGATCCATTGCCGGATACAAATCAGCTGTTTGCCAGACTAAATAAAGCTAAATATTTCTCAAAAGTGGATCTGAGTAAAGGATACTATCAGATTCCAGTAAAGCCTGAGGTTAGACCATACCTAGCTTTTAGTACCTCAGAAGGACACTATGAGTTTAATAGATTGCCATTTGGATTGAAGAATGCGCCTAGTGTCTTCTCTAGAATGATGAGAAAATTATTGGATCCTCTGAATAATCCCTGTATAACAAATTTTATGGATGATATCCTTATAGCAACAGAAACATTTGAGGAACACATTGACTCTCTGAACATGCTGTTTGATCGACTTAGGGAGGCAAATTTAACAGCCCGACCAACCAAATGTTGCGTTGGATGTAAAGAATTGGAATTTTTGGGACACACAGTTTATCAGGGAAACATGACCCCTGACCCAAAGAATTTAGAGAAACTACAGAAAGCCCCGAGACCACAAACCAAGAAGGACGTGAGATCCTTTGTCTCATTATGTGGTTTCTACCAGAAGTATATCAAGAACTTTAATTCCATATGTGCACCGTTAACTGAATTGACACGTAAAGGACTTCCAGATCGCATTACATGGACACCACAATGTGAAATGACTTACCAAGAATTGAAGGAAAAGCTCACAAGTAAACCCATTTTGAAATTACCTGACTTAAGTCAAGAATTCATAGTAAGGACGGATGCAAGTAATATTGGGCTAGGTGCAATTTTACTACAGAAATCAGATGCATTGGATGGGGAATTAAGCCCAGTGGCATATGCTAGCAGAAAGTTGAATAAAGCTGAAATCAACTACTCAACTAGCGAAAAAGAATGTCTTGCAGTAATATGGGCAATAAAGAAATTCAATATTTATCTATATGGGAAGGCATTTAAGTTGCAAACTGACCACAAACCTTTATCGTTTTTAGCACAGGCTAAGCATGAGAACTCTAGGTTACTCCGATGGTCTTTGCTTCTGGCTCCATATAATTTTAGCATTGAATATATATCTGGAAAAACCAATCTGGGAGCGGATTTTTTAAGCCGCCATCCGTGTGATGAGAATCACCGTAAACCCCAGAAATAATAATAAATTTCTCTATGTGTATATAGAATAAAGGACTGACATATAATGTCTGTTTTAAGAGGGGAGGTGTCATGAAATATTCTAATCCACATATATAAATTATTAGGTAAATATGAAGCCTAACAAATAAAATTAATAAAGAGAAGAGCAATGGTAAAATAACAGTGCTGTCACAAAGAATGTACTCGAAATCCCCCTTGTTTTCTGCTTCGTCTACAAATTGTAACGCTTTCACGTTGATAGTAAAGCTTACTGTATTATTACCCGCCTTCTTCAATGAAACGTGTGCTGTATTTCTTGGAAAAAAACATTGAGAGGCCCTGCGTAATGACCTAAATTAATCCTAACATTAATTATATTACGTTACCAAAACGAACGAACAGATGGACAAAAGGAGCGAGAGGGGAGGGCTGAAAATCAGGAACGCATGCAACACGCGACGCGCGATATACAAATGCTGGCATCACGCGTGTAAGTCTACAAGCACTAACTTTTTCAGACGGACAGTGATAAAATACACTACCCTTTCCCAGAGTTAGGTTTATAAATCATAACAGACTCTTATTAGAAAAGATAACAATAGATGGGTTTACGTTTGAACACATAACAGTACCCAGACAGCACATCTTCGAAACAGGAGGTAGAAGAAATTGCATATTTTGAACGCAACCACGTAGCTCCTTTAAATTAGTATTTTTGGGTTCCTTAGGGCTTGCTGACAAATAATATGTAAAACGTTACGCAAATAGTCCAGGAATTAATAAATTATACCCAAAATAAAATATTGGGGGTGCCTGACAGCATAAAATCATTTCTGCTCATAAGATTTTTTTTTAACGTGTTTGAAAAAAATTTACGTTACAGAAATAGCCTACCATGTAAACTCCAAATTGATTGGAGCGCAACAAATGAAAGCCTAACCACGATTGGTCGGGCTATAAATACTATCTTGGTTGTTAGGGGAGACGGGAAAAGATAACATTTTTTCAAACACTTGTCGAAACGTGGCTCATTGGCCAGTCTCGCTGATATACACACTTGGGAGCGTTAGTTCGAGACCACTTGTTTAAAGAAGCTTGATAAAGCATCAGTGCGTTGAAGCCAGCTCATATTTGTGTAAAATAAAAGCCTGGAACATAAGCAGATAGGAATTTGTGCCAGTTTGTGCCAGAATTCATTGCTAATCAACGTATCTGTGTTATTCGTATGAATTGTGGTAAGCTTGAACCATTTAATATCTTTTAATGAAAATTGAATGTGAATTGTTGATTTATGCCTGTATATATATATGTGTAGTTCAGTGGCAAACGTGAGGTAAAGCCTAAAATGCTCCAGCCTGAACAGAGGGTGTCGGAGAGAAGTAAAACGGCATGGAATGGCCAAACAGTACACTGACACCTGGATGATTGACTAGAAAGAAATAATGCTGGAAGTGCAGAGGCGTAGTAACCATTAAGAAGGGTAATACTGGAATAAAGTATTTCAGATGAAGCTGACTGTTGGCCTAACGCTCTGAACGCAATGTTTGTGATGTATTGTGATCAGTGTAAAAAGAAAATATAAATTAGTTATGAAGTAGAAGGTACATCCTTCTTGATTTCAGGGACAGTGGTCTTGATGGTACTGAGCAGCATCTGGTCAGAGATTTGCTGAATCCAGTGTCGGACAGCATACTCCTTGGTCCTTTTAGCTATCAGTGAGGTGTCTCCAGAGCCCAGAAGAGAATTCGAGCAGAGGAGTCCTCTCCTGCCGCCATCACTCAAGATAAGCAGAGTTGGCCAGCTGAGCTCAACATTATGTCCCCTCATCTTGAAATAACTTTATAAAAATACCATTCAGAGGGGAATTTACTTGTCTTAAAATCAGGAACTGTGAACATCTCCAATAATAGTCCCTAAAGACAAACTATTGAAGTCATGATGACCAATACCAACAGAGCTTGAACAAAACAAAACCAGTATTACCTCATTTTACTACTACACAACTGACACACATAGAACATTTGTACTAATATATGTCACTACAATATTCATATTAAATACATTCTGTACATAACTTGTAATTTAAATTGATTGTGATTCCTGGTTCCCTTGTAGTTGAATCAGGACACATATTCATTCATGCCAGTAATGAATACATATTGTTATTTGAAAGTTTATCAGTGACTCTTTTAAGATATCTTTGTAGAGTGTTATATGTATGTGAGTGTCACAGTGTTGTCAAGAGTAGTGGATTAAATTAAATTGTTTATCTGTCTGTTGTTGTGACTTACACTTCACCATACTCATACCCTAGACACATAACGTAGCATCACACTATTCCAGAATAATTCTGACTGAGATATATAGATATGTGGTAGCAAGTAAGGTTATATATATAATATACTACTCTTATTAGATATATATATACCTTCACAGCTGATCTCAGTCAGTACACTAAGTCCCTTATAAATATTTATAACATCCCACTTCACCAACCAAAAATGCTATATAGGTGAAAAGATCAGTGCGACAACATCACCTCATGGACAGTACAGGGCCAACAAAATATACTGCCACTCACTGATGAAAAAAGATGGTAAGCTTTCGACAAAATAATAATGAGATTCGTCCTAATATACAGCTGAACGGAAAACAACACACTGGCCTCTATAGAAGACCCTTGCTGATGCTATATGTGTAGAGTCCAGAATGAATAATAACAAAAATTAATCAATATCTGGAGTAATAAGAAACTCTGTACATAAGTATTACAACAATAGGAAAAATGATAATCAAAAGAGTTTCCCATTTGTAAGTTCCCCCTTTTGACCCTTTTATATTCTTGAAACTCCGGTGGAGCGGTTCCAGTTGAATCACATCTGCCAGGTATCACCCTCCTGTTTGTTTGTTTCACCTGCGTTTGGAACTGAACCCATTCCACCTTGGTTGCAATTTCCAAATAGGTAATTTTTCCCACATTTATCCAACTCTTCCAACCAGAGGTGTTGTGAAAGTAACATTTCACTGTTCTGAATTGATTAGCCCATTGTAGTTGTTCCACAGCCAGCGCGATGTCATTCCCCAGTTTCACCAAATCTCGTTTTGGATTGCACTTTCAGGCTCAGTTGTTTCAGCAGATCATATACTGAGGCTGTCACTAGACCTTTTTTGTCTACTTCTACAGCTATACCTTTTGATGTGAACCCGACATGTCTCAGTTCTGTGGCCATAATTTCATATCTGACCATTTTGAAAGCGTGCTGCTCATGTAACCTGGATTCAAATGTCACTGTTAGCCCAATCATTATAATCTGGTGTCGTGACGGGGAGTGCAGCACAGTAGCTGGTCGTCTTTTAGACTTTCTAATGACTTTGGAGTTTGTCCCTGGGCCGGGTACGCATACTGCAATTTCTCAGCCGTTAGTGTTACCGAGAATAATTGGAAAGCTAATATTTGCTAGTTTGAGCGTGTTAACTGTCATGCCCTCAGGAAATAGTTGTTTAAATTACTTGATTTTTCCATGATTGCCTTCAACCTTGTCAAGTCTGTTGTAGCAGCTAATTCATTTAGTACTCTTTTATGTCGCCTTCTATATCGTCCTAGTCCTAGCTACATTTTGCATGCTGAGAGTAAAGGTTTCATTGTCCGCTTCTCTTGCATTGTGGGCATTGAGCATCATCGGATTTTCCCATTTCACAAGGGCAACTCTTGGTGGAATCAACAGTAGTTCCCTAATAGCAAGATTTACTGCAGAACTATCGTAAGTGCTCGGCTTTCTCTATTCAGCTTCGCTGTTTCGCCATTATAAAGAGTCTTCTTATATTCAGGACGACTGGCTTGCATTACTTGATCTGGACCTTTTCATAATTTGTTGCTATCTATGCGGGATAGCTGGCGTTGTGCCAAACCCTTTTTTTTTGCTGCCTAATACAAAGTGTCTGGTAGACTGTAGTGTTAAAATTCTTCTCAGGTACTGACTTTCGTAACTTAAGACTTGACAGAATACAAGAATTTAAGTTGACATAAAAGTGTCACCATGATATAAAGAACCAGACACATACCAGTGAAATAAGAGGTGAGATAATGACACTGGCGCTATAGAGGACACGCGCTTAAAAAAAACACATAATAACCTCACAATGCAGTATTTGTTTTGGAATCGCCAAGAAAAAAAGAAATAGAGGGAGAGTCTAAATCACGTGGACAAGAGTACTTGAGACATAAATATCCAAAAGAAGTGGAAAGAATTTTCAAGCGCAGGAAGTGACTGAAAGTTAATACTCTTTTGCAGCCTCAGGAAAACCCAGGAATTGTGGTGATCTAATTTATTTCAGTGGTGATCTAATACTGAGCTCTCTAAATCAGTCATTCAATACCCTTTAGCTCCCCAATGAGCATAGGCAAGAAACACATGCCAAGCCCTACTGTCACGTGACATCAGCTCAAGTTCTTTCCACGTTTTCCTCATCATTTTCACTTCTGTCTCCAGCTCTCATCTCCATGTTTTGTTTGACCTACTTCTGTCTTTCCTGCCCTTTCCAGAACATGGACTACATGAAGCTTGACTTTAATGAAATCGTGTCGATTTCAGAGTATCAGGATTTTAAAATAAATGCAACATGTATGTTATTTTAACTATTTGACTCCGGAACAACGCTCAGAGCGTTGGTCATTTTTGACACACGTGCCAAAATAATTCTCTGAGCGTTGTTTTTAGTCTATCACGAATTAAAATAACGTCACAGAGTGGAAAATAATTGCAGAGTCAAATAGTTAAGCAGCGAAAATTTGCGAAATAATATTTTACTGAATGTTAACTTCACTTCAGGGACAACATCGTGTTCCTATCTCAAGCAGTTCAAAGTGAATTTTAGTATGCTACCTAGTGAGTTTTCACTAGGACACGGGTAAAGTACTTTTAATACAGTGCTTTGAAATGCCAGCGGTAAAGGGCTGGTCAGAAATTTCTTTAGCTTTAAAATTCGTTCTCTCTTACCCTTCCGTCACAAAGAGATGTACCAAATCATCGTCTGTGAACTACCGGTAGATTGAGATCTACATCATGTCGACCACTGCTCTACAAGGACCTGAAAGGTAAGAGAGAGAAAGAGAGAAGAGAACGAGAAAGAGAGAGCAATCGTCGGTATCATACTCTAGGGAGCAACAAACACGAGATAATAAGAGTTAATAGCTTTCATAAAATTGTTCAATGCTTCCCTTTGATCCGCCATTTTAGATCAGAAACTGTTTTTCCAAAATTGGAATAACTTTTTATTTTTCTTCTTGTCCTTTTTAGCTCTTTAACCGAGCATTCGGCCGCTACGCCAGTCACCCTTTTCCCACCCCCCTCCAACCGAAAGTCTGCACCACGGCAACTCTTCATGTGCACGTGCAATGGTTGTTCCTGAATCGATTTTTGTATATGTGTATGTTGCTAACAGGGTGCAGAAACTTCTTTAATCGCATTTAACGACCTGATTGGTAACATGAATGGTTCTTTTCTTGCTGCCCATTATTGCACTACAGGACGCACATGGGGCATTTTTATTATTTCTTCAGCTGTAGTAGCTTTGTTCTGTTGTTTTGTTTGTTGCGGAGCTGGAAAAGTGTTTTAACCAAAGCTACCTTTGTTTTTTCTTGTACATTCGTAAAATTAGCATTTCACCATTTTATTATTCTAATTTTATTTTGATGTTTAAACACTTCAAGAATAACGGAATAGCTTTGAAATATTTGTGCTGCTGGGATGAGAGTTAATAACAATCTTTCAAGCTGTGAAATTAACCACGTTTTAAAGATCAAAATAGACAAAACTTCTGAGACACCTGAAGTTCTAGCCCAAATATGAACGCAATACTTTACGAAACCACAACAACTAAGATGCAGTGTATCGGCCATCAATGTATTCTTCATGACAAAGCAAATGCGTAAATTGATTTAATTAAAAGGAAAAAGGTGTAACTTTATAATTGCAACTGAGCAGTCTGCAACAATAATTGTGAAGTGAAATGGAATAAAACATTAGAGCATCGCGAAGGAAGCGTGGGAGACGAACATCGTGATTGGCAACGACTCTCCTCCAGCAACCACCATTTCAAGTGCCTTTGCACAGGTATACTTTATTTCCAGATCTTTTACATTTAGCATAAGTACGAAAAGCACCAATAAGAATCATTATACGATAAGCCCAATGAGTGGCAGAAAACACTAAACAATAATTTTGTTGTTTGCTAAAAAAAAACATTCGATATTATAGACATTCAGTCATTTAGAAAATACTGAGACTCTATGGAGTCCTTGAAAAATGCATTGCAATTGTTCAAAACTTTAAAACGTCATCCGTAGAACTGCCTAAAAATGGAAAACTTTCAAAACGTTTTGCAACAGACAGTGTGGTCAGACGATGATGTGTGCTTTTACCAACGATGTTCCTGATGGCCATAAACGGGCTAATGAAACAGAAACGTAATGGAAAAATAAAACATGTACACTATGAATATTCTGAAAGACCGCTAGACGATCTTGATTTTGCAGATGACCAACGTCTGTAATCACATAAACATCAGGATTGCAGAACAAAAGGCCAATAGATTAACAATAGAAGCAGCAAAAACAGGGCTGCCCTTCAATATTAGTTTTTTACACACACACACACACACACACACACACACACACACACACACACACACACACACACACACACACACACACACACACACTCATACACACTCGCGCGCGCGCGCACGCACGCACGCACAACGAGAGAATGCACGTAATAGACTAACATTTCCGATAAAGATTAATAATCAATGGTCTGAAGAAGTGCACATCTTTACATGTATGAGAAGTAATGTCGACAAAGAAGGAGGAACGGACCAATATATTATTGTCAAGCTAAATAAAGCCAGATACGTCTTCAACTCTCTCAAACTCCCATGGAAATCAGCAGCTCTTTCCATAGAAAATAAATTTAGACTGCTCAACACACATGTAAAATCTGTCCTGTTGTATGGCCCAGAAATATAACATGTCACCAAATGTATCACCAACCTAACCTTCGAGGTGAAGACAGGAGTACGACAGGGATGCCCCTTATCAACCACTCTTTTTTTAACAGTCATAGACTGGGTGATGCGCCAGACAACAGAGGGCAGTCCAAGAGGAATAAGATGGACTACATTTTCTACATTGGAAGATCTGGAATATGCAGATGACATTGCACTGCTGGCACATTCACATCAACACATCCAGGAAAAAACGGATAGACTTAATACATTTAGCCAGCAGGTGGGCTTGAACATCAATTTAAAGAAGTCTGAGGTCATGACGCTCAATGTGAGCAACCCTGAGCCCATATCAGTAAGGAATCAGCAATTGGTACAGACAGATACCTTCACATACCTAGGAAGCATAGTAACACCAGACGGTGGGGCAGGCAAAGACATCAACATCAGAATGAATAAGGCAAGAACATCCTTCTTTAGCCTAAATAACATCTGGAAGTCCTCCCAATACAGCACAAGCACAAAATTAAGATTATACCAGAGCTGCGTGCTTTCTGTGCTTCTCTATGGTGCGGAATGCTGGAGAGTCACAGAGAAGGAAATGTCAAAATTGTCCTCTTTTCACACAACATGCCTAAGAAAAATTCACCGCATTTTTTGGCCGAATACCATCACCAACCAAGATCTGCTTACTCGTAGCAAGCAAGAGGACATGCACACCATCATAGCTGGCAGACGCTGGAGCTGGGTTGGTCATGTCCTCAGAAGAGACCCCGATGCCATCACAAGAACAGCTATGCTTTGGACCCCTGAAGGAAAGCGAAAGAGAGGCCGACCAAAAACAACTTGGCGGAGGACTGTGGAGGCTGAGATGCAAAGAATGAACCAGAGTTGGGGCACTGTACGAAGGATGGCCACCGACCGTGCAAAGTGGAATCAATTTGTTGTTGCCCTACAAGACGCCACTAGGCGTGATGGCCACTGACTGCTTTGACGGTCGGTGGTTAAGGATCGAAGAAGAAGAAATGTATCACGTCCAAACATCATACATTTACAAATGCCTCCGTCATATCTGCGGAATGAAATGACCAGATGTCATAACAAATACGGACGTGTGTAGTCGAGCCAGACAATAACCAGTACAGTTGAAGATTAAAAAGAAAAACTACAGATTGATATGATGTGCCGGAGGAAATAAGTAAAACAGTATTACCAGACATTCCTTTCATTAGAGTTCTGAAGTAAAGAGAATGGTTGGAAGACAAAATTGAACTTCGAAAGGAACAGTGGAAGAAGCTAGGTTAGCTGGGGACCTTATAGTCAGAGTTGAAAAGTGTTGTCCCAAATTAAAATCGGTGGTTAAAAATATTTACAGCCTTATTTTCCTTAAGGAAAGAGAAGTAATGATGATGGTGATGTTGTTGTTGATGATGGTGATGATTGTGGTGATGGTGATGATGATGATGATGATCAAACAACGGTAGAATCAAAAGAGTAAGTTTTCAGATTTTGTTGTTTTTAACTGCCTTTCCATACTGTCAATTTTCAAGATTAACGAGGAACGAAAAGACTTTCTTGAAAAACAAATATTGTAAGCGACTTCTTCAGCTGTATAAGACAACGGAAATGGCAGATTGCCAACAATCTGTTATTGGTAAAATCACTGATCGGGATCTCCTGCTTCGCCTGTGGGTCACAAGATGTTTCCCCTGTTCCAAGCTCATATTGATTCTGTCCGGGACCAGAAGTAACAGAAAAGATTTCATTCGCCTTGTTAGCTCTCACAATATTGGGGAAAATCTTGAGGGAATCCGAAATAGACAGAAAGTGGTCCAAGTGGACGTGTATAGAAATGCGTCTGAGATATGAGTAAACGAGGAAGAAATCTATAGGGAAGGTCATATGTAAATGTGTATACGACAAGACATTATGGACACCGTAATATGTCACTCAGCTCTGTGTCGTTCCTGGGTTCTCTCTAACGAGACAAAGAAACAATAGGATGACTGTACACTCAAGTGTGTCGTAATAGGCGACTAATGTGAGGTTGTGCATGGGACTGGCAGCTTCTTCGTGCAAAACAGATTGTCATAGAAACCACTGCTGCAGGAATATGTGAATGCTTGGTGCAAGCTTCCTCTAGGACCAGCTACAGGGGAGACTACATGTCCTGTACAGGCGCAAAGGAATATTGGAATGTTGATTAATCTGACACTCTTTATCTCCCCCCTTCCTAACTCCAGTATAAACACGTGTCGTTTATGGAAAAGTAGAAACGTCAAGTTATATAGTTTTGTAAACCATTAGACTACTGTGTAAACCAATAACTATTTCTATCCTTCTATTCTAAGAGAACACGCATTCCTGAATGGGTGTTTTGAGTAGAACAGAAGGATTGAAATGGTAAGACACGATCGCCAATGTAGAACTAATGACAACAACTAGATAAATGCCAGTGGAACAAGAAGAAGACGCTGGCGATGGATAGGGCACACATTGAGGAAACCTGTTGATAGAAATTCAAGACAGTCTTTATTCTGGAATACACAGGGCAGGAGAAGTAGAAGAAGATGGAAAAAACACATGACTAAGAGAACTGAAGACAGACATAAAAGACATAAACAAGACATGAAAAGAAATTGAGCAGACGGCACAGGGCAGAAAATCCTGGCACAAATTTGTTGAAGGTCAATGCTGTTAGGAGGCAGAAAGATAATGATTAAAACCAAGAGGCTCCTTCGTGTTCTCCATATTCTTATCCATTTGTAAACTTCTATGCGTCAGTATCCTCCAACAAGAACAACTCCAAGAGATATTTTTATTACGTTTGTAATCTTCATCATTTGTGAGCATAAAAAGTAAAAAAATTCCATACAATGCAGGCCTTGTGAATTGATCAAATGCTTTCATATTTTCTTATTGACTTCCCTGTTCAGCTATGGCTTTCTCGTGAGCTGAATCCATTCTTCTCAGAACACTTCATTTAGGCATGGAGTTTTTTTTTTTTCTCTTTCTTTTTCTTTCTCTCTTCTCTCCCCTCCCCCTTTCTAATTCCATTTTCTGTTTTCTGTAACCGTTGATGCTCTGTGGGAGCGGACAAAAATAGAATGGACGAACTAACGTCGGCAATCAACCAATTTAAATCTACGTTAATGAGTCAAGTTATGTTAACGTTGTTTCATTTAGGCAGATGTTGGAGCTACAGAGAAAAACATGCCAAATTTTAAGTCTCATGATAAAATCAACGCGCTTATGTTTTTACACTTTATACCAATATAGTGGTACGCGATGTAGAGTTAATGCTTCTTTGTTTCCATTGTTCTGGATTCGTAAATCAATTTCTACAATGTTCGTGATTGCTTTGACCAGATGAAAGCATTTTCCGCTAATACAATAGCACTTACTCAATGACTTAATTATTTCGCTCATATTATATAAGCTCCATGCGGAGCACATGTTGCTTGTTATCCTTTCAATGCCTTCTTTAGCTTTATTACGTATTTCTCTATTTCCTGCTGCAACCTATTTACTAGTGTTTCCTGCAACTGCGTCTTTAATTATTACTTTTTCAATCATATAGACGTATCACGAACTGTATTCTCTGAGCCTTGTCGTATGTTTGTGGAGTCTGGAGATATATGTTTATTACGGTACGTTGTGTCCTGTACAGACATATAAGAGCGTCGAGTGGTAGAGTACTCAGAGCCCTAGCCATGTGATAAATATCAGGGAGTGTTTTCTCCTATTTTTATATTTTTATTTTTCACTTAATTCTCACTTTCTTTACCTTCTGTTTTTTTCTTTTTCAGTCCCCGACGTAGGCCTTATGGCCGCAACGTAGGCATTTTCCTGTTCTTTCTCCTAGTAAGACGTATTACAATTTTTTTTTTGTCCTCCATTCTATCCTATCACGGCAAAGTTATCGGAATTCGAAAACTGGTAAAGTCATGCTGCGGTCTACCCATCTGTAAGTGGGCTCTTTAATCTGCTCTTGAGTTAGTGATGGCAAAGACGTGAGGAAGGGAACTGGTCATCTCACCTCATAAAGGTGATTCCCGGTGTAGTGAAGGTTCTAACACTTCATTCCTCTTTCCGCACTATTTGCTATAAAGGGAGCTTGGAGCCAACATTGTAGCTAGTCCCCTTGGAGGAAGCATGCATCAAGTATTCACATGCTCTTGTAGCACTGGTTTAGGTGGCAATTTGTTTTACACGATGAAGTTGACAGCCTCATGAACAATCTCCTATTAGTCGTCTTGTACGACAGGCCTGAGGGTACAGTAGGCTTATTCTTTCATTGTCTCTTCTGCGACCCTCGGGAACTACATTGGACATTATCTGCTATGGGACAACCAAATATGAATATTGTCACATCATAATAACTAAACTTTCATGACATTCTCCTCTAGATTTGGCTCGTATCGAACTGTGAGTGGTCACGCAATCAAAACACTTGTGGACGCATTATCATTCTTATGCAGTTCAGCTGACATACTCTATTTTATGCACACTTGCTTTAAAACTCAGGTACGCAAAGAAACATAAGACATTATATGACAAATATGTATATATAACATCCATACATATAGATTTTTTTGGGTGATACCTTGCGAGCCGGTACAAAATACATACACTACTAAGCAGCTGAGAACTAGGTTTTAATTATCTTATTTTAATTACAATTTTTATGATAGTCTGTTTTTAATTTAAGTTAAATTGCCAAATAATTGGGTCGTATAATTTCATTGCCCAAATAGTTGAGTGAATTCCACCCTCTCGCACTCAAAAACACCTCCAAGCTATAATTTTCATGTCATTGTCGTAAGTGTATATTGGTAAATAGGAAAGTGAACCTATGTGAATAGTGAAATGACTGCGATATATTAAGTGTTATCACACTGGTGTCCAATAAACACCGTCTATGTGTCTCACAATGCTCCTCCACTGTATAATGATTGTAGTGAAATTGACAGAGATACAACGGTAAAATTCCTCCAAGGATAACATTTAAGGATAAAAACATAATGCGTAGGCTGCTGATGTACATGATCGCCTAGACCGCGGGTCATCACCCTCCATAAAATTGACTTGCTAGACCGGAGGGGAACGGAGTATCAAAAGAAAAAAAAAATATGACTGGAAAGGCTAAAGAGACGCAATTGGGGGGGGGGGGGGGGGGGGGGGGGGGGGGGGAAATGGATGAAAGTAAAAAAATTCAAGTCTGATGGGGAACTGAAACCAGTCGCTTATGCAAGCCGCAAATTGAATAAGGCGGAACAAGGATACTCCACAAGCGAAAAAGAATGTTTAGCATTAATCTGGGCAATAAAGAAGTTTCAAATCTATCTGTATGGTAGGACATTTGTGGTGGAGACGGATCATCAGCCTCTCGTGTTCTTGTCTCAGGCTAAGCATGAAAACGCAAGATTGCTGAGGTGGTCTTTATTGCTTCAACCTTATCAGTTTAGTATCCAATATATCCCAGGCAAATTGAATGTCGGTGCAGATTTCCTCAGTCGGCACCCCTGTGATCAAAATTAGAGTAATGGCAGACGGGAGGAGTAATTTTACCTATGTGTATCGCTGGTTTTGGAACTTGCCATAGGCATGTTTTCAGGTGGGGAGATGTGTAGTGAAATTGACAGAGATACAACGGTAAAATTCCTCCAAGGATAACATTTAAGGATAAAAACATAATGCGTAGGCTGCTGATGTACATGATCGCCTAGACCGCGGGTCATCACCCTCCATAAAATTGACTTGCTAGACCGGAGGGGAACGGAGTATCAAAAAAAAAGGAAAAAAAAATGACGGGAAAGGCTAAAGGGCCGCAATGGGGGGGGGGGGGAAATGGATGAAAGTAAAAATTCAAGTCCCCCAAATTGACACGAGGTACGGAATTGGACGTTTTGCGATACCAAGCGCTTGATTTGAATTTGAGCGGAAGAACGCAGATGTCTGAAAAAAATTACAAAAATTAAAAAAGTAAATTTTTCTTAATATTAATGTTAGGAATATAAAAATTAGCTGGCCAGATGGCCTATTCTGAGCAGTGAACGAATATGGTCTTAATTTTACAGACGGATAGATAATATTGAAAATAATGACAAAAGACAGTGTAGTTCACATCATCGACAGACTGAATTGAATCTAAAAAGTGTGGTTATTTGCACACAAAAACACGACCTTGGACACAGATGTTCAAATTTACTTGGCATAGAAGTGAAGGGACATTGGTGGTAGCTGTGTCTAAATATAACTTTTTACAACAAAAATTTGAAGGGGAGAGAACGGTTGGGTCAAAAATCGAGCACAATTTTGTAGAAACACAAGTAGAGACGGACAGACTAACAGATAACCATCCATACGTGACTGAAGCTTGACTGAAATGACTTTAGTGAGGAAATTTGAAATTAAAAATAAACCTCGGCAGTGATTGGCCACAGACAATCATATCATTAGCGCTCAGAGCGCATTTGGGGTCATTCTTCAATAATTGTTCAGTGTTAGACACAGATTTTAAAGTGTGGTGTTTTCCCATATGAAAGACAGTGAGTTAAATTTAGGGACGCCATCCTATAGCCAGCAGCTCAGCTGAGTTTTGCTAGCACTTCTGTGTTAATTATTCATAATCTGGTAAGATTGAAATTATTTCTTTATATATTTTGAATATTGTTTCATGTTCGAGTGATTTGATACTGCCATATCATAATCTAGCCTTACAAACAAGTAGGGATTTTGCTCTAGACCTCCCGCCCAAGTCAGGGTCTAGGGACTAACAATGTACCTAAACACCAGCAAGGATTATGCAAGACCGATCAAGAGTTGAGAATAAGGAAACATATTACCTATCCTCTTTTAGGGTAGCAAACTAATAATTATTTTTCAGAATCTATAGTCTGGGAGGATCTATCGGATGTAACCCACCATGGTAACTGTGCTGTTTGGTCAGAGAGATCTGACCTGTCTGTATAATGTGGTTGTTGTGTCAGTGTGGTGTCCAGACGTGGGTAGAGAATAGATTTTGACACATGGCCCATACTTTGATTGCAGAGCTGCGAGGTTCTGTCGTCCACGAAGAAGTATCTATTCGGGTGGTGATTTACACAAGTGTATCTGTGCAGTCCTTGTGACAGAGACCACCATTATTGCCCGCCAGCACGGAGAGGTGGGACCACCTGATTTCAGCACCAGAGCTACAAATACCAGATGAGTGAGCCTCTGGTCTGCTGGATATTCACCAACCCC
This sequence comes from Oreohelix idahoensis, assembly GCA_024509875.1. Classification (NCBI taxonomy): domain Eukaryota; kingdom Metazoa; phylum Mollusca; class Gastropoda; order Stylommatophora; family Oreohelicidae; genus Oreohelix; species Oreohelix idahoensis. The sequence continues at coordinate 210,726 of JAMPIV010015601.1, forward strand.
ATTTAGTTGCAGATACCCCATAAAAATTCCCACCATTTTCTGGACACTGTGTAGTCAATATAGACAGGTGTGATGAGACCACCCCAACAGCACAGACAATAAATATCCTCCCTAGTAGCTGACTACCAGAACATTTTAATAAAACTAACTATTCTAGTACTTAAATATGTTCACTTTTGCATTTATTATGTAACATTCCATGCATAATTTTTATAAATTTTAAATCCTTCTTTTAAAACAAGTTCTGGTCAAAATAAAACTTGATCCAGAACAAATAAATGTAATATAATTATATCAAAAACTTTACACACGTGAGTTAGTTCAGTGTATTGTAACACTTGTTAATCTTATTAGTCTTGTTAAATATCTATGGGTATATTTATAACTATCACACCACAGTACACATCATAACCCTAGACACTTTACGCAGCTACATTCATTAAAAAAAAAAATTAAGTGTGAGGTCGTAGTGGTAGCAAGAAAGGCCTTCTGACAATTCTCAATTACATTTTATCTCAGGAGCCTTCACAGCTGGCCTCATACAATTTACATGTAGTACCATCATCAGCATACAATACCATCAATACCACTACAATGATACACAGGTATGCATAGACTGTCCATTGTAGGTGTATGGTATGTTGTGTGGGTTATCTCCAAGACGAGGACGTACTGGTGAAAACCTTTGTAATAATGAGAACTTGGACGAAATACTGTCCGTTGTGAACGGTGGTTTGGTTTTAGTAAAGTAAAAGAGTGTAGAATAAATGGTTTAGGAAATATGAATGGATTGGGATACAGACTATTTGTCTTAGTTGAGGGGAGATAAAATGAGTGAAGGAATGCTTTGAGAAAAGGGAGGAAACTCCGCATATTACTGTTGGTAGATGAAAAGTTTGAATTAGGGTTAAGCAGGTTTAGTGTGTTCCCGATTATGGTTGAGAAAATTAACATATAATGATTTTTGTAGTAAGCTTTAAAGAAGAGAGTATGGTGTTCGGTTAAATCATCAAAGGGAGATAACGTAGAATTAAGTCCCTTGTAGGTTTTAGTGAGTTGAAAAAAAGTACGCACGGGAAAATTGGGATGTGTGAACACAGTTTAGAGGTGTAGGAAGAAATGTTTAGAACGGGGATTAGGCAGTTGAGATTGAGACGCGCTAGGCGTAGGTAGAGAAAAGGGTTTTTCTCCCAAGTGGAAAAGTTAGATTTGTAACGCGCTCAGCGTAAGACTTATGGGGGTAAACGCGCTTAGCGTAGGTGGTCAGCAAGAATGTGCTGTGAGTTAAAGAGTGATAGAAACCGCTCAGTACATTATTTATCATAATTTGGTGTACGACAGTATTTTTGTGATAGTATTTATTCTGAGGACAAAATGGCTGTGAAAGGAAAAAGTGTATTTCGATAAAGAAACAAAACCAGGTATGTTGAACATTTTGATCTATTACTAGCATGTATAGCTCAGCAGACAAGGTCAGAGCAAAGAAGAAAAATAGAAGTAGTCTTGGCAAAGTGACAGCCCTGGCGGTAAGGCCAGTTTTCTCTCAGTCAGATATACCAAGAGATATATGAAAGAAAACGTAGATAAAACAGTCAGTACAGAAGAGAGACAAGAGGTTTCGCCTGAAGAATTAGAGGACATTTTGATAGCTGGAAACAAGCAGTAGCAAGAAGACAAAGCGATTGTATGTGAAAAAATTGATACTGAGATTGTTTTGAAATTGAAGCTTTTATTATACAAGACTGCCAACCTTGAAGAGGAAGGTTGGGCATACCATTTTTACCCATTTATCAACTTATGTTAATAAAGTTCGACATTTGATATTTTCACTGCTGTTTTCGGGTGAATTCGATTGATCAACAGTGGGTATGAGAAAATATAGAGTCAGTCTGAGAGAAGGAAGTTTTTCGTATTTACCTTACAACATACTATCTACTGAATGGGCAGTGGTCTGAACCTCTAATACTATCAACGGCCACACCGTCAATATTTGGAAATGTCTCTAGCGTTGACAAACCGTTGACCTTCGTCTCAAAACAATGCCTACTGTCTTATCTTGAAAAGGCCCTGCCTAGACTGGAGCTCTTCGCACAATGATCTTCTGATAACGCGCGAGTTTCGTGCAATGACGCTAGTCAGAGTGAGTTTACATCATGCAATATACGATGAAAGTTGATGACTTCACCTCGTGCACTGCCGTAGCGAGTAGCTGAACTTGATAATTTGAGCTTAATATCTTGGCGAATCAATTTGTGATGACGTGATCTTGGTAAGTCGACCGATCCACTTGTGAGTATGTACCCTTGATTCAGATAATACGTCTTTGAACGAGTTGAACTTGATATATGTATATGTGAATCAACTTGTGAATATGGAATCTTGATACAAAAAATACGCTTTTGAGTGAGTTAAACTTGATATAAATATGAGAATCAACTTGTGCGTGCTTTAGCTTGATTCAGGCGGTAAGCTTTCGGGTGAGTTGAACTTGATATTTGTATATGGAATCAACTTGAGAGCAGTTGATAAGCAGGTGAATAAAATGCTGCGCCAACAACGCTTACAAATGCAGGCGAGACTTCCTTGTAACTTAGGAAGTGTAGGATGTCTTATCTTTTGAATTCTGCTATCCAAACGAACGCTTTGCTAGCTTCTTTCTGGTTAGACGCCAAACACGTAATGTGCAGACTCAGACTTCTGCTGGACTGATGACACACAAAGTGGCGTCATAAGTTTCACATCTAATATTAATGGTTGACTTCCATTTATCTTATTGCTCACTAATGATCCCTCTGTTTTTTAGTTCTCTGGTAATGATGTATGGCATGACGCGCACATGATAAGTATTAAATATATTGCGCATGAAAGTGTATGCACATATAAGTCTCTAATGATGATCTAACAATCTAGATGAAGGTATGTACCTATAAATTACTTCAAATTACCATAGTGGAAAAATATTTGATGTGCTTAATCATTTACAAATAGAAATAATGGAAAACAGTGTTTCACACATTTAGCTTTGAGGCTAAGTGACAAAATAAATCTTAACTAATGAATGATTTTTATAACATTTACTAACCTCCTTTTCCCTTCGCAAATTCCTTAAGAACACTATAAATTTATACTCAACAGATATGAATCAAAATTCCACATAGGAATTAAATATTAGAACAGCTGTACACGATAGGGACAACTTATGCGCCGCGATTTTGAAAACTCAGTACTGCCGTTCTTGCGAACATCTCGTTATATTTCTGGTTGCCCAATGTGTCAGATGTCGTCGCTTGTCGGTCTGACTCTGCTTACAATCCAGTAGCGAGGTGTCCATCTTTCTTTATGATGATGTGCTGTACGAAATCCACGTCAATCGCTAAAGTGGGTGGGCTCTCGCAACCAGCTTTTCAGCTCCGTGCTACAGGGTCGTTTTGCGAGACAAACCGTGGTTTTGGATTGGCCACCCAATGAAGAGGCTGACAGAATGGCAAAAGAAGGTTCACATCTACCTCAGCCTGACGCAAGCATAACTTTCGAGGAGGTAAAGAGTTTTATCAGAATCAGATACAGAAACAAATGGAATGTAGAACAACCAGGTCACACACAGAATGATGCTTACTACCAACAGAAGAGAACAAGTGGTAATCTTAAGACTCCGCACTGGCCACAACAGATTGAGATACCATCTATTCAACAAACTAAGGATAGGAACTACCGATCAGTGGCACTGATAAAATGGCTGCCGAACATCTGCTTCAAAGTTGCCCCTTATATGCGGTACAGAGAAAGCGCATATGGCCGACGCCAGCTCGTTTCGTGGAAAAGCTTTACGGGGATTCAACTAGCCTCAAATTGACTAGTTCTTTCTTTGAGAACATTCAAGTGGACGTCTGAGAGTGTACGAAGAAGAAGAAGATTGGTCACCCACTACAGAAATCACCCGCCCTCTGTGCCTTCTGTCCTTTGTGTGCTTCGCGCGAAGTGCATGCTATGGTGGAGCCCAATGTCGTGAGACGGTTTCCGTAGTCTCTCTTGTTCTTAATCTTGCTTGGTAATCAGTATGCTTCCTCTCGAAGTTTACTATCTAGCAACAATAATTCATGTGTGCGGCCCGAGTCCTTTGTCGCGCCGGCTATTGTGTCGTCCGGTGATGACCGTCGTGTTGTTGAAACAGCGAATTAGCCCTGAAAAGACTTCTCTCTATTGCCAAGCCGGGCGTCTCCCAAAGTAAACAATACTCGTCTAATATGGACAGGTGTGTTTACCAAGATTCTAACGAGGCGATGTGGTTTCGAACGATAGCGCAAGGTGGGGAAATAAATCAAAGGAGTGTTAAGTTACACTAAAGTGTAAATCGTGATTAAGACAGATTACTTTAACAATGATGAAAGAGTAAAATGAGAGAGAAAATAACATAAGAAAGATGTTGGAAAAGATACTGAGTGATAAAGATAGACCTGCTATACGACAGTCATATTCTATGTGTACTAAAATATTTTTATGCACAATAGAAGGACTGGGTTCTAGCATCAAGTCTACTTCCTGTTCTAAAGTTAACTATTATTTTAAACGATTAAGTCACCAGCCAAAACATGGCGGAAATATTTTATTTTGTGCTTTTTTCTCCTGCATATCCTTATGTGCCATGAAAAAGATTGTAATTTTGGTGGGTGTAGATGAAACTTAAGTGACCGAGGGATAAGATAATTCTTTATATGGGAAATAGGGGTCTTGCATCGTTAAGGCCCGTTGGTTATTAGGGCGCAAACCCGAAGTATAAAAGACCTTTTTGTCTAATTGACAACAAATATTATTGCATGAAGTACCACACACATTAAGAAGATATGTAGACAAAGCAGACCGAGAGTTTTGTTTAAACTTATGAGAAAGATGTAATTGTTCAACCTCTAATGAGTTATACTCAGCATAAAGGATCCTGTTACACGCCCATTGAGGCATATTGAGAATATGGTGTTAGGCCCATATTTTCTTGACCATTGACACACTGTTGGCCATGTGGTCAGCATCACTGGGGATCGAACCATGGACCATCGAACTAGTAAATCAGTGCACTAACCACTGCACTACCGCGACTTAGCAGATGTAGACGCTATAATTTTACATTGTGTAACAATTGCTACTGAGGTGACTCCACGCTGCAGAAGAAACGAAATGACAAATGGTGACGAGGATTATCACTTCTAGCCATTAATTGTATACAGAGTACGTAAAGATGTCTTGCTGTGCGTGGATTTGTTAATAAAATGGTAGATTCTTCACACGCGTGACGGTATTGCCTGCCCTGCTTTGCAGTAGTGGTCCAACAGTGGCCAAAACTGAAGAGTATCTAATATGGGCTTCAAAGGTATCTACCTTCACACAATTTTACTCTTGGCAGAGATGTAGATAGAAGGGCGATGACACTTCTATTACAAAGGGAGTCTTCACAAGATATTCAGAATAAGCGAGAGCAATACTGCTTTGGCTGAGTAAGTTAACTCTGTAATTCTGCCGACGCTTTTGTGAAGGATTTAAGCATTTATTACTTTCAGCTCGTTTAAGCTCCCACCCCTGATTTACTCAGTGGAATTCTATTATTCTAGTATAGCTCTGTTTAGAGTGTGTGTAGTAATTTGACTGAGACAAACATGCAGTAACTTTAAAATGATTAAATCGAAGTTAAATTTGTAAAATTACAAATTACAAAATGTAATAATCACTTTAGGTTTTAACAGTTGGAAAATAATTTGAATAGTTATGGATCAAGAAATGTTATCATCATAGTCTTTAAGGATTGTGAAGTGTTACAAAAAGTTCAAGTGGCAGCATAGATTTGAACTTAGCTGCCAATGACGGTTCTGCTCCTGCTTATGAGTTGTTCTTTTCACGTTGTTCACGCTCGTCTCTGGTCAAGGTTTTCGGGTGTAGCTCGTTTCCCAGAAATGTCAAGGAGAGTCCACCACGTAGGTCCTTCGTCTTAAAGCTTAGGCCACTGTTCCCTTCTTGTTCCAAAGATAGTACTTTCTGCTGGTACCACCAATAACTATGATAAAAGAATAGAACGAAACGCTCTTCTGAGTTTGGCGTTTTCCACCCCATAGTTATGGGTTTCTATCGTCTCATACCACCATCCCAATTACTCAGACTTTACCCTCGATGAGAATTAATTTTAATCCTTCGGGATAAAACTTTCTTTACATTTAAATAGAATAGCTTTCGTCGTTACTTTATATTTAAATGAAAAGTTTAATAATACGCTGTAAACGGCGACACAATGCAACCAACGTCCTTTTCAGGACGAACGAGGAAGAAGAGGAAGAAGAACATAGACATTTACACTGGTTTAAGCTTAAAAACTTACATTAATTTTAAAGTGACTATGTTTATAGGGACATTTACACTGCTTTGAAAATGTAAGTATTATACTTAGAATGTATATCATTTCGTTCAGCTTTCCCTCCCTGCTCCATAGGGAACCTGGAACTACTTTATGCTTTTAGTTCTCCGTACGAAACTAGCAATCACCAGCCCGTGCATTGGTGGTTCATGAATCATCATTCTGTACGCTGAGGTTGCCAGCCTCAAATGACATTTACATCCACAAGCGAGTTTCTTACTTACTTACTTACTTAGTCGTTCCCCTTCTACCATGAGGTGTAGAGGTTTGGAAGAGAGAGCGCCAGACAATTCTATCAGCTGTCTTCTTCCTGGCCTGGTTCCATTCTAGTCCTCGGTCCTTCAAAGATTGTCTAATGTTGTCCTCCCAGCGGACTCTGGGTCGTCCTGGAGGTCTGGATCCCTGGCTCTTTGTTTCCCATGCTTGTCGTGGTAGCCGATCTTCTCCCATTCTGCAGACATGGCCAAACCATCTTAGTTGGGACTGTTCTATTTGGGTCTGCAGCGGATGGGATTTTAGGCCTTGACGGATCGTCTGGTTGCGGACCGTGTCTCTTCTTGTTACTTCAACCACTTTCCTCAGATACCTCATTTCTGAGGTTTGGATCTGGCTTTTGTTTGTTGTAGTCATTGCCCACGACTCGCATCCATATGTCAAGACTGGGACATAGGTGGAGCGGTATACAGCCATCTTCGTTTTCTTACCAACCTCTTTCTTGCTGAGGAATCCACGATTTATGGCCTGAAAAAGTCTCCCAGCCGCAGCTTTTCGAGTGGCCAACTCTTCTTTGATGCCTCCCTTTCGGTCTATAATAGCTCCGAGATATTTAAAGTGGTCGACCTGCTCCAGGACCTGTTCTCCCAACTTAATCTGATGTTTTCTTTCTTCTCGTGATATCACCATGGATTTTGTTTTAGAGCTGCTTATGACCATCCCTCTCTTCTCCAGCTCTTCCTTCCAGACTTGCAGGTTGGATTGGAGATGTGCCTCTGATTTAGCAATCAGGGCAACATCATCAGCAAATGCCAGCTCCGAAATATAGACCTGTCTCATCTTCCAGTACCCCACTGAATACTTTCTTTTTCTCTCCTTACATGCCTTGATGACATCGTCCATAAGGAGTATGAAGAGGTAAGGTGATAGGATATCACCTTGTCTTACACCAGTGGTGGTCCTGAACTCTTCTGACTTATGGTTTGCTGTCCTCACATAATTTCTGCAAGACTTGTAGAAGCTCTGTATAGCATGAATCAAAGGTGCTGGAATATTCTTCCTTGCCAAACAGTCCCAAAGTTTGCTCCAGGGGACCCTGTCAAACGCCTTTTCCAGATCTATGAAACAAAGATGGATCTCACTCTTATACTCAAGGGCCTTTTCACTCAGCTGTCTGAGTGTGAAGATTAGGTCTTGAGTACTTCGGTTTGCTCGGAATCCGCACTGGACCTCATCCAATTGTGGCTCAGCTAGACGTCGGAGTCTCTGCTCTAGGATTCTAGAGTAGATTTTACCAGGGACACTGAGAAGGGATATGCCTCTATGGTTTCCACATTGTCGATTGTCACCCTTTTTGAAAATTGGTGTTATGATGGCAATCTCCCAATCCTTTGGTATGGTCTTGTTGCACCATGCTGCCTGTAGGACCTTTAGGAGTAATAGGTCGCCTGATGCTCCCATGTACTTAACCATTTCTGGTGTTATACCATCATGCCCTGCTGCTTTGCCCATCTTGATTTTCTCTAGTGCTGCCCTCAGTTCTTCCATCTTTATGTCTTCTTCACCATCATTGGTTTTCTCTTCTGTGCTAGTGGTTATCATTTCTGATGCTTCACCATGCTCATCATCTAGGAGTTCTGAGAAATATTCTTTCCATCTTTCCATTACTTCCTTTGGGGCAGTAAGCAATTTGCCTTGCTTGTCCTTTATAAATTTGAGAGGACATTGTTTTTCCTTCCTCATGTTCTTTAGGGTCTTATAGAACAATTTCTGGTTTTCTTGTGCATCTTTTTCTAGCTTTTCTCCAAATTCTTCCCAGGACTTCTGTTTTGCTGCTAGCACTTTGTTCTTTGCTTCTGTTCTGAGTGTCACATATTCTCTATATTTTTCCATTTGTCCTGTTGTGTTTTTAGCTCCTAAGTATTGTTTCCATGCCATTTTCTTCTCTCTTATTTTCTCTTTGACTTCCTCTGTCCACCAAGGTGTCCTCTTTCTCTGGTTTCCAAGTCGGACTTCACCGCATGCTTCTGCAGCAGCTGTCTTTATGATATCCTTGAATTTATTCCAGAGGGTTTCCAAGTCATCAGGTCGTTCTTCTGTGTTGCTCACTGCTGTAGCAATAAGCCCCTGATATCTGGTCTTAATTTCTGGCTCTCTCAGCTTGTAGGTCCTAATGCTAATTTCTCCTGCTCGTTTACTTGGTTTCTTGCGTGATGTTGGGCAGTTCCTAGGCTGAGCAACTCTTTCAGTTGTTCGTTTGATTGTTAGCAGGTAGTGATCACTTCCAATCTCTGGCCCCCTCCAGACTCTTGCATCTCGGACATATCTGAATGAGCTTCTCCGAACAATCAAGCGAGTTTCACATATTAAAATTCACATGGTAATATATACATAAATAAATAAATAAAAAAAAAAAAAAAAAAAAAATAAAAATATATATATATATATATATATATATATATATATATATATATATATATATATATATATATATATATATATATATATATATATATATATATATATATATATATCTTCTTCTTCTTCTTCTTCTTCCGTCCTTAGCCACCGACCGTCAAAGCAGTCAGTGGCCATTACGCCTAGTGGCGTCTTAGGGCAACAGCAGATAGGTTTTCTTTGCCATTGTTTCCCATCACGCCTATTTGCGTCTTTAGGGCAACGGCAAATCAATTCATTTGCTGTTGTTTCCGTAATCGAAGTGACTGGCAAACGGGTGATCAGCCCGTTGGTATATATATATATTATATATATATATATCTTTATATATATTATTTATATATATATATATATATATTATATTTTATATTATATATATATATATATATATATATATATATATATATATATATATATATATATATATATATTATATATATATATATATATATATATATATATATATTATATCTATATATATATCGCGTTATATGTATATATATGTATATATATGTATATATATATATACTTTATTTATATGTATATATATATTTATTATATATTTATTTATGATTATATATGTATATATATATATATATATATATATATATATATATATATATATATATATGTATATATGTATAGTATATATTTATATATGTATATATTATATATGAGGTATATATATTATATATATATATATATATATATAATATATATATATATATATATATATATATATATATATGTATATATATATATATATATATATATATATATATATATCTATATCTACAGTTATGCGCCGCTTAACGTCCACGATACGTTCTGTGAAATAGGACGTTATGCGATTTGGACGTTGTGTGAACACCATACTTTATATTTAGCAAAGTTATATGGGATACTGTAGTGTACCTGTATTGACTAAATAGCCAAGATACTGTACGCATACGGTAATGTATTTTCGAAAGTTCACATTAAATTAACGATAGTAAGTACAGTACAGTACATACATAGGCCAGTAACATAGGCGTTTATTATGACTATCAAGACCTATGTACTGCATTATAGGTTGTATATGTACTTGTTACGCACGGATCATTATTATTTTTCGTTTGTATAAACATTTTTCATATGTATGATCATTTTTTTGACTGAAGTGTGTATTATGTTTTCTATGGTCAAAGGGACATAATCCGAGTTATCGGAACTACAATTTTTTAGGAGTTTGCCTTCTCTTGTATAGAGACACGTTCGGTCTATAATTTCTTGAACGAAGCGTGACCACATCTCCTTATTTGGTAGTACCAGTCAACTATGGTAGATGTCTGAAACCTTTCTTAACGCTTCTTTTCATGACCATAAAAGGCGCGACTGTGTAAGACTTTTATCTCGAATGTTCTTAGAATCGTCTTATTGTGAACGGCAACTCAGAGATTGTCGTTCTGCGCATGTCAAAAGCTGGGAGTTCGTTCTGTGTGTTCCGCCCAGTTGGGGCAGTTGAGAAATGGTTTAAGAAGCGAGCAGACGCAACTGCGTCTTGTGATTTTCTGAGGGAAATACAGTGTCTTTGTGAGTTAGTTAGCTAACTAGACTATTTCCCAGTATTATTCACGCCTGCCTGGAGGCATATGTTCATGGTTGATTTTCCGAAATAAGGTAATTCCTCTTGTATCGAACTTTATGCTATCATCTAGAGGTTCGTCATTTTGTCGCCTATTTGCTCGCCTGTGTGATGCAAAATGGAGAGGTACTTTGACTAGGATTAAGTCACCGGTATCTTTATACCTGAACTAGTTAAATATATATGGGTCGCTCTAGACCAACAAGACTATTGTCTGTGTTCCAGGATTCGTTATATCAGAGATCACGTCCAAGTCAGATGGTTAGACTTAGGAACATTATAAAGGTCGAGCTGACCTGTAGCCCATGTATGCTATTCACGTGCAGACAGTAAACGGACTGATTGTATACATCTGATCTGCTAGCATCAGGAAGGGAATATTATTATTTATTATTGTCTATGAACAGTGATAACCTGCAGTTGACACTGTTGCAGAAATTATTATTATTATTTATACAGCTTCACGAACTAGAACTCTATGATTTATGAATTTCTGAATCTATTGAACTGTGATGTCTTATGACGCATATATACAACAGCTGTCATTGCTGACTACAGAAATTGTTTTCAATGTGCCATATCATCTTGCTGAACTCGTTAACTATGTTGATGTCATAAGTATCATGACTGTTTTGTGGCGTGCAATAAATGGAAGAAACTTATACAACGAAGTTACCCTTTCTATGACTCTACACGTCATGTTGCCTGTGTGATAACCCTGTGAACTGTTCCACTACCACATACACAGCAACATCCTAAATCAGAGAAGACACCTACATCTTGCACTTTAATACCAGGTGTCGATAAGGGTGGCAAGTTACCACTTCAGCGCAAATCCACCCTTATCATTTTTGGTGGCCAGTATGGCCCTATGTCTTTACTTCACGATCTAATCACTGCCGATAATATTAGCGATGAGACTCAATCTTCTTATGAGTACGTCATTGCTCTTAGGCAAAAGATCATCGAGGCATGCAAACTAGCAACTTCGTCTTCAGAATTTGCTAAAGAAAAAGGCAAGGCAGTTTGCAAATAAGAATAGATGTCTACGACAACTTTGTCCAGGTGACAAAGCTCTCGTTCTACTTCCTTCAAGGGAGAACAGACTTCTAATTGCATGGAAAGGTCCATATGCAATAGTCTCCAAAATTTCTGATGTCGACTATGTTGTCGATATTGATGGAAAGCATAAAACTTTCCACATAAATATGCTCACAGAATTTTATGAAAGACCTGACTATTTGCAGCCTATTTTCCAGGCTACGGACAATTCACAAGCAACTCATGGTCAGTACTCATCTCTGTCAGTTATACAGGATGAGGAAACTACTTTTTCTGATGTCAATCTTCCTCTTTCTATGGTCCCACTTTATTCTACGGAATCTTGGAAAAACGTGACCGTTTCTCCAAATCTTTCCTCTGAGGAACATCGACAAGTTTCTTCGATGTTGCAAACATTTCAGGATGTTCTTACAGACATCCCGGGACACACACATGTCATAGAACATGACATTGTGCTAACTGATCACAATCCTATCAGAGTCAGACCATATCCAATACCTATCCATTTCCAGTCTCAAGTCGAAAAAAGAGTTGGATGAAATGATACGTTTGGAAATCATTGAACCATCCACTTCAGCATACTCTTCGTCTATGGTTATTGTTCGAAAGAAGGATAATAACATTCGCATTTGCGTAGATTATCGCAAATTGAACCAAGTTACGAAGTTCGATGCTGAACCTATGCCTTCATTAGAAGAGCTACTCAATAAACTTTCTAATTCTAGATTCTTTACCAAACTAGATTTGTCTAAAGGTTATTGGCAAGTCCCGCTAACTGAACGTGCCAAACCTTTTACAGCTTTTTCTACACCTAGGGGTTTATTCCAATGGAATTTCATGCCTTTTGGTCTTATGAACGCCCCTGCTACATTCGTACGCATGATGCGGCGAATTCTCGCATATCGTACAGATGTCATAGCATACCTAGATGATATCTGTCTATTCAGTGATTCTTGGGAAGATCACTATTTGGGTTTATACGAATTACTGTCTACTCTTCGCGAGTATAACTTGACTGCAAAACCCTCTAAAGCCTTTATAGGATTTAGCGAGATTTCTTTCCTAGGTCATGGTGTTGGTCATGGTCTTTTAAAGACAGAGGACCACAATGTTTCAAAAATACTTAACATTTCGGTCCCTAAGACGAAGAAACAAGTAAGGAGTCTATTAGGTTTGATTCAATTCTACGGACGATTCATTCCGAATCTGTCCTCCATTATGGCACCGCTTTCTACTTTATTGAAGAAAGGGTCGCCTAATCTGATCCGCTGGTCTAAAGAATGTCAATCCTCATTGGACCAGGTTAAAGCCCTATTTTCATCTCCACCTATTCTTAAGTTACCTACTATTGAGAAGACTTTTGTTCTTCGAAGTGACGCCTCGTCAACTGGGATTGGGGCAGCACTAATGCAGGAGTATTCTGATACTTTGCATCCGGTGATGTATATCTCTAGGAAATTAAACGCTGCAGAAAAGAATTACTCGGTTTTAGACCGTGAGTTATTGGCTATGGTATGGTCTATTCTGAAGTTACAAAGATTTCTTCTAGGCGCACATTTCATTGTGGAAACCGACCAGAAAGCGCTTACTGCTATTCAGAGCAAAAACTTGAAGAGCTCGAGGTCCACTCGTTATGCCATAGCTCTTCAACCATTTCATTTCTCGGTTCGAGCTATCCGTGGTTCGGATAATGTAATGGCAGACATTCTGTCCAGATGTCCACACGATTCCACATGATTCTTCTGTCATATATATATATTTCCTGATATACAGTCCAATGTTATAATGACATGTTAGTAGATTTTGTCTCACATTTTTTTTTTTGAGGGAAATTTATAACATTGTACCATGTAATTATCTAAGAAGGCTTAGTTAGTGATATACGGGCCAAAAGATCACTCGGCCACATTTAAATAAATTATTTTCAGGATTGTATTAAGAAATTTACCAGTTGTCTTTAAGATTTGTGTTATTGATATTTTCGCAGCACATCATTGAAGTCTGCGAGTGTATGTCCATTGTGGAACTTTGAGGATATCAAGTCCTGTCCTACATTGGGAGCGGATGATGTCCACATCTTCTTCTATTGAATGTTTTATGTCACCGAAGATCAACACATGTATTACTTATTAATTACTGTTACTTTATATAATGTAATAATATAGTGCGGTATATTAGTAAATTACACCGCTATTTGCAACACATTGTATGATAACACATAATATATTTAATTTCATATATTGGTATGAGAATAATTTGATTGTCATTATGTTGTTGCCATCATTGTGGCGTGTGTTGGTGGCACCTTCCTGGAATATATCAGCGTATACTTAGATAAATTTTTTTCTCTAAGGATCTGAGATATGATCTCAGTGTCGCTCCATGCGTTGAGCTAATTTGTTAGGTATATATCCACGCATCATACGTGCGTTAGGAGCCTAGATTTTTTCCGGCTCCAGGATTTTAAAAAAAAAAATGTTTCATTTTTTTTTTTTTCCAGGGAGGGTGCGGTAATGTTACGCACGGATCATTATTATTTTTCGTTTGTATAAACATTTTTCATATGTATGATCATTTTTTTGACTGAAGTGTGTATTATGTTTTCTATGGTCAAAGGGACATAATCCGAGTTATCGAAACTACAATTTTTTAGGAGTTTGCCTTCTCTTGTATAGAGACACGTTCGGTCTATAATTTCTTGAACGAAGCGTGACCACATCTCCTTATTTGGTAGTACCAGTCAACTATGGTAGATGTCTGAAACCTTTCTTAACGCTTCTTTTCATGACCATAAAAGGCGCGACTGTGTAAGACTTTTATCTCGAATGTTCTTAGAATCGTCTTATTGTGAACGGCAACTCAGAGATTGTCGTTCTGCGCATGTCAAAAGCTGGGAGTTCGTTCTGTGTGTTCCGCCCAGTTGGGGCAGTTGAGAAATGGTTTAAGAAGCGAGCAGACGCAACTGCGTCTTGTGATTTTCTGAGGGAAATACAGTGTCTTTGTGAGTTAGTTAGCTAACTAGACTATTTCCCAGTATTATTCACGCCTGCCTGGAGGCATATGTTCATGGTTGATTTTCCGAAATAAGGTAATTCCTCTTGTATCGAACTTTATGCTATCATCTAGAGGTTCGTCATTTTGTCGCCTATTTGCTCGCCTGTGTGATGCAAAATGGAGAGGTACTTTGACTAGGATTAAGTCACCGGTATCTTTATACCTGAACTAGTTAAATATATATGGGTCGCTCTAGACCAACAAGACTATTGTCTGTGTGCCAGGATTCGTTATATCAGAGATCACGTCCAAGTCAGATGGTTAGACTTAGGAACATTATAAAGGTCGAGCTGACCTGTAGCCCATGTATGCTATTCACGTGCAGACAGTAAACGGACTGATTGTATACATCTGATCTGCTAGCATAAGGAAGGGAATAAAATTATAATTGCCTACGAACAGTGATAACCTGCAATTGACACTCTTGCACAAATGATTATTATTTATACAGCTTCACGAACTAGAACTCTATGATTTATGAATTTCTGAATCTATTGAACTGTGATGTCTTATGACGCATATATACAACAGCTGTCATTGCTGACTACAGAAATTGTTTTCAATGTGCCATATCATCTTGCTGAACTCGTTAACTATGTTGATGTCATAAGTATCATGACTGTTTTTGTGGCGTGCAATAAATGGAAGAAACTTATACAACGAAGTTACCCTTTCTATGACTCTACACGTCATGTTGCCTGTGTGATAACCCTGTGAACTGTTCCACTACCACATACACAGCAACATCTTAAATCAGAGTTGTCGTAGATTTTATCACATAGGTAATAGATGTTTATAGCCCTGTCTGAGCAGAGGTGATAGTGATGACAATGTGAAAGTAAGGGGTAAAAAATAGTTTTATCACGAGGTGATCGTGTAAGAGAAAGGACAGTCTCTGGATAGAATAATTTATCTAATCCAGCCTATCTGGACGACGACATTTAAATCAGACGCACTTTCTCTCCTTGTACGAAAATACAAGTTACACTGCACTCACATGCACACAGTTCTGTGACAAATACGCACGAACGTGAAAACAAACTATGAATAACATATAACGGATAGGGGTTGACCGACACGATAACTAAAGGTTTAATAAAGTTTATTATCAATAGAAGATCACAACAATAAGCATATACATTACTCGATCATGGTTTACAGACAAAATTGCAAAAGACGAAATTAATCAAATAGGTTATCCCCCTCTGGTAAAGGAAAAGAAAAGACGATCCCAACAGAGGTTAATTAACCCAAAAGATCAAAAGTTAACAATAAGTTATGAAATAGTCAGTATGGGAAAAGAATAGGTTCCTAATGTAATCTATCCCGTGACTACTCAGATTAATGAGATAAAAAAAGAAAGAAGAAACCACATAAGTATATGATGTTAACAAAAGACATAAGTTTCTTTCTTCGTTCATTCAATTCACACCCATTCAGTGGCCACTTTCAGACTTTTGCTTACCCCAGTAGTTGTCGCAGGCATTCTAAGGAAATACACTAATAAGTAATAAGACTGTTAGTGTCAAATTTAAGTTTTGCCAAATCCAGCCCCAGACTCGACGTAGTTGCTGGCTGCAAATTTCACGGGAGTCGCTAGAGTCGGTGATTTAATTTGTCCTGGATACAATAAGTTATCTATGACTGCAGTTGGTTGGAGTAAGGTTCATGCGTGGTGATCGCCGACGTAGGATGAATAGAACATATATAGTTCCTATGTTGTTTAGCCTCAGGTGACTGAGACACTAGGTTAAGTTACACAAATGTTGCTGACAATATATTTCGCCACAGCCGGCTGATGAGATTGATATAAGTAAATCTGGTAATAGTTCTGGTCCAGTTAATATTATAATTTAATGGTTCTATTCTCGCTTCTCTCATGAAAATGAGGTAATTGGACCACACAGGTCACAGCAAGAAGCTCATCAATATTAAATATCCCTGGATGCTTATAATATTACAAGTTCGTATGATCATAAGTTCATAAGGCCATAAAAAAGCCGCTAGTACTCAGGTTGATCAGCCTAGATTTTAGGAAAGAAAATATAAACATTTAACCAAATTATCAATATCATATCTAACACGTGTTAAAATAGGACCTCTTCACCACTCCGTTATAAATTAGATTTAAAACACACGTGTCTAGCTTATCCTATCGTTTTGAACGCATGATATGACCACTAGTCATTAAAAAACATTACATAAAATGGATAGAAGTAAATAATATACTGAAGCACATTAAAAACGCACCACTATTATATATACTGATGCAGAGAAGCTAGGACAAAAAAGTGTGGGAATGAATTTTCCCCGTGTTTGTCATGAGGTAGAGAGCGAATGGCTGCTGGAATGGAAAGTGCATGATTCAACCCACGGGTTTGTGTACAGACTACATGAAAACAATGAAAGTTACACGTGCAACACGATTCCCAACAGCTATGACCCTGAAAATGTGTACGCGTTGTGGCAGTATACTCGGTATAAAAAGGCCGTTGAGACAAAACACCCAGTACATGGGCTTGAAATGCCACGACTATCTGAAAACGACCGCCAACGAGCCATTGGTATGTTGGAGAACGGAATGAGCTCGCGGGCCATTGCCAGAAGGATGAATTGCAACCACAGCATTATTTCACGTCTCAATGAACGTTACGGAACCACTGGCAGTGCCCGGGATAGACTTCGGAGTGGCCAACCACGAGTTACTACCCCTGCGCAAGATCGTCATATTGTGTTGAGTCACCTAAGGAATCGTTCTCTCCCGGCAGTCAAACAGCAAGAGCAATAGTGGGTAGACGTGGGCAAGTCTCTCGAATGACAGTCATACGACGATTCAGAGATACAGGCCTTACTGCAAGACGACCTCATGTTGACTTACAGACATCGTTAGCAGCGCCTGCAATGGGCAGAGCAACATATCAGATGGACTAGAAGGCAGTGGAATGCTGTCCTATTCACAGACGAGAGCAGATTCAACATATCCTTTGCTCATGGACGTATGCAGATTTGGCGACGTTGTGGACAGCGCTGTGCAGATTGCTGTGTTCGTCAGTACAACCGATTTGGAGGTGGCAGTATTCACATTTGGGGAGGACTCAGTTTTCACCATCGCTTGCCTCTTCACGTCTTCCGTGGAAATGTTAATGCTGTGACAATCGAGAAGAGGTTCTGGATGCATTGGTTGCTCCTGCGTTCACAAATTATCCAGACTTGCAGCTTCTCCAGCACGTGCGCACACCGCATGCATTACGCAGCAATATCTACAGCAGCAGAACATTGTGACGATTGATTGGCCTGCCCTATCACCAGACATGTCCCCTATAGAACATCTGTGGGACGAGCTTGGACGCAGAGTCTACAGGCAAGGTTCTCCAGCTCATTTGCAACAGCTCGAAGCTGCTCTTACACGTGAATAGGACTTGATTCCTCGGAATTTCCTTCAGAGACTTGTGCGTTCCATGCGGAGCCGCTGCCAAGCTTGTTTGCAAGAACCCGGTGGACATACCAGATACTGAGGATAGTGTGAATGAATTTTTTTATTGGTTGCATTTTTGGTTTTCTCCCTTGCCTGCACAGAATGCAATGAATTTCATAACAATCAAATGTACAAATTAATGACCAGCATGGATTCATAGGAAAATGAATAAAGATTCCAAATATGAAAACTTGTAAACACTTATATTTACATTTCACACTCTGTTCCTGGATTATACAGGTGGTGCGTTTTTAATGTGCTTCAGTATATATACCGTCAGTAGACAGTTATTTAATGTATGTACTAGTCAATTTAAAACATCTCTTACTGGGAAATAGCGAGTAATTAAATTCATTTTACGGCTGAAAAAGATTTAGCTATAAGTTATTTAATTAGCACAGAAAATCTCAGTGAAATATAATGAAAACTTTAAACACACTAAATCACTTAAAGGCTAGTGTATAAATTACCGCAATCAGAAAAATAAAACACTCAACGAAAATCTATTAATTTTCACTCTGTACGAGAAATCTAAGATATCAAGCTAGTGAATTTCAGATAGATTTCTGAACAACTGATCATGGCTATCGGAGAGACATGGTATATATCCGTAAATTCCGTTCTATCGCTCTTTAATGCGAAAGTCACACCTACTGCCAGACCAGAGCCCATTTGCCGTTCGATTCTTGAACCAAAGGTAATTTTACCACCTCTGCCGCCGACAACCTCTCTGGCTTGACTTTCATCACCTCCGCCTTGCCGAGTATCAGCTACGCAATTAATTCCCCTGAAAGTTTTACAATTCAAGGTCCGTCTCAGACTTAACATCGCCCCTGATCAAAGAATCTATTACGCCATGCTCCGCGCTCTCTCTGTTCCACCGTGCTTAATTGCCAAACGGCTCACGTGTTAATTGCACTTGTGAATCCGGCGTTCCTGTAGCAAAAAATAAACTAGATGGGGAGGGGCAAAAGTGGATGATCACTGCTGCACTTTTTCCATCTGTGACATATATATATATATATATATATATATATATATATATATATATATATATATATATATATATATACATATATATATATATATATATATATATATATATATATATATATATATATATATGTATATATATTGGGAGCCGCGCTGGTGTAATGGCTACAACGTTGTACTGGAGACCAGGTTTTCAAGGTTCAAGCCCGGGCGTCAGCGTTTGAAGGAATATTTGCGACCGGGAATTTGACTGAATAACCTGACTGGCTCCTGCACATAAACCCCCTGTGGATGGGAAGGAGCGAAGGAAAGTCCACTGACCCCCAGCTTCGCAATGACATGTCATTGGGCCAAAAGGGCCGGAAAGCTCGAGTGCAGCTGGTTAGAGAAAAAAAAAAAAAAAAAAAAAAATATATATATATATATATATATATATATATATATATATATATATATATATATATATATATATATATATATATATATATATATATATATATATATATATACATATATATATATATATATGTATATGTTAGTTCACATGTTAGTAGTAAAATATGAAATGTAAATCACAACTTACGCCAATCCTGGCTCACAGACTTTTTGTTCAGATGAATAAAAGAGACCTCAATCGGACTCTTACACGCGTCTGGGGTGTCATTAATTTAATGTCCCCTCGTGTGTGGTCCTTCCGTTTCCTCAATCCCGGTTTCCTTATTTAAAATGTTAGAGATTTCCTGGGCTATATTGAAAGTCCTGATAAATACTCCAATAAAAGGTGTTTGGTATTTTAAAAAGGAATTCTGAATTCTAATTCTTCACTGCACCAGTCTGGTGTCTTGGCGAGCGATTTCTCAAGTGAAATAGCTTGAGAAAATTATCAGATTATATTCCCTGCCTTCCCACGCCATCGTTTGTTATGAGCTATCAAAAAACTCCAATCATATTCAAACAGGAGGGTTATGGGGTCATTTCAAAATATTCAGACGTCGCATAATTTTGAACGTAATGCAGAGGTCAGCTCTCCCACATATGGTAATAAAATGTCCGATGCCCTTGTGTTCAAACTTACAGACAGATCGGTAAACTCATATAATAGCGTGTTCAAAATGTAACCATCATTACTTTATCAGAAAGTACTCTTGTCATACAAGAAGGACAAGAAACGCTAATGTCATAAGTCTCCGCCGCGTACACGAGATCTTGTGCTAATCTTAGCCAAGCTGTGCTACTCCCTTGCTACTGCGAGTAATTATCTCAGCAATTCTGGGTAGCGTCAAGCAAATGTGATTATTTTCACCTACAGGGCGTGTCAAGCAATTCGACAATACTCAAATATCTGCTATTTAGCAGAAAAATAACGAAGAAAGAAAGAAAGAAAAGTGCGATAATTGAGAGCACATAATAAAAATCAGTACCACAAATGTACCGATACTGCTGGAGTGAAACAAAGATCGATAGGGTTCGCCCCGTTTTGTCACAACACATATGCCTGATGCTTTTGATATATAACAAAAGGGAAGAAAAATAAGTAAATGTATAAAAAATTAAGTGAAAAGGAATACGCCTATTTTCTGCACCTTGAGTAAAGTAATAAATAACTTTCTGTCTGTCTTTTTTTCTGTTTTCTGTGTTCATTAAATAAAAACGTCTTTACCAGGTTATATAACTTGTTATTTTCATGCCTCAAGAACTAGCACCTTATCTTGCTGAATATGAATGGGTTGATTTTGTTTCTTTATGGAATTCATCGTTGCATTTTGTGTCTAAGGCATTTTGAAAACTACATCTAGTTTAGCGCTGTCTATTTTGTTTGTTGTTTTTTATTCTGGCCTAACATGTATACATTAACGTAAACTTTTTAATAAAATAATAACATAGACTATTTTACATCTCTATTCTTATGAATTATTTGTAGGTTTTCTTCTTTTCCTGTTTTTTTTTGTGGGCGGGGGTGTGAGGGGAGGAATTGCTTCTCGTGCTGTGGACAGCTGACTTTGCTCTTGCAAGTCCTTACCTTACGGACATATTTAAAGTGAGAATTGGGGTTTTCTAGTATCGCTTAATCTATATCTTCTCTGACTATTAAAAATAATAATTATTATTACTGTCATTATTAATTATTACTACATTCTGCGTTTCTTTCTGCCTTTACTTTTTCTTATGCTTCTTCTTCTTATTATTATTATTCTGCTTCTCTTTCTTGTCTCCTCTGTTTTTTTCCGGTTTCTGCTTCTTCTCGGTTTTCTCTGTTTACGCACTTTGTTCTCTGATTATTCTTCTTCTGCTTCTTCTTCTTCTCTGTTTATGTTTCTTCTTGTTTCTTTTGATGCTGTTTTTTTCTTTCTACTTTTGCTTTTTCTTCTTATTCCTTTTTCCTGATTCTTTTTTATTTTTCGTATGCTTCTTCTTAGCTTTTTTTTACTATACTTCTACTTTGTCTTCTTCTTCTTCTTCTTTACTATTTCTCCTTCTTTCTTCCGATTTCTTTCTGCAGCTTCTTTTTTCACGATTCCT
Organism: Oreohelix idahoensis; assembly: GCA_024509875.1. NCBI lineage: Eukaryota > Metazoa > Mollusca > Gastropoda > Stylommatophora > Oreohelicidae > Oreohelix > Oreohelix idahoensis. Next base: position 232,518 of record JAMPIV010015601.1, read on the forward strand.
CTGCTCTTCCTTCTTGTTCTACATCCTTTACTTTACTTGTACCAGTTCTGCTTTTTCTTCTTCTTCTACATATGTCTCTTGTGCGTCTCCTCCTCTTCTGTCGTTTGTTCGCTACTTCTTTTTTCTCCGTATTTTTTTCCTTTTTTCTTCTGCATCTTCTTGATCTTCTTTTTCTTATTATTGAGCTTTTCGCCTTACCTTTTTGTCTCCTACATTCTGTGCTGGCGTTCACGATGTAAGAAAAGGTAGTAACATGACAAAGGAGGGAAAAGCAGGTTTGGTGACGAATAGTTTGAAACATCACACAAATGCCGATACGGTGGTCTCAGAAGTACTAGTGACGCTGTGATGAAACTCAACAATTTACGCCATTTATTTACGGCCATTAATGATTTAAAATATTTCATTTTGCAATGACTAGCATAAAGTAATCAGTTTAACTCGCTTACATGAATACCATTAAAACGTTCAGTTGTCTTCGCCTCCACCAACACCACCACAACCACCATCACAACCATCACTACTACCACCATCGTCAAGACCACCACCATCACCTTCATCACCACCACCACCACCATCAACACTACCACCACCATCGCCAACATCACTACCACCACCACTATCATCAAGACCACCACCATCGTCCCCACCACAACCATCACCACCACTACCAACACTAGCACCATCACCACATCTCCATCATTATCATCATCATCATTTTCATTTGTACTCATTATGGGCCCTCACTGCAGCTGGTTCTCTTACATTGTCATCACCTGCATCTAACATTGGCGAGGCGCGGACCGTTCAACCTAGATACAAGGTATGTCGGTTATATTAGAGCGCCAACATTCACACGCTTTTGTAATTGTGCTTTCTGTAGAAATATACTTGTAGTTTGCTTGGTAAGCTTGCCAGCCTCACTAACACGTTTATATAAGCGCCTCGTTGCCAAATGCCTGACTTTGCCTACATGATGAAAATACAATTTTCATTTTATCAAACTGCATGACTGACATAAATATGTTCAGTTTAGGTTCCTGCATGACTTACATAAATGGTTTCAGCTTTGTAGTCCACATGACTGACATAAATGTGTTCAGTTTAAATTCCTGCATGACTTACGTAAATAGTTTCAGCATTATAGTCCACATGACTGACATAAATTTGTTCAGTTTAGATTTCTGCATGACTTACATAAATAGTCTCAGCTTTATAGTCCACATGACTGACATAAATATTGTCAACGTCATAGAACGCATGACCGACAGAAATATTTCAGCTTAATAGCCAGCATAATTGAAATAAATATTTTCAGCTTAATGGCCCTCATGAGTGACATAAATATTTCAGCTTATTAGCCTGCATGGTTGACGTAAATATGTTCAAATATGTTGAGCTTAATGGACCTCATGACTGACAGAAATATTTCAATTTAATAGCCCGCATGATTGACAGAGGTAATTCATCCTAATAGCGCGCATGACCGACATAAACTATTCAGATTGGTAGTTTGTATGATAGCGTCCTATACTTTGGTTATTAGTCTTCTGTATAGGTCACTTGTGCAATTTACCTAAGATGAATGATCCATCTATTGTAGAATGACCAGGCTTCTCCTTTTTAAAGGAATTGTTCCGTTCTCTGCTGTTTCGTCTTCTTGTCCAACAAATGAAAAGAAGGAATTTTATTTTGCCTCGTTTCTTTACATTTACATTGTAAGGCAAATCCGGAGTACGTTTTCTTCGGCTTCCAATAGCGACATAAAGCAACAGTTTAGGGTTAGTCTAAATAGCATTAAAATAGAAATAATAGTCATCACAAAATAACAAAACTCTATAGACTGCAGCATCAGACTAAATGGGCCAAGCCTTCAAGAAGTCTATAGATTAAAATACCTGTGTTTATTAATAATACTCAATGGGAGATACAATTAAGAACAAAATAGCATAATGAAAAAAAAAAACAAAAGTGCGCAGAAAAGGAAAATCATCCTATGTAAAAACTCTGTTGTGTCAGTGAAAGCCAGAGAGTACTTCAGTGTTACATATATATATATATCTGTGGTTCTCAAACGGGGATACGCATACCCCTGATGGTGCATTTTACGTTGCATACTAAATTGCAGAAAATGTATAGCTTTCTACGCTCACGATAATCTTAGGAGTACCTGAGGACCTTGCTGATCTACCTCGGGGTAAAGGTAGTTCCATAGCTGATACTGCCTAGCGGAGTGAAGTGTTAGAGACTTCACCATTCTAGATCCAGCATTGAGAGGTGGGGTTACCAGATCCCTTCCTCGCTGCCCTTTCCTTCTGTAACGCAAAGTCAGGTACCCATTTACAGCTGGGTAGACTGGAGCATGTCGTTACTGAGATTCAAACCCGGCCCTTTTGCCGCGAGAGACCAGCGCTCTAATCACTCTGTCAATCGGACGCTCAGGGTACACCGATCAAAAAAGGTTGAGAATCACTGATATTGACAGTCGTCTAAAAACAGATACGCAACAATCAATAAAAGAGGAACAAGTGTTAATCATGCTCATTACAATGTGATTTCTCAAGAACATGTTAACCATCTCAAGGGCAACTAAATGATTAATGATGATGGTCTGACAGAGGTTAATGAGCAAAAGGTGAATTACTGATGTCATAAAAAATTCTAATCATAAACAGCAATAGAGACGACCGGAAGTGATCAGAAGGCATGAAGGTCAGCGCGTGTTGGCAAGGCCCAACTAGCGCCCCTTTATCGTATAGATCTAGGGGCACTAGGCCCAACTAGTGCCCTTGATATACAGAGTGACGACAACTAAAATTTGGCCGCCATTTTCGGTCGTACCCGTATTGCAGGAAAATGGACCCGATCATGAGTTTCGGACCCAATTTGCATTTTCGTTTAGGTTAGCTAATAATTTGAAATAAAATTAGATGGAAATACAGTAGCACATATTTGTACTATTATTTGTATTTCAATTAACAAAACAAAAAGAAGAAAACTAGTTTACTTACCGGTTTATTGAAAAGAATCAGTAGCTTGGATTTTTAACACATACTCCGTTGAATTTTATATTCCGTTAGAATTCCACTATTTAGCAACAAAGATTTTATTATAGTTTTATTATATATATATATTATATATTTTTTTTTTTATATATATATATATATATATATATATATATATATATATATATATATATATATATATATATATATGTATATATGTATATATGTATATATATATATGTATATATATACCAGCAAACCTGCTTCTCCTTCACGATAATGCGCGATCTCACACAAGTCTGGCAACACGGGAAGCAATCACTAAATTGGGTTGGACTGTACTACCCCATCCACCCTATAGTCCCGATTTGGCACCCTCTGATTTTCATCTATTTGGTCCACTTAAAGATGCACTCCGTGGGACAAGGTTTGAAGATGATGAAGGAATGATTCATGCAGCGAAGAAATGGCTACATGATCAAGACAAAATCTGGTACGGGCTAGGAATACATGCACTTGTTTCGCGCTGGCATAAAGCCGTACAATTTGATGGGGATTATGTTGAATAATACCGGTGTTTACATGACATATCCATGTATATTGTGTATAAATTTCATGCTTTTTGAATAAACAGCTCCTGAGAAAAACGATGTGGTGCATTACTTTCTGAACGCCCCTCGTATAATGTTATATAATTTTATTATAATTAAAAAATATTAATAAAATAATAAAAATATAAAAATTTATTACATGATATCATTTTATATTTTATATATTTAAATTATATAATTATAAAATTATAATAATTATATAATTTATATTATATAATTTAAAATTATATAGATTATATAAAACATATAAATAAATATATGAATAAATGCAGTTCCCTAGGTCTGTCTATTCTTAACACCTCTTCTATATTTATAAGATTATAAATCTTATAAATATAGAAGAGGTGTTTAGAATAGACAGACCTAGGGAACTGCATAATATAGTCAAACAATATTTATCACGAACAAATTTTAATATTAGTGTCTGGGAATGTGAAGGTCTGATGCTGTTCTTACAATGCATATGACTTTTAACAGATGAAAGTCAATTAAATATCTGTTAAAGTCAGTTATATAACTGGAACCACCAGGCTTTTACACCCCTCCATTTTAATATAATTCTTGTTCAGAGTTTCTTCTTGATTTTTTTTTTTTATTATTTTTTTTTTACAACAGTGATTGTCCCTATTTACAATGATTTGACAAATGTGATGCCACTTTCTCATCGGCAGTTGTTCATATTATTTGGAATTGAAAACAATATATATCCTAATTATAACCCATCAGAGGTTGAATGGGATATTTTTCTTCATTAATTTAAAAAAAATAAAAAATCTTACTGGACGCTTATTCCCGCTACTAACCCAGGTATTGTCGACAAAAAATGGCGTCCACGTCGTTCAGCCTCGTTTTCGATTCTGACTCAGTTGACGTCACTCTATATAGAAATACAGGGCACTAGGCCCAACCATAAGCCGAAGAAGAAAATAAACGTGTACTCTCGGTTTCGCCGTAAAGTTTTGTCGGTTTTAAATATCAATTATAATTGTTAAATATTTTGAAATATTTTTCGAGGTCGTTTTGTTTTCGCTAGTTTTGTTTTGTCCTAAACATTTCTTCTTCTTGTTCGTCCTCCTCCTCCTCCTCCTCTTCTTCTTCTTCTTCTTCTTCTTCTTCTTCTTCTTCTTCTTCTTCTTCTTCTTCTTCTTCTTCTTCTTCTTCTTCTTCTTCTTCTTCTTCTTCTTCTGCTTCGTACAATCTCAGACGTCTACTTGAATGTTTTCAAAGAAAGCAGAAGTCAGTTTGAGGCTATTTGAATCTCCGTAGAGCTTTTCCACGAATGGTACTGGTGTCGGCCATAAGCTCTTTCTCTGTTCCACATATGTTGGGCAACTTTGAAGCAAATGTTCATCAGTCATTTTATCAGTGTCACAGTTATACTGATCAGTAGTTCCTATCTTTAGCTCGTTGAATAGATGGTATCACAATATGTTGTGGCCACTATTCAACTTACGTAGCTCATGTCAACATGGATGACATACTATTTAGTTCATATTTTTAGCACAAGTTTCATAACATGTTCAGTACTGGCAGACGACCTCGAAGCTCCTGAGGGTCTCCTATCACAGGAACAAAGAATAGGACCACTCATGCATGTCGTACGTGGCTACTAATATGAGGTTGTGTATAAGGTGGCAACCTCGTCATGTTAAGTTGCTACAGAAATCAAATCTACAGGGCCATGCGAATTCTTGATGCAGGCATCCTACAGGTGTAGGGGTAGCTCCATGCTCCATAAGGAGAAAAAAAAATGATGATGATGATTGGCTGAGTGGTGAAAGTGCTTGCATCTCGAGGCAAAGTTACAAGGTTCAAAACCTGGGAGCGTCACGCTCCGGTTTGTCCAGCTGTAAATGGGTACCTGACTAAGCTCTTGAATTACGGACGGCAAAGGTAGCATAGAACTTCGTTAAATAGTGAAGTCTCTACTACTTCACTCCCTAACGGCAGGATCCGCTATGGGAGTCCTTTTTTTTTTTTTTTTTTAAACAACTCTCTTGCATGACTGACATAAAATTGTCGGGAGCATTGGCCTTGAAAGAGCTGGAATGAGATAATGTTATTCATCCCTAACCCAGCCCGCCACTTGTCCTCCAGTAACGGATTCACAAATAGCGCTCCATACCTCCAGATGACTGGAACTCAACGATTTTTGTGACGTCATCCACAGAACGCTTGAAATGAGGAGATAGCTGAAATTTCTCTTCCTCTCTTCTCATTTTTATTTGCCAGCACCACTATAAGCCCTTTGTCTTTATTATTTTGTTTTATTATTGTTTACTTTAAATTCACACGATATGAATATACATTTTGTGGATCTAAGGAACAAAAATATTTCTCTTCCGTTATCATTCTGACAACTGTCTTTTTCAGTTCATACATTGTTTCCATGAGTATTTACTTGCAAATGTTATTTAAGTATGTAATAGCTTTATTGCTTCTTCTTCTTCTTCTTCATCTTCTCTCTCTCTCTCTCTCTCTCTCTCTCTCTCTCTCTCTCTCTCTCTCTCTCTCTCTCTCTCTCTCTCTCTATCTCTCTCTCTCATGCACACACTCTCACTTTCTCTGTGCATGTATATGTGTGTGTGAATGTACCTGTGTGTGTATGCTCATTTACTAAATGCGATGATGATATTGATTAGCCTACTTATTATCGAAGTGTTATTGCAGGACACAAATTAGAACAAGGCACTATTACCTATTTTCTTACCCAGAAGAAATAAAGATTTCGTTCGCTCGTTCGGTCGTTCGTTTCTCTTGCATCCCGAAACATTAGCAAATGCCTTAAGTTTACTGTTGTTTTGTTATTACTTTCTTTTCGCATCTGGGTAATATCGCTCACATTCCGCACCAGCATCATTAAGACCAATAAGTTTACTTGTAGAATTCTATAGCTAATGCCAACTGAATGTAGCAAAATTAATCACCATAGCTCAACTATGTACTGAAGTAGTAGAGATACAATTCAATGTCTGGTACCCTCTTCTCACTTTTCCTCTTAATAATGCTCCATGCTAGCCCGTACAGGCCTAGCTAGCTACTTCGCTTCTCCGAACTTGTATATAAACTGAAGATGCGAAACCAGGCTTTCGTTTCAGACCAGTGGAAAGACCACAGCGTCATTTCTGCGAGCAAGTCGATCTTCGTTTTAACCCGAATAAATTGAAGTGGCTGTGTTTTCTGATTTGGAATCTCATGTATGTTTGTTTGTTTGTGTTTTTTTTGCGGCGCAGCAGAGGCTACTTATTCTCAACAGTTGATGAATGGAATAATATTTACATAGTGTTAACTGTTCCGTTTTTAAAAACTTTCAATGAGTGCTCAACGCCTGCAGACGGCAGTAGTGTTTTAGACACACATTTCGATCTTCATTTACCCGCTATTCGTTGGAGTATCGTCTGCTAGTAAACTAATGTGAGAAATTTGATAACGACAGTCGTCGGCCAAGGAATCACATCACAGGTTGACTTACATCCACTTAATCGACAGTTTTGAGAAGCATAAAACAATTCCTGATGTGCAAAAGTTTGGTATGTTGGTAGACAAAAATTCTTTATAAATTTGCTTCCCCCATCCCTTCAAATTCGTAACAAATATAGTTATATTACGAGACTTAAATTTCTTCTTCACCATCACCATTTTCGTCATTTTCATCACATCTTACAGATAATTTATTAATTAGCATATTGTTATCGGAAAGTACGTCTTTTTTCTGTAATTGTTATTTGCTGTATTAAAGATGGCTTTTCTTAAAATTAAAAGCTTCCTTTCAAACATCTAAGGAGCCGCGGTGGCATAGTGGTTAGTGCACTGGCTTCCTAGCGCAGTGGTCTATGGTTCGATCCCCAGATGAGGCGGAAAAATTTTTAGGCCACAAACGGCTCCTGGGTCGACCCAGTCCCAAATGGGTACCAGAGCTACTCTGGGAAGGTTAAGGCGGCCGGCGTGATGCCGACCACATCACCCCTCGTGTGCCGACGGTCAAGATAATATGGGCCTAACACCATATTCCCAATATGCCTCAATGGGCGTGTAACGGGTTCCTTTACCTTTTTTTTTTTTTCAAACATCTTGTAGTCTTTTCTTCGCTTCTCATATCTATCTATCTATCTGTCTATCTATCTATCTATCTATCTATCTATCTATCTATCTATCTATCTATCTATCTATCTATCTATCTATCTATCTATCTGTCTATCTGTCTATCTGTCTATCTGTCTATCTATCTGTCTATCAAGAGGGAACAGAGAAATAGTAAAGATGGTTATGCATGCCATTGTACGTGTGTGCTTATTTTTATGAACTCACATTCTTCAATTCTTGTGTTGTATCGCCTTTTCGCATCCCCCCCCCCCCCCCCCCCCCCCCCCCCCCCCCCCTCCTCCCCCCCCACTCTCCCCCCTACGGTCTTTCACGCACTTACAATGACTATCGTCTCTTTTCGTCATTCGTACTTCAGCCATGTCTTTCTTCTTTATCTCCTTCGTATGCTTCCACTCTCAAATCCATTCTCCTTCATTTCTCTCAGTCGGCCTCTTTCTCCGAGAATGACAACATCCCATAACTTGATTCCCCGCGTGAGAGACATGTTTTCGAGGCAAATCAATGGAGAAGATAATCAGGTTTAGAGTAATCACGGTTTTTCTTCTTTCAACACCTCATCTTTTTTTTTTTTTTTTTTTATTAAAGCTGAGGGAAAAGGTTAATACAGAAATCAGAACTTGGTTAGATATTTTAGATGGCTTGATGACGACTGTTGTTGGCCGAGCAAAAAAACTGTAGACAGTGATATTTGGAGAAGGGTAGTTACGACGCTTAAAAGAAAAAACAAAATAAAATAAATATTATTTTGCTAAATACAGGCTGTACTTATTTCTGATGCCCATCAGATTGTGACATCATACTTCTTCTTCTTCTTCAAGTACTGGGCCGGTTGATATAGGCGATCATGTCTCTCCACACCTTTCTGTCTCCAGTACTGTTATAAATGATGTTGTTGCTGTTTTGTCATGATATGATTTGATGCTGTCCAATATCTTCTCTCTCTGTCGTCCTCTACCTCCTTTTTCTTCAATATTTCATGTTGTCGCAAAATATTCCCTCTTTTTTCTTCTCATAACCGGCACGAAGAAAGTGGATTGCTTCTCTCAAACGTCAGTAATAGGCTTCTCTCAAACGTCAGTAATAGGCTTCTTTCAAACGTCAGTAATAGGCTTCTTTCAAACGTCAGTAATAGGCTTCTTTCAAACGTCAGTAATAGGCTTCTTTCAAACGTCAGTAATAGGCTTCTTTCAAACGTCAGTAATAGGCTTCTTTCAAAAGTCAGTAATAGGCTTCTCTCAAACGTCAGTAATCGGCTTCTTTCAAACGTCAGTAATAGGCTTCTTTTGCGCAGTGCTCTCTTTCAGGACATCCTCATTACCCTATATAACCATCTATTTCTGTAAAGCCACATCTTTGAGGCCTCCAGCAATTTTCCTGCTTGTTTTGGAATTGTCCATAAATCACTGCCGTTTGTCAGGATTGGTTCGATATAACACTGAAGAACTCGCTTACTTTCACTGACAAAGAAAATACTTTCAATATATGAAATACTGCACAATGGGCTGATCACCTGTTTGCCAGTCACTTTGATTACGGAAACAACAACAAATAAAGATTAATTTGTGGTTGCCCTAAAGACGCCACTAGGCGTGATGGGAAACAACGGCAAATAAAATCAGTTTGTTGTTGCCCTTAAGACGCCACTAGGCGTGATTGGCCATTGTCTGCTTTGACGGTCGATGGCTAAGGATGGAAGAAGAAGATATGAAATACTGCTTTTGCATGGGGCTCTCTACTCTTCTCTCTTGTCATGCATATTCCATCAGATGTTATTAACGTGCCTAGATATTCGTCATTTGTTTTACGAATGTTCCATTTACTTTGATAGTACATTCTGGAGAAGTCATTTTCGTCGAGATGACCATGAGCTTTGACTTTTCTCTATAGAGGGCTAAGGCCTTTTTTCCACTTTACGTCTCTACAGTATCAATCATTTCTTGCAGCACCCGCTCACATTTTGCTATTAAGACTGTTTTATCAGCGCATTTCAAGTTGTTTATATTATGTCCACCAAGTGATATTCCTGACAAGTCCTCTAGGAATCTCATTTTATGTTCACTGTGCAAATTAACAGATTCGGTGACAGCAGAAAACCCTACCTAACACCCTGTTTTATTTGCTAGAACGTCCCTATTTGGCTGCCAATTCTTTTAGCTGCTGTTTCCCAGTAAACTCTGGGTCATCCTGGAGGTGTGGATCCCTGGCTCTTAGTTTCCCATATTTGTCGTGGTAGCCGATGTAATCATTAAAGCACAAGTACATTTCTGTTTTACTTTTGCGGCTCTTTCTGTTACTAATCGTATAATATATATGGCATTGTTTGTGCCTATACCTTCTAAAAATCCAAATTTTTCATCCCCATTTTCTGGTTTTATTCTATCTCTCACTCGCCTCATATTTCTTAACACTATTTTGGTCACATGACTCATGAGATTCGCTGTCCAGTCTACTTCACATTCCATGGCCCCATGTTCCATTGGTAAAACCATGAATATGGATTTTTGTGGATCATTAGGTATGTAACCACAATTGTAGATGTCATTGAACAGTTTTGGTATCCCTGTCACGAAATGGATTTAGGACTAGAGACTGTCTACATATAGTGACAAGACAATAGTAAGAAGAAAGACTGAAATGATAGATTCAGATAGAAATATAGTGCAAACTGTGAAAGTTGAGACCATTGGCTCCGAGGTTGAGAACCGAGGTTGATTCTTTCCTCGCCACTTCGGACGTTTAAATTGCTATGGCCTCGAACCACCTCTAACTACCCTATGGGGATAAGGTTCAATTAAGATTCACAAACACCAAGGTACAGACAACATATAGCTACTGTACTAAAGGAAATGACTGATGCCAGCTACAATTTATACAAGTTTATTATACACCTATAAACAACAAACATATGCATGTCCCTTACATCAAGTGCGAGGATGCACTCCTGAAACAAAAGCAAGCACAGTTAAAAATGCATCAACCCCAACCCTTCTCCCACAATTGCAACCTGTATGGAGAAAGAAGGTAAGGTTAACTGAAATGAACTACACTGCACTTGATGTCGCCTACACTCCAAACTAGCTGTTCTAAATTCTAACTCTAACTCTAAGTCCACTGATAGCTGGAACGACGGCGAAGTGACTACACAATCTCTGCACAGACTTCGGTTCTACACAGCCTATCCTGGAATCTCCTGAACACAACTAACGGCACCTCTAAACTTCAGCAGCTGTCCTCTGCTATGATTCACCAAAACTAACAGTTCTGCCTATCTGTGCTGACTTCAGTAGAGAGAATGTTTACCCTATCTCTCTCCACTAACTCTGGACTTGATGACTGAGGGTTAACAGAACCCCACTGGATTCTGGACTGGAACTGTAGCGGACTTCTACCACTCGGAAATTACCTGCCCGAGTACCTATAACTGGGCTGTCGGCTTTATTATGGCCGTGAAGAAACGAACACAAAATTACCACACCGCTGGCAGCCTGCCAAATCTGCGTGTGTAACGAGCGTCAGAGCTCAGGATTTATCCACAAAAATCCTATTCGCTGGAAAATGTCTTCCCCTGGTTGGGAAAACGTATTTTCTTCCTCTCCGTCCACTACTGGCAACTAACGTAAAACCCTTGCGGTTCTGCGAATGCCCCAACTTTGCCGTGGGAGAAATTTTGTGGTCTCAAAATTCCGCTCTCATTCCCACAAAAAAAAACCGGCACCTGCTGTTTAGACAAAAGCAAAAACAACAGCTAAACAAAACGTTAATACTCTATTACAAATAACAATTAACTTCCTGACAAACCCTTAAGTCTTTAACACTTAAGTCTCCCCCGTCTATAATCAATACAGCTCCCCTACTCTCTCCCGTTATGCACCACCATACAAAATCATGCAAACAAAGTCCGCTCCCCCCACTGAGCTCCCTTCTCTACCTGAGCCCACAAGGTAAACATTGGCTAACCCAGATCGCCTGTTCTGCCTGACTAACTCCGAGCAACCACCATATTTTCAATGGCCCGTCTGGGCAGACGTACTGTGGCCTACTTCTTACGCTGACACTAATGCCGTAATGTTTAACACAACTAAAACTAGCCTTCTCAAGGAATTCCTAAAATTCCCGTCAATAATAGTAATCACATTCAAAATGTAATACAAAATAATTCCCTTAACATAAATAAATGTCATCTCCATCTTCTGAATACACAGAATAACAAAGCACAATCAATAACCTATAACCCTGTTTACGCTAGCATCTACATGCCGTCAAAAGTTATACATAACCCCTGGTTATCAAATTGAAAACCCCGTAGTTCAACCACGTGTTTGTAATTTTATGACCACGTGCTTATCTCCCCCTCGTCCCTCTGAACGTCGTATCAATAACAATTCCGTAACCAACGCGCCCACGCGCTTCCAAATTATGCCTCTTTCACTCCCGTCCACAGATATATGCGTAACTATATAAATAGCGAGCATCAATACTCTCACTAAAATCACAAATAAAAATACACATTACGCGCTCCCGACTATTCTGTAAATAAATAAAATTCGCAGATGCGAGTTTCTCTCCCGACCGACTTTGCAATAATACAAAGCGGTGATATCTCAACTTTTAAACCATGCCGCTATTCTTTCAACAAGGAATTAAATGGACCTAGTTTCTCATGTCTATCACTCAGATCGAATTGATGGTTCTGGAGTTAAATTAAACTAAACTGCCCAAAGAAACTTAAATGATCGGCTAGGACTAGAAAAATTAAATAAAGTCCTCACGCAAAAATTCATGCTTACCAAATCTCGAATGTCCTACTGAAGGCACTCGACTTGACTGGCAACCGGCTTTGGCAATTTTTTCCATTAAAAGAGAAATAAACTATGAAATATAGGCCTTTTATAATCGAGCCCCCCACGCGCCGACTTCGTGACGTCATATGCGCGGCGTGGTTGTAAAGCCAATGAGAGCTCTGCATTTTAACTGCAGTTATCTCTCAGCCAATCAGAACCTTAGATCTTTCTGATGCAACCAGTTTCTGCTAGACGAAGAACCGGGAATTGGTCCTAGCCCTATACTGCGGAAATGAAGCAAAAATGGCCGCAAATAATTTAACTCCCGAAAAAGGCGTATATGGCCACGCAATATCTTTAAAAAAAGACAATCTGGTGCCAATCCTGATCTAGCATCTATAATCTTAATCTAGAATAATACTTTCTAATTCCCTACACCCCCATTCTAAACACATAAAGAAGAACCATAAAGCAGATGAGATCAAACTCCCTCGTGATCTCATCTTGAAAAAAAACGTAAATAATAGAAGGAGAAGAAACATGGAGAAGGATTTTTCTGTAATCCCTCCAAAAATAGTGAACAAAATGCAAGGAGAAAAAGACATGGGCCATTTGAAAGACAGAATCTCAGTACTTTCGTCACATCACTCCCACCTTCGAAGATTGAGCATCGATCTCATTACTGAAATCTCTGTGTTTCACACTGGCCCTTAACTCTGTCTACAAGGCTGTCTGTCCTTACCCCTCCTATTCAGTGTTCTTCGACCTTCCTCTTTTGCGTTTCCTCCTTCCTCCTCTCCTAGAATGAGCTCCTATGCTCCGTTGGGAGAGTTGATCTCTCTTCAGACCTGTGCCGTCTAATGGCGGGTCTGAACTTTCCCTTGCTATGACCGTCCAAAGGCTGTCCTGGTCAGCTGATGTGACTGACGGGCGCTGTGGCGACCTGGCAATGGCGACTACCTTGCTGCTCATCAGCGGGTTTGAAACCGCTGGTACCGTGCGAAACTGATGCAACGTCTCGGGTTCCTCTGGTGTAGAGCCTCCGATTTCTTGCTGGGTGTCTATTGGATCACGATCGACCTCAATAGCTTCTACCTGTGAAGAAAGGTAGGTAAGATCTGCCCCTGGCAGCGGTTCTGGACTCGCTCTTCCCCTACCAATCTGAAGCGGGACAGAGCTCTCCAAAATAGCTCCTTGCAAATGCGTAAGGTCGCTTTTCTCACTCTTTTCTGGCCTGAAAAGTTGGTGAGATGAAACTGTAGACCACGGGAGCTCTCCGTCTAACACCCTGGTTCTACCTTCAACCTTGCCCTCCCCTGTGAGAGTTACTGGCGTCAGTTGGAATGTGTCCTGCAGTGACACTTGACGGTTTAAGATCCCGTTAGATCGCGGAGAATCTGAGTTAAAGCTCTCAGTAACTGGTTCCAATGTTCCGTGAAACGAATTGGAAAAGATAGCCAATTTTTCAGGCTGCTCGTTACAAGAGTTGTTTCCTGTAAACGAGATACGAGAGTTGTGGGGCCCCTCTCCGTCTATAGGCCAACGGATACTCAGATCACTGTCCTCCTCCGTTTGAGTAAAGTGCTGGTCGGATGGGGCTCCAGGGCTGGTTGGAACTATATGCTCGCTCAGACCGCTATCTTGTGCCCTATGAAGATGGCGCTGGTCGTTGACATATGTAATACTGCTCTTGTCAGTATGTCCCTCACTTGAAGGAGCTAATACCATCGGGGGCCTAATTCCCGACAACAAAGAGTGTACTTCCGGAATCAGAGGCGTCGTCACCACTGTTTGGCCGGTTGGCTGAACAGGGCTGGCGGGCGAATTTGCCTCTGCAAATAACATATCACTGTCGTCAGAGGCGTTGCACCCCTCCTTGGCACGACAGCTATGTTTGAGCTCGCTCGGGGCTCCGTGAATTAGGGGTTCTCCTTTTTCACTTATCTGGCCTGCAGTAGGCCCCCTTGCATCAGCAAGGATCGGTGTGGTCGGGTTCCCCAAAACCAAATATGGGTTGCCAAGAATGAAGTCATAGGCTGGCTGAGCCGTTACAGCTGCCTTGATGGTGCCAGACACGAACTTACATTTCACTTTAATATTGGCTACGGGAAAGCACTGTGAAGTCCCTTTCCTTAAAACTCCACCAATATTCACTTTTTCTTTCGTCATCTGCCAGGGCTTCACCAGATGTCGGGCGACTATGCTGGGGTAGGTAAGCCCGCTGTCAAATAAGCATGTTGTCTCAGTCCCGTTCACTTCTGCTGGCCCGCTGTTGGAAAACAACTTCTCTGACTGGAAGGGTTTCCACTTCTTCCCTTGTTTCACCCTCACAGGCCTTAAACAAGCCATCTGATGAGCGGGTTGTTTGTTTGGGCACCGTGTTGTCCAATGAGAAGTAGTCCGACAGAACCTACAATATCTCTCATTATCTCCCCGGTTCCTGACGGGTTCATGAGAAGTCGGCCCCTGTGTTCTGTTAGGCGGCTGGGAGCGCATGTTATGACTGGGAGGGGGCTCCTTGCGAGACGGCCCTTGCGGTTGGTGAGCTGAAGAGGAAGGCGAATGCGATGAAGATGCTCCTTTGTCCGGGGCTGGCAGGTCAGGGTGTTTTCTTTTCTGGCCCAGTACTTCGGCCTGGGCCGTCTGGAACCTTTCTGCAAATAGAATTATCTGGTCCAGTTGCTGTGCGCCCTGCTCCGCCAGGTACTTCCTTAAGTCCGGAGACATGTTGGCCTTTATCTGTTCGCACATGATGAGCTCTTCGAGTCCTTCAAACGATTTAGCCAAACCCGACAACTCTCTCCAGCGAGTGAGGTAATTCCTCAGCCTCTCTGCGAACTGGGGAAAACTTTCTCCTTTCTCCAGTCGACTTTCCCTAAACATTGTTTGGCACTTCCGGGGAGTCCATTGGAATCGCTGTAACAGGGCGTTCCGCAGAGCCTCAAAGTTACCTTGGTCATCTACCAGCATCTTGCTATAGACCTCATACGCATGTCCTCTTAGAGATTGAGATAATTTGAGACACCAAAGACTATCATCCAGCCCGTATGCCTTTGCCATCCGTTCAAATTTTTCTAAAAATACCTCAATTTTCTCATTCCCGTTAGGAAAAGAGTCCATCGGAAAATTCATGGCTGCCATCCGGGGCCCTCCGTTTCCTGAGGTGTCTGTTGCTCCTGCTCCGGGAGAATCTCCGTTAGCCGAACTGCCTTCCGAAGATCGGTACTGCAGTTCCAGTGAACGCAGGGCAAGTTCATGCTGTCTCTCTGCTGCCTTCTCCCTCTCTTGGGCTTCCCTCTGTGCTAACTTCTCCTGGGCTTCCCTCTGTGCTATCTTCTCCTGGGCTTCCCTCTGTGCTATCTTCTCCTGGGCTTCCCTCTCTGCTTTTCTCTCTTCTGCCTGTCGGGTCTTCTCTTCTTTCTCCGTCTGCCGGTCCTGTTCCCTCATAATGTAAGCCCTAGTCTCGGCCTCATTCATCCCCATGCTTTTAGCTGCGTCCTTCCCTGCAGTAAGTAGCTTGACCAATTCAGCCATCTTACCTGACAAATCAGCAGTACTCACAACGAGGGGAAATGACAAGAAAGGAACAAGAAAAATTTACTGTTACCTACTAGGAATATGCTGTCGCAAAAACCCGCACTCAGACTAGCACCAAGTCTGACTAATAACTACCTGAAAAAAATTCAAGTTATCCAGCTACCCAAAACCCGAATTTACTTTCCTGTCAAGAAAAAAATTCCATTAGCCATCAATTACTTCTAAGTCATAAACAACCTTACAACCACTATCATCTATACTAACTGGAACCTGTGGAAAAAAACTTATAGCTGGATCAGTCTTAATATAGCTCAAGTCTAGGGGATCATTTTTTTTGAAATCTATTTCCAGAACTTTCTACAGAGACAATCTATGAATCTAGAATTGATCCCAACAAAGATGATCCCAAGGACGACGCCACCACTTTGTCAAGATCACAGAATTGAACGTAACAAAGATGATTCACCGGACGATAGCACCCACTTTGTCACGAAATGGATTTAGGACTAGAGACTGTCTACATATAGTGACAAGACAATAGTAAGAAGAAAGACTGAAATGATAGATTCAGATAGAAATATAGTGCAAACTGTGAAAGTTGAGACCATTGGCTCCGAGGTTGAGAACCGAGGTTGATTCTTTCCTCGCCACTTCGGACGTTTAAATTGCTATGGCCTCGAACCACCTCTAACTACCCTATGGGGATAAGGTTCAATTAAGATTCACAAACACCAAGGTACAGACAACATATAGCTACTGTACTAAAGGAAATGACTGATGCCAGCTACAATTTATACAAGTTTATTATACACCTATAAACAACAAACATATGCATGTCCCTTACATCAAGTGCGAGGATGCACTCCTGAAACAAAAGCAAGCACAGTTAAAAATGCATCAACCCCAACCCTTCTCCCACAATTGCAACCTGTATGGAGAAAGAAGGTAAGGTTAACTGAAATGAACTACACTGCACTTGATGTCGCCTACACTCCAAACTAGCTGTTCTAAATTCTAACTCTAACTCTAAGTCCACTGATAGCTGGAACGACGGCGAAGTGACTACACCATCTCTGCACAGACTTCGGTTCTACACAGCCTATCCTGGAATCTCCTGAACACAACTAACTGCACCTCTAAACTTCAGCAGCTGTCCTCTGCTATGATTCACCAAAACTAACAGTTCTGCCTATCTGTGCTGACTTCAGTAGAGAGAATGTTTACCCTATCTCTCTCCACTAACTCTGGACTTGATGACTGAGGGTTAACAGAACCCCACTGGATTCTGGACTGGAACTGTAGCGGACTTCTACCACTCGGAAATTACCTGCCCGAGTACCTATAACTGGGCTGTCGGCTTTATTATGGCCGTGAAGAAACGAACACAAAATTACCACACCGCTGGCAGCCTGCCAAATCTGCGTGTGTAACGAGCGTCAGAGCTCAGGATTTATCCACAAAAATCCTATTCGCTGGAAAATGTCTTCCCCTGGTTGGGAAAACGTATTTTCTTCCTCTCCGTCCACTACTGGCAACTAACGTAAAACCCTTGCGGTTCTGCGAATGCCCCAACTTTGCCGTGGGAGAAATTTTGTGGTCTCAAAATTCCGCTCTCATTCCCACAAAAAAACCGGCACCTGCTGTTTAGACAAAAGCAAAAACAACAGCTAAACAAAACGTTAATACTCTATTACAAATAACAATTAACTTCCTGACAAACCCTTAAGTCTTTAACACTTAAGTCTCCCCCGTCTATAATCAATACAGCTCCCCTACTCTCTCCCGTTATGCACCACCATACAAAATCATGCAAACAAAGTCCGCTCCCCCCACTGAGCTCCCTTCTCTACCTGAGCCCACAAGGTAAACATTGGCTAACCCAGATCGCCTGTTCTGCCTGACTAACTCCGAGCAACCACCATATTTTCAATGGCCCGTCTGGGCAGACGTACTGTGGCCTACTTCTTACGCTGACACTAATGCCGTAATGTTTAACACAACTAAAACTAGCCTTCTCAAGGAATTCCTAAAATTCCCGTCAATAATAGTAATCACATTCAAAATGTAATACAAAATAATTCCCTTAACATAAATAAATGTCATCTCCATCTTCTGAATACACAGAATAACAAAGCACAATCAATAACCTATAACCCTGTTTACGCTAGCATCTACATGCCGTCAAAAGTTATACATAACCCCTGGTTATCAAATTGAAAACCCCGTAGTTCAACCACGTGTTTGTAATTTTATGACCACGTGCTTATCTCCCCCTCGTCCCTCTGAACGTCGTATCAATAACAATTCCGTAACCAACGCGCCCACGCGCTTCCAAATTATGCCTCTTTCACTCCCGTCCACAGATATATGCGTAACTATATAAATAGCGAGCATCAATACTCTCACTAAAATCACAAATAAAAATACACATTACGCGCTCCCGACTATTCTGTAAATAAATAAAATTCGCAGATGCGAGTTTCTCTCCCGACCGACTTTGCAATAATACAAAGCGGTGATATCTCAACTTTTAAACCATGCCGCTATTCTTTCAACAAGGAATTAAATGGACCTAGTTTCTCATGTCTATCACTCAGATCGAATTGATGGCTCTGGAGTTAAATTAAACTAAACTGCCCAAAGAAACTTAAATGATCGGCTAGGACTAGAAAAATTAAATAAAGTCCTCACGCAAAAATTCATGCTTACCAAATCTCGAATGTCCTACTGAAGGCACTCGACTTGACTGGCAACCGGCTTTGGCAATTTTTTCCATTAAAAGAGAAATAAACTATGAAATATAGGCCTTTTATAATCGAGCCCCCCACGCGCCGACTTCGTGACGTCATATGCGCGGCGTGGTTGTAAAGCCAATGAGAGCTCTGCATTTTAACTGCAGTTATCTCTCAGCCAATCAGAACCTTAGATCTTTCTGATGCAACCAGTTTCTGCTAGACAAAGAACCGGGAATTGGTCCTAGCCCTATACTGCGGAAATGAAGCAAAAATGGCCGCAAATAATTTAACTCCCGAAAAAGGCGTATATGGCCACGCAATATCTTTAAAAAAAGACAATCTGGTGCCAATCCTGATCTAGCATCTATAATCTTAATCTAGAATAATACTTTCTAATTCCCTACACCCCCATTCTAAACACATAAAGAAGAACCATAAAGCAGATGAGATCAAACTCCCTCGTGATCTCATCTTGAAAAAAAAAACGTAAATAATAGAAGGAGAAGAAACATGGAGAAGGATTTTTCTGTAATCCCTCCAAAAATAGTGAACAAAATGCAAGGAGAAAAAGACATGGGCCATTTGAAAGACAGAATCTCAGTACTTTCGTCACAATCCCTAATATCCCAAATTCTCCCACGAACTCCATTTCCGCCACTGTTAAATTAACTGATCAAGGCTTTTGGTCATTCTTCATGTGGCGCATTGTGTTCTCAACTTTGCCAGAAGTATTGGTGGTCATCGTAGAGCTCCTTTATATGTTCTATCCATCTCTTTATCATGTTCTCTGGACCCATTAATAATGTGTTTTCTTTTGATTTTAAGCTGACATTGGCTAGTTGTGTCATTCTGCTTGTATATATATATAAATTTGTTAGTTTTTCTATGATGCATTCCAAGTTCTCTACACTTGTAGTTTAGCCTTGCTTCTTTTGATTTTTAAAATATGTTTTTACTACTTATTTATTTAATCTGTCATATTCTTCTTTGTCTTGCTTCTTCTTCCATCTTGCATCCATCAGTTGTATTGACGTCTTTAGCATTACCCACTTTTCGTCTATATGCTGTATTTTTTCTGTTGAATTGTACCTATACCGATGTGTAATGTCATATCTCTCACTGATTTCTTTATCTGATTTAAGTGAGATTATGCCTAACGATGTTTCTTAAAACGGTTTTCCTGTCACTAGTACATGGTCACTGCACCGGTCTGCTCCTAGCCTAGTTTTCATAGACTTCCAACTGTTTCTAAATCTCCTGCATGTTAGTATGTTGTCAATTTGGTGAATAGATGGTATCTCAATCTGTTATGACCTGTGCAAAGTCTGAATATTACCACTTGTTCACTTCTGCTGAGCTGGTAATATGTATCATTTTTTTGATGGCCTGGATGCTCTTCTTCCCACTTGTGCCTGTAACTGCGCTTGGTGAAACTCTTGGCCTCATCATAAGTTATATTTGTGTCAAGTTGAGGAAGCTTTCCCCCTTCCTTTGCCAATCTGTCAGCCTCTTCATTTCCAGGGATGTGTGACGATACGGTTGTGCGATCTCAAGTCCACTCCGGCAGGGTTGCATTACATTCCCGTGCGAGTGATATTTTCTTATTTTTCTCTCCCCTGTCACTATTATGTGGCACATTTTATGCACCATTATTTACTCTCAATGCTGGATCAGTAGAGTGAAGTCTCTAACACTCCACTCCCCTACGGAAGTATTTCCTATAGGACTGTCTTTATCTTGTTTACCACTCCTCAGACTTATTTACGTTCCGCCAGGTGAACTGGGGTATTACCGTAACAATACCCAGTCATTATCACTGGTCAGCGAGCGAGATTCTTATAATGAAAAGACGGTATCGCCCGATCAACATCTATAGAAGCCAATATTGTCTGTCTGAGATAGCCGTCTGAGGTGGGCAGATTACATAGGTGGTAGATGCGTTTATCGTTTCACGGGACATCCCTGTGTGTGATTATCACGAAAATCTGTCTGGAGAGACAATATTGGTGATAGGAAGCATTTGGACATCAAATGAATTCACATATGGTGTTTATGAGTTGTGCACAAGATGCCGGCGGAAGTCTGACGCAACGATATGAAAAGGTCACGCGTGGATTTTAAATTTAATATTTTGAAACTCGTGAGGGTATTTTTTTGAATTTGAAGCACCCCTACCCACGTAGTGCTGAACGAGATTCAATTGGATTGGTTGATCTGAGAGGCCGAAATATACAATGTATCTCACTGGAAAATTAGGCGGAAATACAGCTGGAATTTGAACTAAGGATTGTGAGATATAATGTAGTGAAGTCAAAGAACAGACAGCCTCGCAACTTTATACATGCAACTCCCAAAAAAAGCCAGAAGAGAAGGATCGGACCTAGAATTCCATTATTAACAGTGACAGATCGAGTATTGGGTAACTTTGGCTTTACAAGTAAACCCGCATTTTTAATACAAGACTGGAAACTTAAAAGGAAGAGGACAGATCTAAGTATTTGGGAAACTTTAAAACTTAAAAAAAAGTAAGCCCACAGTTATAAATACGAAGACTGGAAACCTAAGGAATTGGATCACCGTCATAAGAGAAGCTTTCCCCAGACCAAGTGTTTCACCCGTCATAAGAGGAATTATAGATTTCCAAGCCAAGTGTTTCACCCGTCATTAGAGGGATTCAAAATTTCCAGACTGATTTGAGAGCATATGCACCGAAATTGCTCGTGTCCATTCAAAAATCTGTGCAAGGAGATTGTGTATTCCCAAATTTTGGTTCGTGGTTACAAGCCATCAGACGATTTGTGGTACTAACACCGCTAGTGTGAGAGAAAAACATCCACCCTAACCGCCTACAGTGGAAGAGAGTGTGGAGAAGGCTTTCGTCATCACAGAATTGATGAACCACAGCTGCAGGACTCAGCTAGAGTTAAGTTTCTTGTAAAATAGACGAAAGCAACGGATTTTGATAAATCCTTACCTCCGTCTCCGTGACGAAAACTTTTATCTAAATTTCACCAACCTTTCCATATTTATTTTAACTGTTAAAGTCTAATTCATTATTAAAATTGTTACATGTTGTTTTAAAACTAAACAATCATAGTCGCTCCAGTTTTATTTGTATGAAAGCAAACGTATGAGCCAGAATATTATATATATATATATATATATATACATACCTAGACATATATTTACCTCTAAACAGAGCTATTACTTATAAGAGGAATTTCGTTGGATTACACCAACTGGGGGCTTGAACGGGCTAAACCTTTGCTTTTCACAAAAGGTTACTCTTAGGTCATCCAGTTCAGCATTACTTTGACTTTTCAGCGTTAAAATTACTGACAGCGCATCTGAGAAGATAGCTAGTGGTCTCTCTGAGCTTTCTTCTGTCATTAGGATTTCTGCTGCAGTTTTTAAGGCCTCTGCCTCTGCTCTGAAGTTACTTGAAAATTTCCCTGTTGCGACTGCTATCTTTTTTGTTTTTGTGTGCCATTGCTTAAGCTCAGGAAGACTCCTCCACCCCCATTTTCTGTTGCATTAGTTGCTGATCCGTCAATGTATGCATGGATCCAGGTGTTGCTTGTTTAATGTTTCTCTATATATTTTGTGGTTAGGACTCTCCTTTCTGTTTCATTTTGGCTGTTCTTTCTCTCAATATCAGAAACATTTTGTATCATTTGAGGGAAGCACTGTTGTTTCCAAACTGGTAGATTGTGTGCAGTACATATGAGCGTAGCTGTTAATATTGCATTTATGGGGTCTGCTCTCTTTTTTGTTTTGACTGTCTCTACAAAGTAGCTTCGCTTCAGTCTTCCCCTTCCAAGTCCATTTATTCTCTAGTATCAGCCTCCTGAAGTTTGTTGTCAATTTGATTATGGATACTGTTTCCTAGACATTTCAATGTCTAAGGGCGTCTAAGATGATAACAAAATCAGCTGTTTCCCACTATCATATAATTTATTCTTGCTCACTTTAGCAACCTGTCACATCTTTCAATTCTTTCTCCCGGGCCATAACCAACAGTTACATTGTCCATATTTTCATTACCAACATTTTCATCTAAGTCTCCAAGTGCTATAAATGAAGCTTATGATTTGCACTCCATCGTCGCCATGTCAATATGATTGTAGGCTGAGTGTGTCAATTTCTTCTTCTGTACGATTTGCTTTTGGTACCGTACTTACAGGTGTTTAAAATTGATATCTAGTGGTGTACAATTTACTTTAAGTAATAGGATTCGATCTGATAATGCTCAAAATCCCTTTACTGATCTTGCACTTTCTGCATCTAAAATTATGCCTACTTCTCTTTTATATGTATTTCATGTAGAATCAATTATTTTGTAGTTGTCAGAATAGACTTCACTTCACACATTTCAGGATATTGCATTTCACATAGTTCTAGAA
Organism: Oreohelix idahoensis; assembly: GCA_024509875.1. NCBI lineage: Eukaryota > Metazoa > Mollusca > Gastropoda > Stylommatophora > Oreohelicidae > Oreohelix > Oreohelix idahoensis. The sequence goes on from JAMPIV010015601.1 coordinate 255,694, forward strand.
CATTTGTATTCATTCTTTTCATTTCTCTCTTGATGTTATGTAATCTTCATTCCACATTAGTGTTTTTATTGCTAAGGTACCCTTAATTATAATTTCTCTGATAGCATAAGTACGGCTGGAAATTAGTGTTCAAAGATGAGATGATTATGAAAATGATAAATCATCAACCATGTCTGGGGATTCCTGAACAAGGACCGCCTGGTAAAGTTATTAACTGGTTTTCTTAATGTTTGTCCTATCCAAAGTCAGCTTCTTCTCCTCATTTCCTGTTCCCCTTGTGTTTTTCTGGTTCTATGTATTCGTTCTATATTAGCGACCTTGTCATACCATTTCAATCTGTCTATTTTGCACAAGCATTCACTTATGAAAGTCTCTATCTTTCTGTTGTGTCATTAAAATTTTCGGGTTTCTCTGAGTGATGTGTTTGTTCTGGCTTGAATGGTTGAGTTGGAATATTTTCTTTAGTTGATGATGAAATTATCACGCTCGGAGATTTCAATGCCAGAGTTGGAAATGACCATGCTAGATGGGGTGAAGTTATCTGAAGATATGGAGAAGATGCTCTCAATGACAATGGAAAGCGACTCCTTAGATTCTGCAGTGAGCAGAATCTGATCATTACAAACACAAAGTTCTCCTATAAGCGAATACATGCATACACTAGATGTGAACCAACTAAGAATGAGAAGTCAGTGATCGACTATGCCATTGTTAAGAGGAGCTCATTCAAATGTGTCCGGGATGCTAGAGTCTGGAGGGGGCCAGAGATTGGAAGTGATCACTACCTGCTTACAATCAAAAGAACAACTGAAAGGGTTGCTCAGCCTAGGAACTGCCCAACATCACGCAAGAAACAAAGTAAACGAACGGGAGAAATGAGCATTAAGACCTACAAGCTGAGAGAGCCAGAAATTAAGACCAGATATCAGTGGCTTATTGCTGCTGTGGTGAGCAACACAGAAAAACAACCCGACGACTATGAAACCCTCTGGCTTTAATTCAAGGACATCATAAAGACAGCTGCTGCAGAAGCATGTGGTGAAGTCCGACTTGGGAACAAGAGAAAGAGGACGCCTTGGTGGACAGAGGAAATCAAAGAGAAAATAAGAGAGAAGAAAATGGCATGGAAACAATACTTAGGAGCTAAAAACACAACAGGACAAATGGAGAAATATAGAGAATATGTGACACTCAGAACAGAAACAAAAAACAAGATGCTAGCAGCAAAACAGAAGTCCTGGGAAGAATTTGGAGAAAAGCTAGAAAAAGATGCACAAGAAAACCAGAAATTGTTCTATAAGACCCAAAAGAACATGAGGAAGGAAAAGCAATGCCCTCTCAAATTTATAAAGGACAAGCAAGGCAAATTGCTTACTGCACCGAAGGAAGTAATGGAAAGATGGAAAGAATATTTCTCAGAGCTCCTGGATGGTGAGCATGATGAAGCATCAGAAATGATAACCACGAGCACAGAAGATAAAACCAATGATGGTGAAGATGGAAGAACTGAAGGCAGCACTGGAGAAAATCAAGATGGACAAAGCAGCAGGGCATGATGGTATAATACCAGAAATGGTTAAGTACATGGGAGCATCAAGCGACCTATTACTCTTAAGGATCCTACAGGCAGCGTGGTGCAACTAGACCATACCAAAGGATTGGGAGATTGCCATCATAACACCAATTTTCAAAAAGGGTGACAATCGACAATGTGGAAACCATAGAGGCGTATCCCTTCTCAGTGTCCCTGATAAAATCTACTCTAGAATCCTAGAGCAGAGACTCCGACGCCTAGCTGAGCCACAATTGGATGAGGTCCAGTGCGGATTCCGAGCAAACCGAAGTACTCAAGACCTAATCTTCACACTCAGACAGCTGAGTGAAAAGGCCCTTGAGTATAAGAGTGAGATCCATCTTTGTTTCATAGATCTGGAAAAAGCGTTTGACAGAGTCCACTGGAGCAATCTTTGGGACTGTTTGGCAAGCACGAACATTCCAGCACCTCTGACTCATGCTATACAGAGCTTCTACAGGTCTTGCAGAAATTATGTGAGGACAGTGAACCATAAGTCAGAAGAGTTCAGGACTACCACTGGTGTAAGACAAGGTGATATCCTGTCACCTTATCTTTTCATACTCCTCATGGACGATGTTATCAAGGCATGTAAGGAGAGAACAAGAAAGTATTCAGTGGGGTACTGGAAGATGAGACAGGTCTGTATTTCAGAGCTGGCATATGCTGATGATGTTGCCCTGATTGCTAAATCAGAGTCACATTTCCAATCCAACCTGCAAGTCTGGAAGGAAGAGCTGGAGAAGAGAGGGATTGGCATAAGCAGTTCTAAAACAAAATCCATGGTGATATCACGAGAAGAAAGAAGATATCAGATTAAGCTGGGAGAACAGGTCCTGGAGCAGGTCGACCACTTTAAATACCTCGGAGCTATTATAGACCGAGAGGCATCAAAGAAGATTTGGCCTCTCGAAAAGCAGCAGCTGGGAGACTTTTTCAGGCCATAAATCGAAGATTCCTCAGTAAGAGAGAGAATGGTAAGAAAACGAAGATGGCTGTATACCGCTCCACCTATGTCCCAGTCTTGACACATGGATGCGAGTTAGGGGGCAATAGCTACAACCCACAAAAGCCAGATCCAAACCTCAGAAATGAGGTGTCTGAGGAAGGTGGTTGAAGTAACAAGAAGAGACATGGTCCGCAACCAGACGATACGTCAAGGCCTAAAATCCCACCCCCTGCAGACCCAAGTAGAACAGTCCCAACTAAGATGGTTTGGCCATGTCTGCAGAATGGGAGAAGATCGGCTACCACGACACGCATGGGAAACAAAGTGCCAGGGATCCAGATCCCCAGGACGATCCAGAGTCCGCTGGGAGGACAACAGTAGACAATCTTTGAAGGACCGAGGACTAGAATGGAACCAGGCCAGGAGGAAGACAGCCGATAGGATAGTCTGGCGCTCTCTTTTCCAAACCTCTACATCTCACGGTAGAAGGGGAACGACTAAGTAACTAAGTAAGTAATATCCTCCGTAATCCCTGGCCAGTAGTAATAAGTGGCTATCCTTTGACATGTGGCGCTGATTCTGAGATGTCCAGTCAAAGGAACTACCGTATAGAACTACATTCTATATGTTAGTTGGTTTTTTTATGTGATGCAAATGTTGATGTGTAGTTGGCCAGGTACGCGTGTCGATGTCACCTGAACAGTGTACTGGTGCGGTGAAGATCTGGGTCACTTACGCTGACAGCATACATGGTCCTTGTTGTCGTGGAATATTCTAATCCACATATATAAAGTATCAGGTAAATATAAAGCCTAACAAATACATATAATAAAGGAAGAAGAATGGTAAAGAACAGTGCTGTCACAATGACTGTACTCGAAATCCCCCTTGTTTTCTACTTCGTCGGCAAATTGTAACGCCTTCACGTTGATAGTAAAAGCCTACTGTATTATTACCCGCTTTCTTCAATGAAACGTGTGCTGTATTTCTTGCAAAAACATTGAGATACCAAGCTGATCAATGACCTAATTTTAATATTTCATTCATTCCATTTTATACACGGCGTAACTAAAGACAGATGGACTAAAGGATAGAGAGAAGGGAGGGCTGAAAATCAGGAACGCATGCAAAATTGAACATGCGTCTCGCTATTAATGCCACCCCAACAAGCGTAACGCGATACACACTTACTACTATCACGCGTGTAAGGCCACATGCACTAACTTTTTCGGACGGACAGTGATAAAAACACTAACCTTCCCAGAGTTAGGTTTTTAAAATCCTGAAAAACTCTTATTAGAAAAGATGACAATAGATGGGTTTACGTTTGGAAACATTACAGTACCCAGACAGCACATCTTCGAAACAGGAGGTTGAAGAAATTGCATATTTTGAACGCAGCCACTTAGCTCTTTTAAATTTGTATATTTGGGTTCCTTAGGGCTTGCTGACAAAGAATATGTAAAACGTTACGCAAATAGTCTAGGAATTAACAAGTTATAACCAAAATAAAATAGTGGGGATGCCTGACAGCATGAAATCATTTCTGCTCATAAAATTTTTTTATAATGTGTTTGAAAAAACCTTACGTACGGAAATAGCTTACCATGTAAACTCCAAATTGATTGGAGCGCAACAAATATAAGACTAAACACGATTGGTCGGACTATAAATACTATCTTTGGTTGTTAGGGGAGACGTAGGAAGGTAACATTTTTTTCAAACACTTGTCGAAACGTGGCTCCATTGGCCAGACTCGCTGATATAATCACTTAGGAGCGTTAGTTCGAGACCACTAGTTCAAATAAGCTTGATAAAGCAACAGTGCGTTGAAGCCAGCTCATATTTTTGCTAAATAAAAGCCTGGAACATAAGCAGATGGGAATTTGTGCCAGTAATTGTGCCAGAATTCATTGCTAGTCAACGTATCTGTGTTTTATTCTATGAATTGTGGTAAGCTTGAAACATTCAGTATCTTTTAATGAAAATTGAATGTGAATTGTTAATTTATGCCTGTATATATGTGTAGTTCAGTAGCAAACATGATGTAAAGCCTATAATGCTCCAGCCTGAACAGAAGGTGTCGGAGGAAAGTAAAACGGCATGGAATGGCCAAACAGTACACTGACACCTAGATGATTGACTAGAAAGAACTAATGCTGGAAGTGCAGAGGCGTAGTAACCATTAAGGAGGTTAATACTGGTATAAAGTATTTCAGATGAAGCTGACAGTTGGCCTAACGCTCTGAACTCAATGTTTGTGATGTATTGTGCTCAGTGTAGAACTAGAGTATCAATTAGTTATGAAGTAGAAGGTACATCCTTCTTGTTTTCAGGGACCGTGGTCTTGATGGTATTGAGCAGCACCTGGTCAGAGCTTTGCTGAATCCAGAGTCGGACAGCATACTCCTTGGTCCATTTAGCTATCAGTGAGGTGTCTCCAGAGCACAGGGGAGAAATCGAGCAGAGGAGTCCTTTCCTGCCGCCATCACGCAAGATAAGCTGATGTGGCCAGCTGAGCTCAAAATTATGTACCCCCATCTTAAAATAACATTGTAACATAAACTTAAGAGGGGAAGTAAATTGTTTTAATATCAGGAACTGAGAACATCTCCAATACTAGTTCCAATAAAGACAAACTATTGAAGTCATGATGACAAATACCAACAGAGCTTGAACAAAACAAAACCAGTATTACCTCATATTACTACTACACAACTGACACACATAGGATACTTTTAATAATATAGGTCACTACAATATTCATATTGATAAATTCTGTACATATAACTTGTAATTAAAATTGATTGTGATTCCTGGTTCCCTTTGTATTTGAATCAGGACACATATTCATTCATGACAGCAATGAATACATATTGTTATTTGAAAAGTTATCAGTGACTCCTTTAAGATATCCTTGTAGAGTGTTTTATGTATGTGAGTGTCACAGTGTTGTCAAGTGTGGTGGAATAAATTAAATTGTTTATCTGTCTGTTGTTGTTATGACTTACACTGCATCATACACATACCCTAGACATACAACGTAGTCATCATACTATTCCAGAATAATTCTGACTGAGATATATATATATATATGTGGCAGCAAGTAAGGTTATCTATAATACACTACTCTTATTAGATATAGATACCTTCACAGCTGATCTCAGTCAGTACACTAAGTCCCCTATAAATATTTATAACATCCCACTTCACCACATATATTGGGGTCTCGCTCTTGGGATTTTGAATCTTTCCCTATTAAAAATATTGGGGGTAATTCACTTCAGGGAATATAAGAATTAAAAGGTATCCTTGGGTGGAATTAAATAAGGTTGAGCTCACGGTGCCTGTGTTGTCCATTAGATATATATGTAGAGATTGAATTGTTGGTTAGACATTGTATAAATTTACCTGATAGACAATGGCGGACCTGGCCAAATTTCGATCTGCTGCTGTTCAGACTGCAAAAGAGTTAGGATTAGATGGGCAAGTTATGGTTGCCTATGTCACTACGGAATGTGACAAATTTATTGAACGCGAAGAAAGAAGGTTTGAAGCCGAAAGAAAGTTAGAGGCTGAAAGGGAAATTAAGAGGTTACAATTTGAGGCTGAGGCTGAGACTAAGAGGTTGCAGATTGAGGCTGAGGCTAAGAAATTGGAAGCAGAAGAAAGAAGATTGACTGCAGAAAGGGAAGAGAAGAAATTAGCTGCAGAAAGGGAAGAGAAGAAATTAGCTGCAGAAAGGGAAGAGAAGAAATTAGCTGCAGAAAGGGAAGACAAGAGATTAGCAGCAGAAAGGGAAGCAGAAGATAAGAGATTACAAAGGGAACATGAGTTACGACTAAGGGAGTTTGAGTTTCAGGGCCATGCTCCTGAAAATGGTGCCAGTCCCTTTGCCTCTGATGCCACTGCTAGCCAAGGAGCCTCAACCTCAGCTATGAATTTCCATTTAGATCATTTTGTTGAGAAAGACGATGATATAGAGAGCTATCTAAATAGGTACGAACTATTAGCTACCACGTATGGGTTAGAGAGAGAAAGGTGGAGCTTAAAGTTATCTCAGGGACTTCGTGGGGCAGCTTATGAAGTTTTTGCAAAAATGAGCAGAGGTGATCAGGAAAATTATGACATGCTAAAGCAGGCGCTTTTGTTAAGATATGAAAAGAATGCAGAATTCTATAGGAAAAAATTTAGGAATGCTAAACTACTGTCAGGTGAAACCTATCACCAGTTCTCTGCACGAATAGAGACATACTTGGAGAAATGGACTTCTCTGGGGAAAACCCAAGATCTTAAGGAAATGGTCCTTATAGAGCAATTAAGAGAGTCCATGGCTCCAGACCTGAGAAAGTTTCTCATGGAACAAGGTGCAGAGAGGCTGGGTGAGTTGCTAAATGTTGCTGAAAGGTATCAAGCAGCTCAAGCAGAGGTAACAGGTAATAAAAAGAAACAAGTGGATAACTTTAGGGCACCACAGAACTTAAACAAATTTGATCCTAGGGATCAAAACAAAGGTAAGCACCAATTTGATAGGCCACGGTATGAAAATAAAAATAAATTCCCACAATTCGATGAAAGGAAATATGATGAAAGAAAATCTTTCAACCAAGGAAAAAGGTGGTGTAAGAATTGTCAGATGGACAATCATGACACTGACCGTTGCAGAAGGAAACCTGTGTATATGGCAACCCTTCAGGTCAGGTCGACCTCAAGACAGGAGGAGGATATTATGTTGGATACCACTCCAGAAGAGATGAGGAAGGCACAGGCTGGGGATAAAACACTCAAGCCTTGTTTCAGGAAATTGTCAACTTGTCGTACAACTCCAGGCAAGGGAGATTTTTACATGAAAAACAAGTTGATGTATAGGAAGACTGGAGCTAGATCCAAAGGTCAAGGACAGCTGGTACTTCCTAAAAGATATAGGACAGACTTAATAAGGAGCCTACATGTGAAACCAGATGGGGACCATGAGAAGATAGGTACCATCATTCAAAAGGTGGCTCACAATTATTATTGGCCCAAAGCAAGATGGGACATTGAGAATTTTGTAGAAAGGTGTAGCATAGCACATGAGGGAACACCCACAAGTGGGAACATGGATCAGGACCTGGACACGCCACGGGGCAAAATTAGGCCTGATAATAAAAAGAAAAATAGATTTGATAAAGTGGACCAAATGGAATGGGAAGCCCCTTTTCACGGACAAGCTTCACTTAACTGTTTTACAATGGCCACTATGCGGAGAGTGCAAAAAGATGTCTTACCCCAGGATAAGCCGACAATCCCTCAATCGGACTTAAACGAACTGGAGGAAGAGGATGTAGAGAGGAAATCTCTCATCAAGAATTTTAAGTGGGGAGAAAGCCCCAAAAGGAAAATTGGTAGCGGTCGTTTTGTGCATGATAATTCTGGGAAGAAAAATCATCACTATAAAGCTTCGAGTGGAAGAGACCATACCGGTGCATGGACAAATAGGTCCACACAATTAAAGGTCCATATGTAGCTTTGTTAAGAACGTGGACTGATGAAAAGGCAGAGGAAAACATTACATCTTCATACCAATATGTGAATGAGCTGACCACTCGTTTAAAAACTGGCTGGAAACTTGCCAATGAAAATTTGAAACAAGCCAGGAAGAAACATGCTGCCTATTATAACAGGAAAGCGAAAGACAGAAATTTGGCTGTGGGAGAGAAGGTACTGCTTCTTCTCCCCGGGAGTCAGAATAAGTTACAAATTGGATGGCAGGGTCCATATACAGTTTTAGAGAAGGTGTCTAGAACAAATTATAAGATAGATAAGAAGGGGAAAGAAAAAATCTATCATGTGAATCTCCTGAAGAAATATTTGGAAAGAGAACATCAGGAAGAGACACACTTGTTGACCTTGTCCATCGCCATGGAGATGAAAAAGGAACCACTTTCATCCTTTGAATATCCATTACACCCCTGTGAGACAGCAGCACAGGTGAAAATCAGTACACATTTAACGAAAACTCAGAAAGAGAGAGTGCAACAGGTTCTAAATAATCATGCAGAGGTGTTAACAGACCGACCAGGGCATACAAACCTATTGGAATATGATATGAAACTGATAGACCCCACACCTGTCTGTATGAAACCATATTCGATTCCGTTTGCTAAGGAGAAAGCTTTGAAGGAAGAGATAGACTATCTGTTGAAGGAAGGAATTATTTCGCACAGTGAATCTTCGTATAGTTCCGGTGTTGTACTCTTAAGGAAGCCCTCTGGAGAACATAGACTCTGTATAGATTACAGGAGACTGAATGCTATTACAGAAGGACAGGTGGATCCATTGCCGGATACAAATCAGCTGTTTGCCAGACTAAATAAAGCTAAATATTTCTCAAAAGTGGATCTGAGTAAAGGATACTATCAGATTCCAGTAAAGCCTGAGGTTAGACCATACCTAGCTTTTAGTACCTCAGAAGGACACTATGAGTTTAATAGATTGCCAATTGGATTAAAGAATGCGCCTAGTGTCTTCTCTAGAATGATGAGAAAATTGTTGGATGTAAACATTTCGGAGGAACGTAATGAATCCCTGAGTTGCCTCTTTGATTGAGGATATTCCGAATGTTTCATACAGGATAATAAGAAGATTATGGGATCCACTACGAAAACTCTGCTATCACCAGGTATATGTTATCTCCTCATAACGTACATTTGAGGGAAATATAATGTTCTCTGGACATGTCATTGCGCAGACTCAGAGAAGAGAAATGGTGAATACGGGTTGCGAAGCAGCATTAAGACAAGCACTCACACTTGCGGCTGTTCAGTAACATAACCGAAATATATTATTGGTTGTAGAAGTCTGAGGCAGATTTCATGAGTAGTGCCTACTCTGAATGGACCCAACTACATAAAACCATGATAGCACCACAGCAGAGTAAAGTCAAGTTGACTTACATTTATCTATGTGTATATAGAATAAAGGACTGACATGGGATGTCTGTTTTAAGAGGGGAGATGTCGTGGAATATTCTAATCCACATATATAAAGTATCAGGTAAATATAAAGCCTAACAAATACATATAATAAAGGAAGAAGAATGGTAAAGAACAGTGCTGTCACAATGACTGTACTCGAAATCCCCCTTGTTTTCTACTTCGTCGGCAAATTGTAACGCCTTCACGTTGATAGTAAAAGCCTACTGTATTATTACCCGCTTTCTTCAATGAAACGTGTGCTGTATTTCTTGCAAAAACATTGAGATACCAAGCTGATCAATGACCTAATTTTAATATTTCATTCATTCCATTTTATACACGGCGTAACTAAAGACAGATGGACTAAAGGATAGAGAGAAGGGAGGGCTGAAAATCAGGAACGCATGCAAAATTGAACACGCGTCTCGCTATTAATGCCACCCCAACAAGCGTAACGCGATACACACTTACTACTATCACGCGTGTAAGGCCACATGCACTAACTTTTTCGGACGGACAGTGATAAAAACACTAACCTTCCCAGAGTTAGTTTTTTAAAATCCTGAAAAACTCTTATTAGAAAAGATGACAATAGATGGGTTTACGTTTGGAAACATTACAGTACCCAGACAGCACATCTTCGAAACAGGAGGTTGAAGAAATTGCATATTTTGAACGCAGCCACTTAGCTCTTTTAAATTTGTATATTTGGGTTCCTTAGGGCTTGCTGACAAAGAATATGTAAAACGTTACGCAAATAGTCTAGGAATTAACAAGTTATAACCAAAATAAAATAGTGGGGATGCCTGACAGCATGAAATCATTTCTGCTCATAAAATTTTTTTTATAACGTGTTTGAAAAAACCTTACGTACGGAAATAGCTTACCATGTAAACTCCAAATTGATTGGAGCGCAACAAATATAAGACTAAACACGATTGGTCGGACTATAAATACTATCTTTGGTTGTTAGGGGAGACGTAGGAAGGTAACATTTTTTCAAACACTTGTCGAAACGTGGCTCCATTGGCCAGACTCGCTGATATAATCACTTAGGAGCGTTAGTTCGAGACCACTAGTTCAAATAAGCTTGATAAAGCAACAGTGCGTTGAAGCCAGCTCATATTTTTGCTAAATAAAAGCCTGGAACATAAGCAGATGGGAATTTGTGCCAGTAATTGTGCCAGAATTCATTGCTAGTCAACGTATGTGTTTTATTCTATGAATTGTGGTAAGCTTGAAACATTCAGTATCTTTTAATGAAAATTGAATGTGAATTGTTAATTTATGCCTGTATATATGTGTAGTTCAGTAGCAAACATGATGTAAAGCCTATAATGCTCCAGCCTGAACAGAAGGTGTCGGAGGAAAGTAAAACGGCATGGAATGGCCAAACAGTACACTGACACCTAGATGATTGACTAGAAAGAACTAATGCTGGAAGTGCAGAGGCGTAGTAACCATTAAGGAGGTTAATACTGGTATAAAGTATTTCAGATGAAGCTGACAGTTGGCCTAACGCTCTGAACTCAATGTTTGTGATGTATTGTGCTCAGTGTAGAACTAGAGTATCAATTAGTTATGAAGTAGAAGGTACATCCTTCTTGTTTTCAGGGACCGTGGTCTTGATGGTATTGAGCAGCACCTGGTCAGAGCTTTGCTGAATCCAGAGTCGGACAGCATACTCCTTGGTCCATTTAGCTATCAGTGAGGTGTCTCCAGAGCACAGGGGAGAAACCGAGCAGAGGAGTCTTTTCCTGCCGCCATCACGCAAGATAAGCTGATGTGGCCAGCTGAGCTCAAAATTATGTACCCCCATCTTAAAATAACATTGTAACATAAACTTAAGAGGGGAAGTAAATTGTTTTAATATCAGGAACTGAGAACATCTCCAATACTAGTTCCAATAAAGACAAACTATTGAAGTCATGATGACAAATACCAACAGAGCCTGAACAAAACAAAACCAGTATTACCTCATATTACTACTACACAACTGACACACATAGGATACTTTTAATAATATAGGTCACTACAATATTCATATTGATAAATTCTGTACATATAACTTGTAATTAAAATTGATTGTGATTCCTGGTTCCCTTTGTATTTGAATCAGGACACATATTCATTCATGACAGCAATGAATACATATTGTTATTTGAAAAGTTATCAGTGACTCCTTTAAGATATCCTTGTAGAGTGTTTTATGTATGTGAGTGTCACAGTGTTGTCAAGTGTGGTGGAATAAATTAAATTGTTTATCTGTCTGTTGTTGTTATGACTTACACTGCATCATACACATACCCTAGACATACAACGTAGTCATCACACTATTCCAGAATAATTCTGACTGAGATATATATATATATATATGTGGCAGCAAGTAAGGTTATCTATAATACACTACTCTTATTAGATATAGATACCTTCACAGCTGATCTCAGTCAGTACACTAAGTCCCCTATAAATATTTATAACATCCCACTTCACCACACTTGTACGATGATGATGATGATGAGACATGGGTGTGTAGTCGCGAATGCGTTTAGGCTCATATGTAGTTACACAATACACCCAGTCACACTCGTACTGAAGCCAATGATGGTTGAAACTACTGGTGACAGTTCATACATTTATTCACAGGACTAACAGTAGAATCACACAGGAACAGTCAATGTAAACAGGATCTCGTACATCATGTTAATTGAAATCGCTTGGTACATATCAGGCATTCTAAAGCTGGTAAACATTCAAATATGTGGGCATGGTCAATAGTGGTATGTCCTTTAACGTACAGTTCATATGGCCGCTTTGGTATCCCTGACTGAACGCGTCAGATACCTTAATAACTCCGTCATACAAAAGACGAGCCCTTAACTCATGTAATCCTATTACCAGTACCGTCGTTCAGCCTGGCATAACACGCCAGTTACATCTTTTCATGCGGTAGAATAGTGGCCATTACACAGACTTCGATATGACGTCAGCTGTGTACTCTTCATAAGCAGGTTGCATAAACCCTGGTATAATTGTTTGTATAAAAATACCGCCAACCTGCGGTTTCCACCATATATAACTTCGTCACTGGACTTCTGATCATATGAAGACGAATAGTCTTAAATAGCTACCTTGAGCACAAAATATAAGTTCTACATTACAGGAACTGTGAGCTGTTCTCACAGGCTAGGTAAGCCTTTAACAAATTCTGCAACCGAATGCGTAGTAATGATAAAGTCGGTGTTACCTTGAAACGAATCCTCAGAACACAAGAAATAACACTGTCATCATTCCTGACGTACAGTAAATCACTGGGGAAAACTGCCAACGCAGTCACTTCGAAGATTTTCCTTCCCCAGGAAACAACGGACATTCACGTCCTACAGAAGCCAGTTCGCCACTCTACCTCACGGAAGTCTAATTTTGCGCTCTCCAACTGCGCATGGCACATAGCCCAGAACTGTTTACCTTTGACCCTAAAGGTCAAACACAATGAATGAACCAAAAAGGGAGATAACCCCTAATCAACCTGACACAGCAAAGTTAAGACATAGTTCCCCAACTTTGACCAGGGTGAAAAACATACAACCAATAAATCGACGTTTGAAACTCCATCAAAATGACCGCAACACTATAACTTTGTTCCTATATGGGGAAGGAACTACAATCTTTCCATGTCCTTTTGGTTCTCTGCCAGCTTTCCTGTTCAAGAGTCCATTTTCCATATAGTAATCTCCCTTCTCCAAGGGAGTATGTGCTTTTGGCAGCTTGCCAAAGCAAGAGTGCAATGAGCCGACCTTGGCTTGTCCTTTCTTCATCTCTGCTGAATGAATAGTTAATTGAGTGTTCCTCTCTATTTTTCTGGAAGCTGACCTGGTCTGGACATTCGCCAAGACTACCGATTTCACTAGGTCTCATAGGAAGACATATCTGCGTCCCAATATCTGGGAGTAGAGAGGATCATCAAGAATCGCTGCTTTGATTTCCCCTTCCACATAACGACATTTCCCTCTGATCTTCGCTACAGGCAACGTTAGGGGTAATGCTCCCTTGTTTGTCCCCTGAAGCTCCACTGTTTCTGTGGTTATTTGCTCTGGGCTCACCAGGGACGCACACACGACCGCATCATAGGTCAAACCTGTGTCATACACGCACGTGATCCGATGATTATTCACGGTCACTGTCTCATTTATAGGTGGGTGATGGAAGCTATTCTTACACTGTGTCAGTTCCTTCCTCTCTGTAGTCTACACCTGTAGACACGCAGCGTGATGAGGAAGATTCTTCCTTCCACACTCATTGCTATTGTAGTTGTTCATTTTGCAATATTTGCACCACTATTTGTCTTCCTTCCTTGACGGTTTCTTTTCATAAGCCAGAGGGTTTATTTTTTCTTGGTTCAAATAGATGTTTGGTTTTGTGGAAGAGGTCTTGAGCGTGTTCATCTTCTTCCTGGTTGAAGGTGTTATAAGAAACTCTGGAGCAATTCTTCCTGTTTCTTTTAAGCTCCTTGCACTTCAACTTGAGCTGCGTGAAATCTTTTAGCGCATCTGATCATATCTTCCAGCCTTTCTGACCCCTGTTCCGTTAAAAACGTCCTTATTTCTTGAGGGATTGAGTCTTTTTGCTGTTTCATCAATATCATTTCCTTCAGGTCATCATAGCTTTTCTGAAAGTGACCCAAGCTACTCCATTTTAACAGGTAAATTTCCAAACGACCCGTGTACTGACCATAAGTTTCACCAGCTCCTTTCTTGGCCATTCGACATTTTTTCCTAAAGGCATCTGCGTTTAATTCATAACGCGTAAGCAAAGCTTCTTTTAGGGCCTCAAAGTCTTCCTGTTCCTCTTTATGTAGCTTTAGAAACACATCATATACTACACCTCGCAATCCTTGAGACATCTTTAAACTCCACTTTTCCTTTTACAAATCATACGTAGAAGCAAATCTTTCAAATCTGTCTATGTAAGCCTCTATGACATCTTCGTTTTCCACAAATGCATCCACGTGGAAGTTCATAGCTCCACTTGGAGTACCTTGGATAGAGCTGTTGCCTGAGTGAGGTAAGCTGCTCCCACTGGTACTTGCAGCTGCCTGGATCTCCAATTGTCTTAACCTCAACTCATGTTCTCTTTCAGCTTGTATCCTTCTGTCCTCTCTCTCAGCTTCCTCTTGTATCATCTGAGTTGCTAATTTCTTGGCTTCTCTTTCTCTTAGCCTCTCTTTCTTCTTCCAGTTTCTTGGCTTTTTCTCTGCTGCTAACCTTCTTTCCTCAACTTCCATTTCTTATTTTTTGGTCTTCCTTTCTGCTGCTAACCTTCTTTCCTTAAGAGAAAAAAAAGCTACGATGCATTCTTTAGATCATGGCCAGTATTTTTAGTCATAATATTGGAAGGATGAATTATTGCTTTGCATTCGAGAACCAAACACAATTAGACACTTTCTATTTTATGCAGTCCACCAGAAAGTGTCTAGTTGTGTTTGGGTGTTGACACTCTTCACATGTGGGTTCCTCTGTCATGAAATATCCAGTTCCAAGCTTGAGCCTTAGCAATATTTTATTAATTGGTATTTTAGTTCATCTTGTGTGTGACATTTTTCGCTCGGCTTTTTCAGGTCCTTATATGAGTGTCTTCCTTCTTTTGCTTTAATCCCTTGCTATTATCCATTCTTCAGTTATTGCTTGTGCAATTAAGCTCTTAATTTCAAATTCCCCTAGGCCTATTCAGTTCTGTTATGACTAGTTCTTCCCTGTTTGGCTTCTTTGTCCTCAAGTTCCTTTCCTGCTATCCCTACATGTACTATTATCCATATTAGTTTGACACTGTATCCTGCGGTGTGTAGAAATGAATTGGCCTGCAGTATTTCCTCTATAATATCTGGCGTGCTGCATTCATTGCTTTTTCTGATTGCTAGTATTGATAAAATAGAATCCGTGCGAATGGTTACCGTGGCAAGGTCAAAATACACATGTACATAATATGTATGGCTTGCTGTCTAAGTTTTCGAGCAAATGAAGCTTTAAAATAATCAACATAGAAAAAAATGGCGTTAATTCGGTGTACTACAAACCCACCGATGCACACAGTTACCTCCTTTATACTTCCTCTCATCCTCCGGCTTGTCGTGACTCCTTGTCTTTCTCACAACTTCTCCGTCTCCGTCGGTTATGCCAAGATGATGACATCTTTCTATGCCGAGCATAAGAAATGTTGGACTTCTTTCGTAACAGACAGTATCCAGAGGATGTTCTTACCTCTGCCTTAGAGCGTGTTCTCCCTATCTCACGTCTAGAGGCCCTCAAACCCCGCCATAACACCTCCTCTGATAGAGTCAAGTTAATAATGACCTATCACCCTCACAACACTGCTGTCAAAAGGATCCTGTATCGTCACCTTCCTCTCCTCCAAGCTGACCCAAAGGCGCGGGAAGTGTTTAGTGAGCCACCCTTGCTGGCATATAGACGGGATAAAAATTTGAGGGACCTCCTAGTCCACAGCCGTTTGAAAACCGTCAACGATGGCCACTTTGGGACCAAGCCATGTAACCGAACACGATGTAAGACATGTCAGTATGTTATCGAAACACGTTCAGTCTCGTTCCCTAACGCCAAGTTCACCATCACCCATGGCTTCACATGTGAGTCACGCAACGTCATCTATGCTATTATATGCAAACGTTGCACCATTACTTACATCGGCCGAACGGGCACACGACTGGGCGACCGATTCTGCAGACACCTCTACGACATCTCTCAGTTTAAATCCACACCTGTGGCCATCCACTTCAATGGCCCGGACCACCACGGTGCCACTGACATCCAGGTGACAGCCATCAGATCCTGTTCCTCGGACGCCAACAGTCGGTTTCGCCAGGAACAACGCCTCATCCATCTTATGGGTTGCCTTAAACCACACGGCTTGAATACCCAACATTCTTTTGTCTGAGACGCTTGTCTCTATCTAGTCCCAATTGTATTATGATTGTCTACTTTGATGTGATCACCCATTTTTTTTTGTTTTAAAATTTGTTTTATTTTTTTTTAATTTTTATTTACGGGGGTAAAACAGTAGAATGGGGGGAGGGGGGGGGAACACAAATAGTAATACGTCTTACAAAGAGAAAGGACAGGAAAAACCTATGTTGCGGCCACAAGGCCTTCGTCAGGGACAGACAAACAAGACAGGAGGGAAAGAAAGAAAATGATAATTAAGTAGAGAACATGAAACTATAAAAATAAGAGAAAAACAACTCCCTTATGTCCAGTCACAGAAGCAAGATGGCTGCCACTAAACCGGAAAACGGAAGTCGATAGTACATTAAAAACAAAAAATAAGAAATAATGAAAATAAGGACCGAAAAGAGTGAGGAAAAAAAAAATAATAATATATAAAGTGAGGGAAAAGCGATTTAGAAAATAAATAAATAAAATAAATAAATAAATAAATAAAAAAATAAATTTAAAAACAAAAAAAAAAGATATAAATAAAAAATAATAAAAATAAATAAATAAAATTAAAAAAAAAAAAAATTTACAAAAAGAAAAAAAAAAAAAGAAAAAGAAATAAATAAAACATTACAAAAAAAAAATATATATATATATATATATATATATCTTGCTTCTGTGACTGGACATAAGGGAGTTGTTTTTCTCTTATTTTTATAGTTTCATGTTCTCTACTTAATTATCATTTTCTTTCTTTCCCTCCTGTCTTGTTTGGCTGTCCCTGACGAAGGCCTTGTGGCCGCAACGTAGGTTTTTCCTGTCCTTTCTCTTTGTAAGACGTATTACTATTTGTGTTTTTTTCCCCCATTCTACTGTTTTACCCCCGTCTTACGGCAGTTCTCCTCATATACTCATATCAACAATATGGACTGTGACCAAAACGCACTGGCGTACATGTAGACATTTATTATCAATTACACTGATGCATTTCTTGAATCCAACATCCTATGATATCCTCAGTAAACACATTGGTTATATTCTATTCCTTGACAACATATTATTTCCATACAAGAACACTATTCCAAACTGCGCTACTGGCAGTAGACACGTCTGATACACACAGTCCGAACAAAAACAATGTTTATGTTGCTCAGCCAAACAAAGCAACGTCATTTGCGACTTACGCATAGCGACCACAAAAAGGTGCTAACACTTGTGATCACTTCATTTGTTTTCATTACAACTCACATGTGGCGTGCAAAAGGCATACGCCACAGTTACTTTATTTGGTGGGTTTTCTGCAACTATTTCCAAAGCTTTTAAGATAGCCACAAATTCTGCTGTAAAGATTTATATATTACCTGTTACCTTATATCGTTTGTAAATTTCTCAAATTTGTCATTGCTATCCCTGATCCGTATTGACCATCTTCATCTTTTTAACCCATCCATGCATACAGTTAAGCCATTATGTATGTCGTGTTCTAAGTATTCTGGCGCTTTAATTTTTGTTGAGATTGTGTTCAAATAAGATTGTCTTTAAATTTGCTTACCCGATTTTTGTTAAGTGGGAGTAAGTTTCTGGTACTTTTAGTTCCCATGCTTTATACTGAGTATTGCTGTTTATTATGTTAAATAGGTTTCGATGATGATCTATATCTATTTCTTCCATTGTTTTCCACTCTGGCGGCTATCTAATATAGTCTAGAAGGTGTCTGAGCCAAGTCTGCATGATATTTTATAATGCTCTGATTTCTATTGGGCTTGTGATTTTATTGGCTGTTGCCGTTTTTGTCCTCTGCCGCATAATGAGGTCTGTACTTAACCAATCGGCTACGGTGAATTTTGATCAATCAGCTACGATCCAGTTTCCTCCAATCGTTTGCGTTACTTTCGGCTATTGTTGCTCAACCGTACAGAATACATTTTTTCCAATCACATGCAATGCAACTATTTCCTCTGATGACTGTGTAATGTGTTATAACTGGTTTTCCTGCGGTGAGTTTGAAAATAATAACAAAATTTTCAAGAGCTGGGCTGGTTTCCATTTGGAATATCCATTTGGAACGATCGGCAGCTTCGTCCCTCCAGGTTACTGTATTTATGCCCAGTGCCTATATGTCTCTCTTGCACACATCTTTAAACTGCAGCTGCGGTAGCACGGCTGTTCTTTTTCCATCTGCCAGTTGTCCGCAGAAAATATCTTATAAGTTATTGATAAGGTTGATAATGTTGGATTTTTATTCCCGTTAATGATATCCACCAAAAGATAGATATAAGTGGATGGAAGCAGACATCATCATCATCATCAGTTGATAAGATCTCTATGGTGTTGTTTGCTCCACTGTAGTGTATGGAATGTCAACTTGACCTACGCAGTGGTGTGTAGACATGGATTGAGTGTACAATGTGCGAATGATGATAAGGGTTCGTGTTGTTGACAAATGTTCTTTTCTCACACTCATGTATGACTGGAAGTCATCGACACCAACGACTGTGTACCTTTTCTAAAGTTTAATTGGACGTACACACTCGACAGCACAGATAGTGACAAATCACAGGTTGGCATAATACATCATAGTACAGTGGATAAATGGTCCTGCAATGTTATGTTACATGGGCACTCATGTAGATTAATATTATAATGGACTGTCAGTAGCCAAGCCCTCAGCATCGCCCATACATATAAATCATCTGACTTCACTGACTGAGCACGTCAGCTTATAAACAATATTTCAGATGGCTTCTAAACCTAATCTCGTTTAGCGACGATTCTCCCACATAATGTTCAGCACATATTTTTTTCATATAATAATATTGAACCGCTAATAACGGGTTCTCATGTGTAGCAGTGATCTCTGGACTAAACAAGCGATAATACGGGCATCCCCTTTCTCTTCTTGAAAGTCGCTACATGTTTTGGTTCCAAGATGGCTTCACTCGTGAACTGTCACTCACGTTTGGATGCAGATAATGAATCTGTCCTAAAGTTAGTCATTCATAAAACATTGCATTGCTCTGTAGATTTGATCATGAACAATTGACTGCATTCTACAGAATATAGTGCTGCTAGGAATCGAAGTCGTTTTCATCGAGTCAAATATATTCTCTTAGACATTCAAATCGTAACTATCGAAAATGGTGGCTTCGATCGAGAGTTCATAAGAGTGTCTTTGATTACCTTGGTAGAGGAAATATGGAACTGCCATTCCTTGGCAATATGAATAAACACTGGGGTAAAGCATACACGATAGGTCTAGACGACTATCACTTTCCCCACAAATACTGAGATCACTTTTTCCCGGCGACAGGCCGACATAGGAAACACACAGTCCCTATCAGGACGAAGCCAAATCACACCACACTCTAGCGACACATCCGCCGAATAGCCTTTGACCTCTCTAGAGACAACAGAACATATAGTTCGACTTAGATATGTAAAGATATACAGATATAAGACAGACTCGTCCTACTCAGACAAACAATACACATAAATTCAGGCCATAGATATTCTGAAGCAAGAACAATCTATTATTACCCAAACAACGAACAAATCGCAGTAAAATGGATTTATCCGCGGAGTTTGATCGAAGAGATGGCACAACTTTCAAGGGAAGTAACTCAATAATGACTTTCCCTTAAGCACAAAAAAATTACCTATGTATAATATTGTAAGATATCAAAGACTGCACGTAACAGTTATATTCCTGAAATA
This sequence comes from Oreohelix idahoensis, assembly GCA_024509875.1. Taxonomy (NCBI): domain Eukaryota; kingdom Metazoa; phylum Mollusca; class Gastropoda; order Stylommatophora; family Oreohelicidae; genus Oreohelix; species Oreohelix idahoensis. The sequence continues at coordinate 275,833 of JAMPIV010015601.1, forward strand.
TTTTCTATGGAAATCATTATAGTTTTACTGTACAGAGCAAACAGAACAGGCGACAATACACATACCTGCCTAACACCCTTTTTTACAAGACGTTCACAGGATGCAGGGCTAACCAAGGATGTAGCAGAATGGTGGTTGTGTGAAGTTCTGTCTTAAAGTGGATGTGTGTACTCGTATAATTCTGTATATGTCGACTCCTATCGCTGTCTGTGTGTACTGTGCTGGTCCAGATAAATCACACTTCCACTCAAAGATCAACTAGAACCACACTGGTAAAGTCCCGACACTCACAATACATATTCTTGACACCAACAGAAGGAAAAATCGTAATAAACATAGATATGCAAGGCATACACGAAGGTAACGCCATGGACAGCACAATGTGGTTTACAACTCTTAGTAACCAACTACGTAACTTCATAAGATTATCTTTCTGTGCTCTCACAAACGTGAGCACCGTGAGACTTCTCGAATGCAATCCTTCCAATATTATGACTTAAAAAAAAAAAAAAACTGGCCGTGATCTAAAGAATGCATCGTAGCTTTTTTCCATCCACTTAACACATCACATTTATTTTGATGTGCACCAACTTGATATAAATGAACTTTTCCCACTAATAACCTTATACCAACACATCATCATGCGACACGCCTTTCCTTGTCTCCTTAGAGACCCTTCGAAAATCACACCGGGCTGAAGTGATGCATGTGATGTTTCTTACAACATTCTGACATCTTCATTTGTTCTCTCTGACTCTTACAAGGAAGTCTGCAATTAAATTTGGAGATTATCGTCCTGAGTGCTGTAGGTATTGAATGTGATTGACAAGAATACAAATAAATTGGTAAGAATATGTTTACTTATCAGCTGTCGCTTTGTCTCTACGGAGATGTGTGGATGCCTGAAGATTGGAGCAGTTTTTTTCATTTTTTTTTTTTTTGAGGTTGGGAAGGATAGACAGACACACAGACAATCGGACAGCCCTGCCATTTCTAGAAATTATTAGCCAATACTAAATAGCTTGATGTCGTAATAAGCTTGACCAACTTGAATAAAATAATGCTTACAAAGTGGCTTCGCTTGGTTACCTCCTATCCACAGCTGTAAAAATGTAAGGAACTATTCCAGGAATATAATTAGATTAATGTCGCGGGCGTTCGAGAGTGATAGGCAAAGAGTTTCTTGCAACGAACCATCTAAAATGCGTCTTAAAGACCCACATCTTTTTCCAGTCCGGTATGTCGTTGTTCAGACTTTTAAAAAAAAATTAACTTAATTAAGTCATTTAGTTTTCTTTGATGATATTCACAGTTGTTGCACTGGAGGATTTGGGCTGTTGTTAGTGTGAACTTTCAACGGAAGCCATGGTTGTACTGCTTCCACTTGTCTGTAAGTTTTGGCGCATGCTTCTATGCCTGAGACAATTTCAAATTTAAAAAGAAAAACTAATTAACCCCTCCCCCACACACACACACACTGTATTTTTTTTTAAAAGTGGAGTGCTGTGTTGCCTTATTCTTGTGAGATGAATATGTTAATTGGTAGTTCAGAGTTCTTTAGCTGCCTGGGCTTGCCTTAAAATCAGAAGAATCAGTAAAATTATGTTGTGTTCTATAGCGCCTTTTAGCACAGTAAAGGTCCTGCGTCCTATTATTGATTTTCCAAAGATTCGCTTTTACGTTGCGTGAACCATATATATATATATATAGAGAGAGAGAGCCGCGATAGCATAGTGGTTAGTGCACTGGCTTCCTAGCTCAGTGGTCTATGGTTCGATCCCCAGATGAGGTGGGATTTTTTTAAGCCGCAAACGACCCCGGGGTCGACCCAGCCCCAACTGGGTACCAGAGCAACTTCTGGGAAAGTTAAGGCGGCTGGCGTGATGCTGACCACATCACCCCTAGTGTGCCGATGGTCAAGAAAATATGGGCCTAACACCATATTCTCAATGGGCGTGTAACTGGATCCTTCACCTTTACCTATATATATATATATATATATATATATATATATATATATATATATATATATATATATATATATATATATATATATATATATATATATATATATATATATATATATATATATATATATATATATATATATATAGTGTGGCGTTTTCACTGAGGCCAATTGATATCTGGTCTAGGGTTATCTTCACTCATGATTTTCCTTTGCGCTCTTTAGGGCGCATGAAGCCACAACTAGTTCCACGGGAAGCCTGCACAAAGCAGTTACGCGCTCTTGCAGTAGTTATTTCTGTGGTCATTTGTGTTACATGAATGAGGTTACCAGCCCCGTGTAAATCCTTTAATATGTCGCCATGTGCGAATTGCCTGAGGAATTCCCATTCCGCCATATTTTTCCTGTTTCTTCAGAGACATATGGGACTTACACGGGGCAGGTCTACGGTTAACCAAAAAAAAAAAAAAAAAAAAAAACTTTTGAAGAAGAACAACCAACAAGACAGAACCCAGTCAACAGCGTCCAAAGACAATATCTAAAAACAATAAGGGTTCTAAATGTTCTTTAAAATTAGATACAGATCTTTCACATCATGGCAGTGATATCGTTTACAATACGGCTTGGCAACTAGTAGATCCTGATCTACAGGTAGATCCCAATGGATCAATCGTTAGATCTCTAGGTCACGGACGGGTAGCAAAGAATTTTTAACCAAGGTTAATTTCGCACTAGCCGCCTGCCACTGACACCTGAAAAAACGTAGTGTTAGCAGGTTTAAAGGTAATCTCATCGCATTCTCAGTGAAAACCGACAAGCTGGCTTATTAACATTCACTTTGTTCCTGAACTTCGTATAATAGAAAGCGTTATTTTCTTTGAAGTGAAGTTAACATTCCGTAAAATATTCGGTTTGAATTTTTCACTGCTGTGTCAATTGGAATACAGGAAGTAGAGCATGAGACAGAGATTAAAGTCACATATAGACTGCATTTATTCATTTATGTATTTTTTCAAATATTCTTAAACATGAAAACACACATGATTTTATCAAAGTAGATCTTTATAGAGCTAAATATTTCTAAAATAAATCTTCACACCTTCTCATCTGCATCCCGCTAGATTATAATCACTGTACATCCATTATAATGAAGTTTCAGTCTCTACATATATTATTTGCAACTTTTCCCGATTGTCGCGCCGTTATCCCGAACTGGACATTAATTGTCACAGCACAGTTGGATAAGATAGATGTAAATTAAAAAATGTAAGAAAGGTATATAGGATCTCATAAGTGGCTCGTTAAATGTTAGATTCCTGTACAAGTGAGGGCTGAATAGGAAGGCGAATATTCTCACAAAGAGATAATGTCTCAGAAGGGCACTTGAGAATGGATTCTGTTTCCTTGCGACAAATCTCCCCTATTATTCTTACTAAATATTATAATTATTGTTAAGCCCCCATCCTCTCATACTGAGGAAATAACCTATATATATATATATATGGATTTAAGAGACAGTACATGTAAGAAACTCACTCAACCACTTTGTAAAGGGTATAACTTATGTACAGATATTTAATCCCTAAATCCCATACGACACAAAGTAAAAATAAAAATGTAAGCAACAATAATATGGTCATAAACACTGAAAAGTTCTAGTATATCTTACTAATCATCATTAGCACTGGTGTGACTATCAGGAGAGTTGCCTAACGTTATTAATTGTAAAGTCCACTTTTGATAATCTGGAAGGCACTTTAAATAGAGTTCCGTTATTATTTGGGTGAAAGTTCTGTTTGATATTCTGAGTAAGATCTCTGAGATATCTGGAGGAAAAATAATCCTTATGCTTTATGGACTTAGCTGTAATCCTGTGTTGTCAGCCCTGGCGCAGGTTGTTAGGTGCTGTCATCCAGCATCGATATGACGTTACACGTGCGAGCGTTGATCTATGCCCCTTTATGCTTAGGAGTTGACGAGATCTCTGGCTTTTGGTTCTGCTGATCGGTCAAAAGACTGACTGTCTGTTACCGTCAGGCACAGGACACTGAATTCTGCAATTGCGAATGTTGTGCGCTCAGAAACCTAAAAGTCTGAAGATACAAATGTGGCTTCATGAGTTTTCCTGTCTTATGGGAACAGCTATCATTCCCAATAAAACCGCATACACCAGGCATATCAGAATTATCCTCTTTCATTCAATAAGAGGACTATTATGTCATACAATCTAGAGATTACAGGCAGACTTTCCATGTTATATAAGATATTTATACATCACTTTCATACAGTCAGGAATTTCAGCGTAATGTCCTCTGAATTCATCTCATAGTCTAGACACGATAGGCAAACTTAGACCTATGTAACTTCAGGAGTTAATTAATTTAGCCAATCTCTTTTTCCACGAACTGTGTTCTACATTGATAGTCCGTTCCTTCACACAATGATGAATAGCAATAAAATATAATACATTAATATTACACAAATAGATAAAGTGAGTGATCGACTGGCCAAGCGATCAGAGCGCATTCCTCTGTAGCACAACCATATTGGTTTTGAGACCGAAACCTGGCAGTGGCACACTACGGTTTACCCGCTGTAAATGGGCACTCAGCTGTGCTCCTGAGGTAGGGAAGGAAAAGGCAGCGAGGAAGGGAACTGGTCACCTAGCCTCGTAAAAGTTGGATATTTCATGGGGAAGCTTCTAACAATTCATTTCCCTATGGCAATCTCTGCCATAGGCCTGCCTTTATCTTTTTAAGAGATAAAGCAATTAATATGATAGCTGTTATCTTCTACTGGCTGTGTAGTTGTTGTGATAAGTTTTTATACAAGCAACAGTCACTCACATAGCCGCTGTGCAGATCACATCAAGAATTACATACATTTACACCAATGCATATTCTACATACATATTTTGCGAAGTCTATACGAACCTGAACAGAGTGAAATCATATTATACCGCTTGGTTAACACCAAAGATTGTAATCTGGACTTCCTCGCCATGTAGATGCACTCGGCCCACAAGCTGTGCGTGTAAATGGCGTTCAGTTGTTGTTGTTGTTGTTTTCGTCTACTATGTTGCTGTAATACCCTGTTCAACCTGAAAGTTGGTTATAATTGGGGTATATTGTGTGTTAGGTTCTTCGGTGCTAGTCGTCTGTTAGTCCTGAAAAGGACTGGTCCTGAAAAGGACCACTAGCTGGTTGTCTGGTTTCCTCTTCGTTGCTTGTCGGTCGTGGTGTGTTCATGGTGTTCATTTCCTGCCTTCCTATCTGTCTTGTGTCGTTTTGTTAGTTTTTGCTTTCCTCGTTTCTGTTTCTCTTGTCTTCCTGCTTTCCTGTATCTGTAGTAGTGTTTTTTCTATTATTGCTGGTAGAAGTTGTTCAAGTGTTTCTTCGATGACTTCCTCGTCTGATTGTTCGTTTGTTTTGGTCGTTCTTGTGTTTGATGTCATTTCCTCAATGGCTCTTCGCTCAGTTTCAATTCTCTTGAGGATTGTGGAGTTTTCTTCCTTCAGTTCTGTCAGCCTCTTGACATCTGTTTTTATCTGCTGCTGGATTCTTTTCATTTCTTCCATCATATCTTTGACGCTCTGTAGATCTATTACGTCTTCATCACTGTCGGTTGGTTCTTCGGGAGCCTGCTTGCTTCTGTTTGCGACCTGTAGTTTCATTTCTTTTCTTCAGCGGTCAGCTTGTGTAACTGTCGTCTATCTATTATGCGCTGTTTTTCTGCACCATCCGCAGCCACTCTGTGTTTTGCCTCCTTGAAGGGGATGTTTTTGGACACGGCCTCCTTCAAGATGCTCTTTGTTTCCTGGAACACAGGGCAGCCTCGGTACCTTGCCCCGTGGTTTCCATGGCAGTTTGCACAGGTACGGTTTGCATTAATTGATTTGTAGTTGTGGTCCTCCTTCGCCCTGGGGCAGTCGCCATATTGGTGGTTTCCCGCGCAATATCGGCAGACAGCGTCTCTCCTGCATGTTTTCTTGGTGTGTGAAAACTGTTGGCAGTTAGAGCACTGCATGACCGGAGGTATATATGGTTCTGTCCTTTTTGTTGATGTTTCGAGCGTCAGTCTCTCGGGTCTTGTCGATCCTTCTACCGTAACTATCATCAGGTTGGTATCTTTCTTGGCCCAGGTTTTTAGCCTTTCGACCTGCGTGATTTTAAGATTTGCGTTTTCAGCTTGAAGGCGTCTGTGGACCTCGCCTTCGGAACATCTGGTATCCACCCCTCTGATGACCAACTTTTTTGTTGTCTTGTACTTTTCCACCACCACTTTTATTTGGTGGGGCAACTGGATTTCCTTTGGACCGGATTCCAGTTCGATCATCAGCGAGGTTGTTTTGTCTGTGTTGTTGAGAGAAAGCACTACTCCCTTTTCGTGCCTCCCTACTTTGGCGATACCTCTCCGTCCAGTTATCACCTCGAGGATGTTGATCACTTTGTTGTCGGGTAGGGCCCTGAGTGAGGCCTCACTTCCTGACGTCTGGGTGATCTTAACAATCCTCTCCTGTATCGTTTCTGAGTTGCTTGTATTTTTAGTGTTTGGTCTTTGTTTCCTTCTACAGGCTTGGTTCGAATCTTGTTCTAGGTTATTCGGTGTGATATCTTGCGTCTGAGCCCTTGAGTTGTAAGCTGTTGTTCCCTCAGGATCAGGAATGGTAGCTTGTTTCTCAGTGGTTTCGATGTCCAGCACGCCTGGGGCTACTTCTACTGTTGCTTCTTGAAGAGCGAGCCTAAGGGACTCGTCTCCGTCTTCAAGTCTTCGAAGTGCATCTAAAATGGTCTCTGCGATATCTTCCTCTTGTACCTGTCTGTGTTGAGGAGCTGCCTCTATCACTTCCTTCATAGTGCTTGCAGGTGGGTCGGCTGTCATCTCGGCATCGTGCGGCTTCTCTGTCATAGACCGGGTTTCTGCTGACGAGTCGGGTACGTGTGGTGGTGGCAGCCTGGATATAAGCTGTTGTTTTCTTTTCTCCAGCTGTCGTAACGCTCTCCAAATTTCTTTATGTTCTGGGTCTTCTTTATCTAGGCAAGGGGTCGGGCCACTCAGACTCTCAGTCGGGTCGACGCATGTCACAGCTAACTCCGTCGTGTCCGGAGTTATAGAAGGGCCGGTCCCGGCACGAGTACTTGGGGCAGTCTTGCTCTCTGGCTGTCTGTCATTGTTGATTGTGATATTGTGATTACCCTGGCTATTCTGCGCTGGTGGGCTGGTGTAGACCTTCCTCTTTTTAGCGTGTGGCTTATGTCTGGGCATTTTGACGATAACGCGATCTTTTCTCGAATAGTGGCGTCCTGAGAAGGACGTTGGTGTTTTGTTGGTTGAAGTGTGATCTGGTTATCTGTGATTATCGAGGAACGTTATGATGGCGTTCAGGTCTAAGCCTCTAACTTTTATGGATCTCTCTTCACATGTTCTAGATCGTTCGATGGGTTTTCACAGTTGCTCACGTCACTGAATTGCGAAGGGCGAGTGTTCCCACGTAATCACACGTAAATTATCTCCCCCGGCCTCTGAGCTAGTAGTGATGCAATCTTGACCTGCGTCTCGCATGAGAAAGCTTCCCCGCGCGGTAATTATTTGTTACTTCGCAGGCACACACGTACTGGCCGGATACAATTAAATTTGACACTGGGGCGTTTTCCGTCAGGTCCATAAAATAGGATACAATAAAGCAATGGAGGTTTCTAGACTTTAAGACGCCTTTATACTCTTAACAAAGGTATACCGTGCGGACTTGTGTTATAACCTGAAGTTGATGCATTAGCGATATTCGCACAGTGACCATTACTAGGCGCCGTGATGTCTGAGAAAGAGAAACGCTGAGTAGAGCGCCTGAAAGACCCTAGTGTAGCATGAAAATTACTGAGAATAAAGAAGAGGGGATAAGAGGGGAAGGGAGACCAAGATGGAGAGAAGAATAGACCGTGTTACGACACCGATGTATACGCCTTGCAAAAATATTACTCCTATCGCATGTCAAGTACATTACATTGAATGTTATAAGCAGTATCAGAGTATGAGAACAAAAAAACACTTCCGCCGTGCTCCAGGTTCACGTTCAAAATCCCTTCTCACAAGTCAACACACAACTACGTCACACGTTAGGAACACATCTTACGTTCATTTAAAGAGCACAATGGATGGAAAAATTTTAATTTTCAACCAAAGTACGATGCCACCCAATACCTTTTCGTGTACATGTTTTTTTTAAGTTAACATTTTGTTAAATGTAACGACAAAGGGATGAATATATATATATGTGATGGGGTGGGCGAGATGATGATGATTATATTGTGATATGTTTGATCACTCTCTTTTCACACTCGCACCGACCCGAACAACAATAAAACTCTTGATTCTAGAGGCAGGAGCTGTATTTATTTTTACAACCCATTCAGGGACTAAGCAAACATTAAACAACTAAACCAACGAACATAACAAAACAAAACAAAACACCCAGCATGTGCCCGATTGCTAGTGTGCCATGTCTTTGTTCTTCTGCTACCGACACGGGGCTAGCCTAACTTCGTTTCTCTCTCGTCCGGACTGAATCTTCAAATAGGCCGGTTTGATACTCGCTATTTCTTTATATAAACCGCTAAGCCTAAACACTCAACTTAGTTCGCGCTGCGCGGATTAATTTAGCCACTTCAATAACACTCGCGATATTTGCTTTTTTTAGGCACGAAAACACAAATATACACAACTATTTCTAGAGCAAAAACACCACTATCAAATATAACACACAACTATGCACCAAAACTAATTTTTAGGCGTTATTATGGCCTAAGTAATATATTTTCATGAAGACTTTTCACATTCCAGAATGCTGCGCGCATATCGAAAATATATGGGCGATAAATCTGCCCAAAAACAGGAAGGGGCGGGCGTCTCTTTTTCGGCCCCATCACATATATATATATATATATATATATATATATATATATATATATATATATATATATATATATATATATATATATATATATATATATATATATATATATATATATATATATATATATATATATATATAAATAAAATGTTCGTACCTCAGCCGATGTAAACAATGACGGGAAAGCAGATGGTGTGCGCATTATTCAACATATCAATTTCTCCATTATTCAGTTCCTTCTCTTTTGACGACAGACACGATGGTTACAAAGACTCCAATGAAACCATTGATTTTCCAGTTGAATTTTTGAATCAGCAGTTCCAATCTGAATCTCAAAATCGGCATATTCATCATGTGCTAACAACTCTGAATTAAAATACAAGTCTCTCGAACAGAAGATAATTGTAAAGTCCCTTTAAACAAATTTATCGATACTGAAATCATCCCAGACATCAATTTATAGCCAAGCAATACCAGTCTTCTTTTGTCCTGTGATTTTAGCATTTGTCATGACAATAAACTAAGCACAGGGACAATCATGTGTGTATGTGCATAAGTACCATGAGAGCTTGTAATCAACTTTTTTGTCGCGCTCACATGAGGAAGGAACCTACACAACTTTAAAGTATATATTAAGGACAACGGCTAGCAAAGCAAGAAGTTAAAAAAAATAAACTACATTTACTAAACATTATTGTGATAAAAGAGCCGTTGAGTAATTAATAAAACTATAAAATATATTATATTTACCTTTTTCACTTCTAAATTATCATTTTTTTATCATCTGATCCATGTCTTCAAACCCAATGCGCCCAGGTAAGTTTGACTAGAAAGTTCTATTGAAAGTGACTCAATGAAAATGAAAACGGGTTACACACATAGCCATAATTTTGACATTCAATAACTTTTTTAATTTAATGAGTTAATGGTTCAAATTGGAGACAAGAATACCTTAGGGTTCAACTAATCAATTGGCAGTTGTTTTGCATCTGGGTCACGAGAGTTTTTTTGCGTACGGGCTTTCCCGTTAGTATGGTCTGTGGCCTCCTCTTGCATCGATCAGCGACTAGCATCTCCTGGGCATGGATGCGATCAGACGTCTGATGTGGGCCTGTGGGATGGCTGCCCACTCTTCCTGGAGTGCCTGAAACAGATCACGACGATTGGCTGGAGCAACGTCTCGGCGACAAACACGTCTAAGCAGCTCATCCCACAGGTGCTCAATCGGACTCATGTCTGGAGACAGGGATGGCCAGGGAAGGGTGAGAATGTTGTTGGCAGTCAGGAACTGCGTGGTCAACCGTGCACAATGGGGTCTGGCGTTGTCCTGTTGAAACACAGACCTTTGGGCAGCCAAAAGTGGAAGGACATGGGGTCGAAGAATTTCATTGACGTATCGTTGCGCATTCAAGCCTCCTTCAATGTGCACCAATTGACTCCTTCCGTTGTAACTGATCATTCCCCACACCATTGCACCTCCACCACCGTGAGGCGGAGCTTCATCAATGCAATTTTGGGAAAAACGTTCATTTCTCCTACGGTAGATCCTACGCCGTCTATCATGACGCTGCAACAAAAAGAAAGTTTCGTCACTAAACCAGACATGTCTCCATTGATTGTCAGCTGCCCAGGGACGATGCTGGTTGGCCCAAAGAAGTCGAGTTTGGCGATGGCGGCGTGAAAGGACAGGTCCTCGGTGAGGTCGTTGTGCCCAAAGTCCAGCGTCATGCAGTCTATTCCGGACAGTTTGATCGGACACATGACGTCCTGCAGGCAATGACTGGGCAGTTGAGGAAGCTGTTGTAAACCTGTCTCTGAGGTGACGAAGCCGAATAAAGCGATCCTCCGCTGCTGTTGTCACTCTGGGTTGTCCACTGCGATGCCGGTCTTCAACTGAGCCAGTGGCTTGGAACCGGTGCCAAAGTCGACTGATGGTACTCTGATGCACGTTTAGATGCCTGGCAACCTGACTTTGACTTTCGCCTGCATGCAGTCGGCCTATAGCAATGTTCCTTAAATTTATCGATAGAGACGCCATAAATGTCTGCTTGAAAATGAACTGAATTTTTTATGTGTAGCGTTATCCTTTTATACGGTTTCAGTTGCGTAGTCAGTGAATAGTGTTCACCCCAAATTGTGTTGCTTTCACGTGCCCGCAACATGAGCTGTGGTCAAAAATTGCGTCATAAACACTATTGTCCACTGCGTTGTAACGATTACAAAAACGAACGCAATTCAGGTCAACACGTGCATTTGACACTGTAAAGAACATTTGAGGCTGGTTTTTATATACCCTAGCACCAAATTTTACTTACAAACTCATAAAAACGCGCCCTCGGATAGCTATGCGTTTCATATATATATATATATATATATATATATATATAGTATATATATATATATATATATATATAATATATATATATATATATATATATATATTATATATTATATATATATATTTATATATATATATATATATATATTATATATATATATATATATATATATATATATATATATATATATATATATATAGATATATATATATATATATATATATATATATATATAATATATATATATATATATATATATATATATATATATATATATATAATGTTCCAGTCCTGCAATCTTTGCCATCTTCCATCTTGAAACTTTTCATTTGCTGGAACCGTCAGTCGAAGACTGTTTTCACATGAATTTTAGAATTATTTCTTTTCGCTTTTTTCTGATATTAGGCTTTTCATTATTAATTCTAGTCGCTCTAGTCCTGCTTGGAACATTTTAGGGAGGCTGGACATTATTTAATACATTTCATTTAAAAAAAAAAAACCTTAAGAAGATTGAGCACATCTAACAAAGTTCAAGCACAACTACATCGTGACGCTCAAAGAGAGATAATCTGTCTGTATCATAAAGATCTCTTTCATTGTGCTACATTAGTTTCATAATTGAAGAGATAGGAAACTATACAGAGGTATTTGACAGGATCATCAGAAAAGGTTCCCTTGTAGATCAAATGTTTTGGCCCCTTAATCTCCTTTACACTCTAAAGGGGTAGGGGGGTACTTGGGTCATGATTCCCAAGTGTCAGCCTCCTGTGTCATACGCAGATAATAACCCCACTCCACCTTGGTTGCAGCTTTCAACTTCACTCCTGCTTTTCTGCCAGTTGAAGGTGAAAGTAACCATTATGTTGAAAATAAACTAATGTCCTGAATTCCATAGGTGCCCGTTGCGGTTGTTCCACAGTCAGCACTGAGTCTCTTAAGTGCCCTTGATATCGACTGTCTTTTCAAACCCAACAGTTTCAGCAGATCGTACATTGAGGCAGCTCTGTGCAGTTCTCAAATCTATGGAATATATTCGCTGCACCAGTAACAGGTTCTTCCAAGCTGATCTACGCTGTTTACAAGCTTTCGTTAGGGAAAAGGTGAGATTCGGATAAGTGATGCTTCGAATAACTGGTATTTCAGATAATAGAAACTCTGCTCGAATTATATGCCTTTGCGCACGAACGTATGTGTATAATGTATATTATATTTATGTGCTTACTTACACATGTAAGCATACGTGCAGGCATGTACAAAGGTATGAAGGTATAAATGCATGGTTATTTGTTATTTCTGTGTGTGCTTGTATGCTCATTCAAAAACATAAATCATTTATCGTAGTCTTCTCGCAAACTTAATAAGCCATGTCTTGTTTGCAAAAACTGAACGGTCATAAGAATGATACTCGAAGCAAAAAGACAGTGGACATGTACCGCAATACGAATGAATAACTAAAATGTAGGTTTTAGTGAGGAGGGGAAAATGAGGAAAGCGAAAAGACATTGGACGATGTACCGCGATACGAATGAATGACTAAAATGTAGGTTTTAGTGAGGACGGGGCAATGAGGAAAGCGAAAAGACACTTCACAAATCTACCTGCATCAGAATCTGCTTGAACATAATTATCTCAAGTGGTGTTATTTTTGGGCCAGTGTAACAGTTGTAGAAAATGGAACAACAAAATGTAATTATGGTAGAATGTAAAGCTTAGATTGATACATTATTCACGTCTCTGCGTTTAGTGGCTTGTATTGCCATCCTTTTTGCCCTGTGCAGTTCAAAAATCTATGGAAGACAAAGAAATAGTAGGCGACTACGAGGTGCAAGGGGAAGGCAATCCCCTCATGCACAACAAAGTGCTACATAAACCACATCTGCAAGGGCACATTACTGCTTTAATCCGGGTTCTTACCAGGGAGCCAGATTCAGTGATGCTTTCGTGCTCACGGGGAGGAAAAAACGACATTGTGGTTTTGACAATAACTGTAATTTCTGTTATCATATATCGTATTTACCAAAAGGTAGACTTCTTCTATGATTGTCTGTCTCCATCCTGCTGTTCCGTTGTCGTCTTGATCGGGTCATTCTCAAACTTGTTAGCTGATGTATATTCTATATCATATATCTATACCAAAAGGTAGACTTCTTCTATGATTGTCTGTCTCCATCCTGCTGTTCCGTTGTCGTCTTGATCGGGTCATTCTCAAACTTGTTAGCTGATGTATATATATATATATATACATTCACCTATGTGCGTAAGTTTGTATGTGTTTTTAGGCCTGAACATAAATGCTATTTAATTAAAACTGATGAAAGTGAAGACCAAAAAAATACAAGTTAGATATAACAACATTGGACCAGACAAAGGGTTCAGTAACTTCTATTGATTAATTGATTGATTCAGTCATTTCCTTTAGCTTCTCAAGATGCATAGGCCTTCAACAAACGCATGTCACGTTCAAACGTCGTGTGTGTGCTATCTCTATGTGTTTTTCTATCTACCTGAAGCTGTTTTTCGCAGGGTTCTCTGTCAGATTTTCAACCAGAAAGTACACAACGAAGTGGATTGCGCTTGGAGTTGGAATTGCGATGGGATGTACCATCTCTCCGATACTATTCGTGTTGGCTATGCAGGTGATCCTCAATGCGGCTGAAGGAATGGCTATAGGTCCACAGCTTAGTGGCTTGTGTTGCATGCCACCGCTCAGAGCACTCATGGATGACATAACAATTTTGACATCAGATGAACATCAGGTCAGGAGGATGTTAGCACGCCTGTATGAACTAGTCAGCTGGTGCAGAATGAGCGTCAAACCCAAGAAGTCGAGAAGCCTATTAGCCAGGAAAGGGAAGATAGCGGAGGTCATATTCATGGTTTCCAATCAAAGAATCCCTGCTGTCATTGAGGAACCTGTTAAAAGTCTTGGCTGGGTGTACGATGCCTCTTTAAAAGACTCGAAGGCAGTGCAACAGACATTAGAAATGGCAGACAGAGAGCTACAGATCATAGACCAAAGCAGACTCCTAGGAAAATTCAAACTGTGGTGCCTCCAGTTCATGTTGATACCTAAGTTGCTGTGGCCACTGTTTATATATGAAATAAGCACATGTTCAGTGGAAGGTATACAGCATAAGGTCAACAAGTTCATGAGGAAATGGCTAGAGGTACCACTAGGTCTGTCAGATGTAGCACTGTACTGCAAAAAGTCAAAACTTCTGCTTCCTTTCAAGCCAGTTGTTGAAGAGTACAAAGTTGGAAAGGCACGGCTTGCAATGATGCTACGCGAGTCAGCAGATGATGTGGTTAAGTCCATTCAGCCCACACTGAAAACGGGAAGAAAGTGGAGAGTGGAAGAAGCTGTTGATGCTGCCCAAGAGTGGCTCAAATTGAGGGAGGTAATCGGATACACTCAAAAGAATAGACGGGGATTTGGCCATGGAGACATCCGCTGGTGGTCCAAGGCATCAAGCAGGGAGCACAGAGACATGGTAGTTCAGGAGATACGAGGAGCTGAGAATGATAAGAGGTTGCAAAAAGCAGTGCAGAAGGCCCAACAAGGCTAATGGACTACATGGGAAGGAGCCCTGCAAAGGTCCTTGACATGGAATGATATGTGGCAGATGGCCTCTTAGGCTCAGCTTCATTATTAGATCAATGTATGACCTCCTGCCATCGACCACAAACCTTGTGAGATGGATTAAGTCGAATGATGAGCAGTGTCCCAAATGCCAGGAAAGGCAGACACTTGAACACGTGCTTTCAGTTTGCAAGGTGGCATTAGGGCAAGGGCAATACACATGGCGCCACAACAAAGTGTTAAGTGAGCTTGTTGCGACAATAGATCTGGCAAGGATGAAGGCGAATAGCAATGTCAGGCCGAGCACCGCAACACATACTTTCTAAGAACAGGAAACTCAGCACCCCCCAAACCGAGTTAGTGATGTAGCAGTTTACCCTCTCTTCTAGACTGTGCGAATGACTGGGAGATGTCGGTAGACCTACCTGGACGAGGGGCATATCCAGAGAGTATCAGGAAATCTCGAAGACGGCCGGATATAGTGCTGCTTTCTTCATCGTCGCATCAGGTTATAT
Organism: Oreohelix idahoensis; assembly: GCA_024509875.1. Taxonomy (NCBI): domain Eukaryota; kingdom Metazoa; phylum Mollusca; class Gastropoda; order Stylommatophora; family Oreohelicidae; genus Oreohelix; species Oreohelix idahoensis. Next base: position 291,140 of record JAMPIV010015601.1, read on the forward strand.
TGATTGAACTGACCGTGCCATTTGAATCCAGATTGGACGAGCAACATTCGTTCAAAGCGGCAAAGTATAGTGATCTGGCCGCGGATCTGAGATACGATGGGTTCACTGCAAGAGTCATGGCTGTTGAGGTGGGTGCAAGAGGGTTCGTGGCTGCATCTGTGTATGATTTATTGAAACTGTTGGGTCTGAGAGGACAGTCGAGAACAAGGGCACTGAAGAAGCTTAGTGAAACTGCGGAAAGGGCATTATGTTGGCTGTAGAACAACCTCAATGGGCTATGGAACTCGGGACAGTAAAATCTAGCCCCACCTGCGGTATAGGAAATACCCAGAAATTTTTCTAAGTCCGCAATACATCGAGTTTTTCATTGTATTGGTGAAAGGACGGCGGCGTTACAAGAAACAGTCGGTGCATTATATGGGGCGTCAGGCGAAGTTAGATTTCAGAGGCCGGCTCGCAAAGAATTCACACCTCGTCGGCTTCACGCTGGCGTATCAGTGGTGTGCAGCGGAACGGCCGCAATAATTTGTCTTCACTCTGTTACTTTCACAATTGCCTCCTGCTGGCGAAATTGTTCATTTTAAAGCTGCATCCAAGGTGGAATGGGTTCATTTGGTACACAAGACAACAGGAGGCTGAGATACTTGGGAGTCATGACCCAGGTGGGCCCGCCTCCTTAGTGTGTAAAGGAGAATAATGGGCCGAAACACTTGTTCGACGGGGGGACTACTTCTGATGATCAGATTGCCTCTTGTTGTTTCGCTCTGTATAGAGTTTCCTATCATCCTGAAGATTCAATTACTTTGAAAGTACAATATTAGCAGATGTCAAGAGTGTGAATCAAGATGATTATAAAACACAAAAGTTACAATGATCAGACTACATGCACATGGACATGGTCGACAAAAAGGTACATATGATTAACCTCTAAGACACATTATAAATTTAAAGTAACTTTAACGTAGTGAGAAGCAAAACAACAATCACAAAACACACAATACATCATACTTAGAAATGACAGAATAGATTATTAAAAGGGGGGATTTCTTATTCACAAAATATACAACATTACTGACTTGGAACCATTCACAACGAATATTTTGAATCATGAAGTAATTAGTGTCAATGTACTACACTACACGAATGCAATGCTCCAAGGTAAACAACAGAAGCAAAAGAAGTAACACAAGGCAAAGAATCGTACTAAAAAAATGAGGACAAAAAAAAAAGGTCAAGTAAGATCAGATGAAATATAAAAGAAACAAAAGAGATAGGAATGCAATACACAGAGCAGACGAAATATCAGGGGGACATCGTAAAGGCGCATGACAAAATAATAAACGATGTTACTAACCTAGACGTAGGAAAAAGGAGAACATGAAGAAATACTAAAGAGGATAGAAAGAGAAAAGTATCTCGTAACCCATGGGAACAAATACAACAATAAAGGGATTTAAACTGAAAAAAAAACCCCCAGAAGTTACAGACCACACGGACAGACTTCAATAAAATATACATGAATACAGAAAATGCCTTGATTCAATAGACCTTTTCAAACTAACCTATCCGAGACTAATATTTGGAAAAAATCGTATACGCGGAAGCAAAGAAAAAACATGAAAGGATACTACAGTCTGAAATATACCCAGAGGAAAAACATCATATTCACCTTAGATCAAATAAAAAATAAGCTAAAATAAAATATGATTTAACGAAGAATTCAAGCATCAAAATAATACAGCGGAATTGCGGTAGTGCATAAAATAACATTTTTCCCCCCCATTCTTAATTCAGTATACAAACTAAAATGAAAAGTTTGCCGTACATGATAAGCACCTCTGTCACCCCCCCCCCCTTTCCCCCCAAAAAAACAAAACAAAAAAACAACCCCACATTCGACAGCTCTACATACATCACACTTAGAAATGACACAATAGATAAATAAGAAAGTTGAGTGGCAGGAGTATCATTTCTGGGTCATACAATATACAATATTACGGACTTGAGATTATTCATAACGGAAGGTTTGGAAGAATTAGTGTCAATATTGGTCGTGTCTTAGAAGCGCTAAAAATAATACACATATAATGCTCCAGTGAAAGTATAGGTAAAAAGTAAAAGGTAGTTATATAGCAGTCACTGCCGTAGGGAAGTAAAGACCTGACTTTATTAGGTCTAGGTTTATCAGAAAGGGTGACCCGTTCTCTTCCTCGCTGCCTGCGCCTTCCCTAACTCAACAGCAAAGTCAGGTACCCATTTACAGCTGTGACGACTGGAGCGTGGCGCTCCAAAGTTTCGATCCTGGAACCCGGTGACTTCTGCAGCGAGAGGCAAGCGCTCTAACCGATTAATCGATCAGACGCTAGTGACAATATACAAGAGCATAATATCAGAGCTATTAGCAACAGAGCTATTACAAGAACACCTATGCTATGGACCCCCGAAGAATGCACCTCAGAACTGTCATATTAAGGGGCAATTGCGCACCACAAAGCCTTGAGAAGAAATAGACAAATAAAGGAAATTATTGGATCATACAAAAATAATGTACTAATAATACAAAATCATGGGTCAGCAACTGAAATCAACCAATTTGCAAATCAACGTTATTCAACTGTAGACATCAACACTGTAAAAGCAAGCATAGACAAAGTAAAATGAGAGATACTTATCGATAATAACTAGAATCACTTACCTATGGAGATAACGTCTGAACACAAGTATAAACTAAACAAAGAAATAGTAAAACCAACATTACGCTACAAAAAAATTCAATGGGATAGCTCTCCAAACTGAAATGGAATGAGTAAAGCAAGAAATAATCGGAAATAAATATACAGGTACATTTGCAAACAACTATCATAAATTGCCGACAGAAATATACCGAAATGAAATATACCACCAAATATAGATCCAAGTTGAAATACTAGAAACGAGAAAACAGAACATGGGAATAAAAGCCCAGCACCATAGTGGGCAAACTAATTAACTAGAATAACTTAAATGTGAAAAGAAGTACTACAGAGAAGAGATTGGACAGAAGACAAGTTTTGAACAATATAAAAGAATTAGAAGTGAATCAAAAAACAAAAAATGCTCCTCGAAGAAAAAGAAGTTGAATGGACAACTTTCTGTTAAACCTAAGAAGATTCACTAAGGTTATATACATAATAAAAATAATATAAGTGTAGAAAAACTCTGGGCGGCTATTTGCTAAGCATGCTTACCAATAAGTTAAGAATAATTCTTATAATAATGCCTCTGGTATTAGGATACACCACCTTTCCACTCTGCAGGTTAGAGGTTTCTCTGTATACAAAGAGCTCTGAGAGGCTTGTGAGTGTAGTATATATAGCCATAATCTTTAACACTAATTGCACGCACCTGCATAGAGATCGGCGAAATTCCCTTTGTGACAAAGGCCTGAGGGGAGAGTTTTCTCCTCTACGATTCGAAATCAAAGTGATTACGCATAAATCCTCCATGTGGAGGAAAAATCATACAACGTTCAACCGAATCCCGTTTAAGGACAAACAGGAGCACAACGATCCAACATCAATGTTCAAAACGAGGTACAGTCAGGTCTTAGAAGGACCGCAAAAAAGTATCAATTTTCTTATATGTGTCACAGGACTATGATGAATGCTAGAGAGAATAAGATTAACGAGATAAATCATCATGAACATCTTTTTTCTCCCTATGGAGCATAGAACCACAACTGCAAATGGCTCTCTTGAAAGAAGCGTACACAAAGCGTTCTCGAGCTCTCGCAGGAGTGTTTTCTATAGCAGTTTGTTCTGTATGATGAGGTGCCAGACCGATGCACAGCCTCAGGATAAGTCGCCTTGTACGACAGGTCTGTGGGGGCAGCATTCATATTCATTCTTTGTCCCAAGAGACCCCCGGTAACTATGTGGGGCGGGGGGGGGGGGGAGAACAAGATAATTGCATCTGGAAATTGAATAACTTCGTAGAAAAAGTTTTTCTGATAGATGATTTACATTACTGTTAAATACTGACAAATCAGTAATAAATTTGCTTTGGAGTGGCTACAAGGAATGGCGTCCGCCTCGAATTCTTAAGGTGCTGGGTTCGATTCCCAGTCGAGGGAATATAATTTATGGACATTTTTTTAGGACAAGTGGCCCTAATGATGTTATACTCCACCCTGGTCTCCTTGGTAGTGAGATCGGTTGCCTAGCCTTCTCGGATAATGCGAAAAAATGGGAGGCCCGTGTGCAAGTTGCGTACGTTAACAATCCCTCGGCAGTTGGAAAATCGAAAAGAGTAGTCCATAAGGCCGCTGCCCTGGCAACATTTAAAAATTAGTAACACACCCACCACAAAATTATTTATAGAATGTGTGATTCCTATACACACACACATTAGGACTCTCGCCGAAGCTACAGAGTTCGTGCACTATGCTGAGATTCTCCTTGTGTGATCTAAAGGAGGAGATTGGAGCACTGATGAAGTTGTCCGTGTGCAATGAAGAGTCTTTAAAACTAAACCAAACCAAACTGATACATTGATGTACTACGATCAAGAACGTAGCCTTGGATAACTCCCGGGGGTGTCTAGTGAAACAAAGAAAGAATAGGTCTACTGGTCCCTCATGCATGACGTACGAGGCAGCAAAGATCGTGTTTTACTTGGTACTTGCAGGCTTATCATATAAAACAAATTGGCAAACAATGTTTGGTGCATGCTTCCTGCAATGGCACCAGCTTCAAATGTGGCTTTATGCTCCGTGTCACGTGTTGCCTCCCCTTTGCTTATTTTTTAATAAATATAATCATCACAGGATAATGTTATGAATTTGTAGGAAATGGTCTGACAGTTCAATTCGCAGCTTTTATCTTTGTACTTAGCTGCCAATAAGTTTAATTGTCTCTGCTCCAGCTGATGTTTGGTTCTTTGCAGTTAGATGACTGGTTCAATCTTCAATGGTCAAGTCTGAAAGTTTTGACACGTTCCAAGAAGTATTCGGAAAGCTGGTTCAGCGTCTCTAAGACTCGTCTGCTGACTGTGTCTAACGTCGACTTCAGGCCACTTATACCTTCACTTGTTCCAGAGATAGTACCCTCAATTGGTACCACCGACTAGTGTCACAAAAGAAGAGAACACATGAGTATTGAGTTTTCCTGACACACACTCATCTATCCTCCTCTTTTCATTCCACTGTCCCATCTACCTCAGAACTTTGCCCTCTCTGAGAATTAATCTTAATCCCAGTGAGAGGAAAACTTTCATTACATTTAGATTGAATAGGTTTATATTTACCTCTACATTAGTTGAAAAGGTTAACAATATAATAAGTACGTACATCATTTCTCTCATCATGTACTCCCTGCTCCATAAGAAACTTGGGACTACCTCTGCTTTTGGTTCTTTATAAGACACTCGCATAAAGCAGTCACCAACCCTTGCAGTGGTGGTTCATGAAATCATCATTTTATGTGCCGAGGTTGCCAGCCTCGTATGACTTGCCAACTCGACAAATACTCTACACTTTACTCAACCACGACAGGCGCCCAATGTCTGGTACACAAGAATTTTACCAACATTACTGTCGGTCAAGATTACATCACCTGTCTATTCTTTCAGTAGGGATGAACATGTAAACAGACAAGACAAATTATTACAGGAAGAAGTGCAAACAATGACTCGAAAATACCAATTGCCTGTCGGAAGGTTGTGGAAGAAAATTTGCCGACCCTTGAGCAGCGCACAAAATTCGCACCCCCCCCCCCCACTCCATAAAGGTAGCTAAATACTGCCGGAGCGAACAAGAGATCGACCCAAATTATGTCACACTCCGTAAGGAACCGAAAGGAAATGTATGACACATACTCACACTCATATATATATATAACTTTACACATACCATACAAACATACAAGCCTTCATAAATATTCATACATATCTTCATTTCCATATTCAGTAAAAGATATATGAGTACATAGGCACATACATGTATAAACATGCAACCATTTATCAATTTACATGCAAACAGAAATCAACACGTATTCATCCAAACAACACATACGTGCTTTTCAGTCAGGAGACATTGCGACAAATCGACCGAAGTAATTAAGATAATGCTCCTTTTATTTCAGCACTGTTTCTAGTTTTTCTCATTCCTTATGGCGCCTCACAAACAGTCCCTCTAGAAGTCTTAGTATTTCTATATTGGTAACGCACAAACTATCTCCATATAAAAACCTTCGTCTAGAATACTTCCACAGACTCAGACAAATGCATTTATCACCGGAGCTTGGTCTTTACAGCTTCCAGCCGTAAATACTGTTTTCGTGAGTACAAATATGATCAGAATGAATTGGTGTTTGGATCAATAGAGTGAGAGAAAGTCTTCTCCAAAATGTTTTGTACCAATATATGATTTATGGTTCCAGGATTAAAGGTTAGGAGGATTTGTCACTTCTCATTTGGCAATTTATAAGAAAATTAATAATTTTATTCAATATTTTGTCAAAACTGTGTTGCAATTTTTCTACTAAATCCATTATTTAAGGTTTTAAACGAGGAAGTATTCGCTGTTTATTTTTAAAACATGCAAATTACAACTAAATTAAAGCAGCATTTTCAACATTATAACTTTTAAAGTCTAATTTCGGCATAATATATGTCTTATATGCAACAAATACTTTCTTGTAATGCTGTGTGAAAGGGAGACATGAGGAAATCTGACTATTACCAAACGGACGTGCCACGCGGTCCCATGGGAGAATAAGGTACCATATCGTGGCGCGCAATACGGACCATCGGACATAAAGAGTTCATATGGTAAATTGTTCTGCAGAAATCACGATCTTCTTCTATGGAAAAAAAGGAAGGACAGGCCATTAAAGAAGAGCACGAAAAGGTAATATGTGTACAGGCTCTTTTAAGGAGCCAAACCAGATGGACTCAGTAGAGGAACATTCAGGATCAGGTGTTCCCCAACAGCCATCAAACTATATTAAAGGAAAATCAACGTCATTCCTAAGATGGAAAGTAAGGAAATGAGAAGGACTGTATTTAGACTATATGAATAGTAAACAAAAAAATATGTCACGTAAATTTAACTGGGATAAAGGACACAGACACCGTCTTCGTTACCACAAAAAGTCTCTCTTATTGACAAATATAGGAACACTATGCAGAAATGCAGTCAGCGACCCATAGCTGTACTGCTTGCATCAGGACCAGCGAACCAGAGCTGGTCAAGACCGCACTCCACCTCCACGTGATGGTCCTGGAAACAGTCTGCAGCAGTGCAGTCTGGCTGAGCGAGTGCGAATCGCAATGGGAAGGCAAACCCGGTCCCTAAAAAATGCCGTGCTGAAGTCGGATGTGTCGACCGAAAGGTGCAGATATCACAGTTTAGGCGTAAACAGACACAACGCAACCACCGTCCTTTTCAGGGCGAAGAAGAAGAAGAAGAACAAGAAATCTAAATGCATAAACAGAACCGTTTCAGATAAGAACTGGAGTGTGAGAGGGATGCCTCTTGTCACGATTTCTCCTTCTACTAATTTGGTTATGAAAACATCGACATAAGCCACCAGAAATGGAATTCAGTGCACTTTGACTAACCTGCTTGACGATCTAGATTTTGCCGATGATCTTGCTCTTCTGTCCCTTAACCGTAATCAGATAAAAAACAAAACGAAAATACTTGACGAGAGGTCACATACAGTGTGTCTGTAAGTGCGCAGGGAAAAGACGAAGGTAATAAGAATAAATGTAGGAAATGGTTACAAGATTGCACTTGAAGAACTATCCCTAGATGATGTAGAATCATACATTTAACGTGGCAGCCATATAAACAGAGTCGGAGGGACAGACATGTATATCAAATTCAAAATAAGAATTGAGAGGCAAGATAGGTTTTCGATACATTGGGAAATGTATGAAAACAGAAAGAAAAAAGCCTTATACAAACGTAAAAATTTTCATCTCAAGTGTCAAGTCAGTCCTATCCTATTAAAACACGGAGAGCAACAACAACAACAAAAAAACAAAAAACTACGACGATGTTGCAGAGTTTCATAAACAGGTGCTTGCGTAGAATAAAGGGTGTGAAATGGTGTGATTGTAACGGAATTGTCTTCCCTGCTCTGCGGTAGTGGTCCACTAATGGCCAAACTCCGAGTAAAATGATGAGGGCGTTAAAAGGTATCAACCTTCGCTCAGGATTACTCTTGTCAGAGATGTAAATAGAAGAATAATGCTTCTGTTTAAGGGAGCCTCACAGGCATTTTACAGACAGGCAAGCATAACAACAGAGATCATCAAAGCCGCTATGAACTTATTACTCTCCGCCCCTTCTGTGAGGAAAATTATTGACTCGTATTTTCTGAGCCCACAGCTGAAGGTTATTCATCAACTATTAATTGACTAGCTCCGTTGGGTTATGTATTAAAGAATAAACTGAGTCATGCGGGCGCAAATTCACTCAATAATGATTAAATCAACTTTAGATTTATAGTTACAAATAACAAGTTTAATCATCAATTTTGGGTTAAAAAGAGTGAAATAAATAGTTATTTTTAAAAGTACATAATCAATTACTTTTGAACAGCATAGGATGATATGAGTGGAAATTGTAAAGAGTTAAACTACTGTTGCCCATACTTTGGTACTCAACTGGCCAGGTGTTGGTGATGATTTGATGTTGTTATTGGGTTCCGTCACTGCTGGTTCCAAGAGTTACTTTGGACTGTTTCTTCTCTGCCAGAGCCAAATAATTTGGCAGTAGCACGTCACTTGCAGCAAAGTCGGGGTAACTACTTCGATTTTCAAAGCAAGCATCTTCAAAACCCGTGTGATGTAGGCGTTTAGCGTCGACTGCTGGCAACTTGTACCACAAACTGGGAGGAAACAAATGACTCCTTTTAAGTATCGGGTCTCCTGATATCAACATCAGGCAACCTCCACTTACATCTATCATTTCATCTTCGTCAGAATTTTCCCTGTTATCCCTGAGCATTAAATCTAAACCCATTGAGTCAGATACAATTGCTTTTGGGCCGTGGATGACGACCAATGTAACATTTTATGCATATATGCATAAAAAACTTACTAAAATGTTAGTGTAATAAATATATGCACCATGATATCATCATCCTGCTATGAAACCTGGGACCACTTCTGCTGTTGGTTCCTTGTGAGGAGATCCGCAAGAAGCAGTTACCAACCCTTGCAGTGGTGGTTCATGAGCCAAGTCATTTTAAGTGATGAAGTTTCCAGCTACACATCCACAAGCAATTTGTACATTTTAAATACAAAATATAAAATTATAAATTGTACATATTTGTCGTAATTGGTTTTAGATAGGTTAGAAGATATTTATGGTCCCGTCTGAGCAGAGGTGATAGGGGTAAATAGGTGAGAATAAAAGTGTAAGAATAGATTTCACGAGTGAATAGTTAAGGAGAAAAAAAGTTGTCTCTGGACTGAATAGTTTCTCTAGTCCAGCCTATCTATACGACTATATTGTAGTGTAAGACACTCTTCAACCCCCTTATCTCTATAAAGATAAGTTTAACTAGACACACCCACACACAGTTATGTGACAACAAGACACACAAAACGTGAAAACTATGGTTTATTGGGTATGGGTCTGAACAAAACACACATTTAAGTTATTTTTGTTGTTTATTATCATTAAACTGTTTACAACATTCAACATATAGAGAAATCAATGAAATCAAGTTTACAGGTATATGAAAATAACCGAATACGTGCCCTCCCCTTGTTGAGAAAGGATCCCAAAAGAAGTTAATAACCCAAAGGTCAAAGATAAGCACTACGTTACAGAATAGACTATGAAGAACAAGTTCCCCACTGTAGCGAAATTTGGTTCCTCTTGCTTTGTTGTGGAAAAAAAAATGTGTAGCGCGACTCCCACACCACACACCAGCGCAAGGTCAGCGCGGCGGTCTTTCTTTGAAGTTTGTAGTAGACGGGAAATGTGAATTACGGTTAAAAGCCATACAGTATTACCGAAGAATGATGAAATAGCTAATAAGAATGAATGGCGGACTTTCAAAGTTTGCATTTACTGGACATTAAATTATTAACTACCGGAGAAAGCCCGGTTGGAATAATATTAAATAAAAATAATTCAACAAAGGAGATAGACTAGGAATTATATCCAAATAGATATTATTCAAATATAAATAGTTTTAAAGATAATTAATATTTTTCACCTTCATCACATCGGCTAAAAGTTAGCTAATAATCTTTAAAAATTTATTACACTAACAAGCCTCAACGGATTTGTATAAAACTTATATGTAATGAAAGCCTCATATGAGGAAAAGGAAATGATACATAGAAAGGACGGAAGAATATAAGTGTGTAGTGAACAGAAGAAAAAAACAAGTACAGGAAGAACACAGATTGCTTCAAATAGCCTCAAACCAGGAGATGAAACGAAAATCTTTTGGGACTTTTAGAGGTGCTTTCTCGTACGCGCGAGAGACTGAAATATAAGGACAGAGGGACGCGTTGAAAATCACACCATTCACTACCCCTTCCGTCTACTACAGGGGTAACACGCATTTTTGCTTACCTCAAACCACACAAGCTTGATACGTCCTTTTTAGGACGAGACACAGTGAAGACATCCTTCGAACTACACAAGTTATCAGATAAGTTGATATTTTTATCCATCTTCAGTGTTAGCTTTTTGCAGTTAATTTTAGAAATTAAAATAATAGAAATTAAATAGCGCCACGTGGCAATTCTTTGAGTGAGATCAGGCAGCCATCTTGAAAGATATTTAAGTGGTGAATAATTTATACTTTTGTTGATAGTATTAGAGTAGGCCTACTGTAGTTAAGGTTAAGTATTAGGGGACTATTTAATTTAAGAATCGTAGTGGGGTAAAGATATATATAACAAAATAAGCCAAAGATTACATATAATATTCAATCATCAGAATATAATTCAAAGACAACAAATAGTAGCATACTAAAAGACAGGGAAAATAACCAATGGTAGTATTCACCAGAAAACAGTCCGAGGAAGGGAAAACGATGGCCAAAACTCCAGAAAAAGACAAAACTTCAGAAAAAGACAAAACTTTAAACCGGACAGAAAGAAACAGGACCACGAACCCTGAAATAAAAAAAAACAGAACTAAAGGACACGAGTAAAACAATAATGGAAAATCGGGAAGGAGGCGCGGAAGGAAAAACAACAAAAAGCAGAATCAACAAAGGAGAAAGATCAGGAACCAGCACAGCGAACGGAAAGAAAGGACCCAGGGAAAAGGATAATCAGGACAGCCAGGTAAACGCGGACAAAACAAGTCATGAAACCAGAGGGGATAAACTGAAAGGAGGCTCAGAAGTAAAAAACAACAAAGGAAGGCAAAACGTGGGCAGAAGCAGTTAAAAACCAAGGTAGGGACACCAGACATGATAAACTAGAAGAAAATAATAACCCAAAAAAAACCAATGAAAGTACCAAAAAAGACTCAAGACATCTAGCAACCCAGGCAGATCCCAAAAATACAGATGCAGTAAACATATGTCGTTTAAAGATAACGCAAGTAGCTGGTGAGGCTGTCAAGATCAAGGCATTAGATGAAGACAAAATTATAAACATCCTTGATCCTGTGTTAGGCAAAAAGGCGATAGCCAAAATTTCAAAAACCCATTTTGGCATAATAATTATCCCAAATCAGAGTGACAGAATAAAAGAGATGTTAGAGGAACTCAAAGTAGAAGCAAAAACAGTGACTCTTGCACACGACATAGAAGTAAAGATAGAGCTAGCAAAAGTGACCAGTAGATGTGTGTTAAAAGGGATAAACACTACCCTTTCAAGCGAGGAAGTTATGAACATCCTCGCAAAACATAACCCAGACATAAAGCTGGTACACGTGGACAGAATAATGGTGAAAGGGAGTATCGTTACCCCAGTGGTAGTGATAACAACAGAAGGTAGGGAACCCCCCAAGACGGTACTATTTGGGAAAACACAAAAAAACACAGAAGCCTTCATTCCCCCAGTGTTGCAGTGCTCCAACTGCATGAAGTTTGGTCATGGGCGCCACACTTGCAGGGGGAAGGCAGTATGTAGGTTTTGTGCGGGGGCACACCCTTTCACGCAATGCGAAAAGGCAAAGTCAGATACTGACTATAAAAAGGATAATGCAAACAGAAAATGCATTAATTGCAAAGGAAATCACAGCGCCAGATTCCAGGGCTGCCCAGTATATCAGCAGACCAAAAAAGCATTGAGGATAGCTATAACAACCCAAACCCCTTTCACAACGGTCATTAAAGAATTAAAAGAAAATGATACTTATACGAACAATAAAGTTATAACAGAAATTAAGAGTGTGCAAGAAGATGTCAAAATGCTTAAGTCACAGATGGCAAAAAAAAGTAAGAACAAGTTAGAAAGTAATAAAATAGTACCAAAAAACCAGTCAGATGATTCAACTACATCCTCGGATGACACAAGTGCACTGAAAAGTACAGAGGCATTGCTTCAAGAAGTGAAAGCCATACAGCACCAAATTTCCCAGGATATAGCTAAACTGACTGAACTGAAAGAAGAAAATGAAATGATACTAGTCAAACTGTCTGAACAAAAAGAAGAAAGTGAAATAATACTAAAAAGAATGGAAAGTGAAAAACAGGAGATTAACATAGGGAGAGAAGGGAATGTAGCATTGGATGAAAATAGGAAAGTGGTCAAAAAGAACAAAAGCAACCTAGAAGAAAATATCATAGAAACTATCAAAAAACGATTTGAGGGACTGTTACCACACTTAGCGGAAGAAGTTAGGGAAATAATGACAAGTTTAAATAAGGATTTTCTTGAGAACTTGATGGATAGTGAGTCCACAAGTACAGGAAATAAAGAATAAGAGCAAAATTGATAGTTAACCAAAAATAAAAGGTATACTAGATGATGATAAAATTCAATTTAGAAAGATTTAGAATTATCCAGTGGAATTGTAGGGGTATTAAAAAAAATTTTGCACCCCTACTATCAGAAACTGGAGGAAATACTGATATATATGCTCTTCAAGAGACCCATTTAAACCCAAATAATAGATATAGTTGTAAGGGCTTTAAGATACTTAGACACGATAGGAAAGAAGGTAGAGGAGGAGGTGTCGCAGTCTTAGTTAGCGAAAAATTTAAAATCATAGACTGGGAAGTATTTAATACAACCAATATAGAAGGTATCCAGGTTACTATAGCAGCTGAACCAAACAATCTAACAATTCTAAATGTATATGCTAAAGATGGCACAATTAAAGATGAAGAAATACTAGCCATAAGCACCAGACTAGGCCCCAAAACAATCATAGTAGGCGATTTTAACTCCCATCATTGTGCTTGGGGTGGACAACATGCAGATAATGCAGGAAAATGCCTACTTGACTTCATAGAAAACAATGAACTACTAATACTAAATGATGGATCTGCAACAAGAATTAATCCACAAGCTAATAGGGCAGACTCAGCAATAGACATAAGTATAGCAACTAACAACCTAGCGAATGTAAATTGGGAAGTGTTACAAGACACAAACTCAGATCATCTGCCCATTGTAATAACCATGCATGAAAATGTCATTCCAAACCCAGAACCAGAGAAACCTACCTTCAACTATAAAAAAGCAAACTGGGAAGCTTTCCAATCAGAGCTGGAGGTGATGGAATATAAAGACATGGAATCAGATGATACTGACTTGTGGGCGGAAACACTGACCAATGAAATTCTGAAAATAGCAATAAAGTATATACCAAATAAAAATATGCCACAACACCTTAAACCAATAAGTAACATTAATAAGAAAAGAGAAACTCAATGGAATAAAGAACCAGTTGCCTGGTGGAATAAAAGCTGTGCAGAAATTCATGAGAGAAGAAAAAGGGCCTTACAAAAATATAGAAATAACAGAACAGAAGAAAACTATGATAAGTATAAACTTATTAGGAATGAATCTAACAGAATAATATTCAAAGCCAAAGAAACTAACTGGAAGGAGTTTTGTCAGTCACTTAAACCTAGCACTCAAATTAGAGAAGTATGGAAAAAGCTTAAGGCAATCAAAGGGAACAATAAGAAAACAATAATGCCAACAATCAAACTACCAAAGAGAGCAGAAACAGATAAAGAAAAAGCTAATGCCCTTGCCGAGTATTTCTATAAAGTCAGTGCAAAAAGTAGCCTTGGACAGGAAGAAAATGAGAGAAGAGAAAGACTTAGGATACAGTTTTTAAAAGAACTACCAGACCAGATAGATGAAACAAACTATTTAGATGCTGATATAACAGAGGAAGAAGTAACTAATGCAATAAAAGATAAATCTAATACTGCCTCAGGGCAAGATATACTTAGTTATGAAATCCTTAAGAAAGTACCCAAAAGAACCATAAACATAATAACTTCACTTTATAACAAAATCTGGAACTTAGGAAAGATACCAAAAGCATGGAAAGTAGCTATGATAGTACCCATTCTAAAACCCAATAAGGAAGCCCATGAAGTAAGTTCATATAGGCCTATCTCCTTAACATCACAACTAGGTAAAATACTGGAAACTGTTGTGAATAAAAGAGTTAAATTCTACCTGGAAAAAAACCAGTTATATAGCCCAAACCAGTCAGGGTTTAGAGCAGACAGAAGTACAGTAGACCAGCTTGTAAGATTAGAACATGATGTAAAGCTAGGGTTCAAGAGGAAAGAGAAAACAGTGGCAGTCTTTCTAGATGTAGCTAGAGCATATGATGAATGCTGGCGCGATGGAGCTCTTTACAAAATGAAAAAGATTGGCATTACTGGTAAAACCTATAGGTATCTAGAAAACTTTTTACAGGACAGGTATTTTGCTGTACAGGTGAATAATGATAGGTCAGAAATATATGAACAACAGAATGGGATTCCTCAAGGATCAGTGATCTCTCCTTCAATTTTCACTATAGCTGTAAATGATTTAGCAGATGAATTTAATGACATAAAGAATGCAGTATCACAATTTGCAGATGACTGTGCCATTTGGCGATCTGGAAAAAACTTGGACCATGTTTTACAAAAAACTTCAAAATCAAATAGACAAAGTTTCAGAGTGGATGAAAAGTTGGGGCTTCCAAATTAATGTAAACAAAACAGTAGGTATGATTTTCAGCAAAGGAAATTTAAAAAAAAATAACAAAATCAATATAACCATTAAAGGACAGAAAATATGTTCCTCCTCAACAACTAGATTTCTGGGCATAACTTTAGATAAACAACTAAATTATAATAAACATATAGACAATTTGGTAGAAAGCTGTAGGGGACCCCTAAATATACTAAGAATTGTAAAAGGTAATGGATGGGGGGCCAGCAATAAAATAATGCTTATGTTCTACAAGTCCTTCATCAGGGGGAAACTGGATTATGCCAGCATAGTCTATGACTCAGCTGCAGCTTCTAACAAAGCAAAACTGGACAGGATTCAAAATGCAGCCATGAGAACTATTACAGGTGCATTTATATCGACACCAGTAGAAGCTCTAGAAGTAGCTCTCGGCATACCTCCCCTTGGTCTAAGACGGAAAGAACTGAGATTAAATTATTGGAGTAAAGTAGCACAAGAAGTGACTCACCCAGCACATAAAGCATTTGTCAAAAACCAACCAAGTGTATGGGACGTCCCCTTAAATAAAGATAGATATCCAACAGGATGGAGAACTATAGAAGACCTAATGCAGTTCAAAGAACTATCAAACACAATTGAAAATAGTAATAAATACAGAAGCAAAATACCACCCTGGGAACTAAAATCACCAATCATAGACTACTCACTTACTGAAAAGATCAAACAAAACATAGAAGATAAGGAAGCCAAAATGATAAGTAGAAAGTTCATAGAGCAACTAACTAAACAAAGTCTGGCCGTCTACACTGATGGATCCAAGGGTGATAGTGGGCAACTAGGTGCCGGAGTTGTAATACCACAATGGGGAATAAAAAAGAGCTACAGTATAACGGAAGGGGCATCGATTTTTACTGCAGAGATGGTAGCAATTCTTAAAAGTCTAGAAATAATCGAAGATAACCCACCAGAAGCTGTTACGATATTTACAGACTCACTATCATCACTACAAGCACTAGAACACCCAGGTAAATGTAGCCGGCCAGACATAAAGGAAGAAATTCTAGCAATTAATACATCACTAGAGAACAGAGGATGTAGTGTGAGGCTAGTGTGGGTTCCAGCACACATAGGTATAGCTGGCAACGAGTTGGCAGACCAGAATGCCAAGAAGGGAAGAACAAGTAAAAACAATATAAAAGCAGGACTGGGAAGGTCAGAGATCAAGAGCCAAGTGAAGGAAACTATAAACGAGGAATGGAAGACAACATGGAAGGAAAGTAGAAAAGGCAGACACGCGTTCAAACTGCTGAAAGAACCAACGAGGACATGCCAGGTCAGAGAAGAATTAAAAATACCATCGAACAAAAAACTGTGGCGTCTCCGACTCGGTGCAGCATACTTCATGGTAGAAGAACCACACTGCCAAGAATGTCAGGAAGAGAATGACATAGACCACTACCTGATCCACTGTAAAAAGTATGAACAACAAAGGCTTGAATTAAAAACTTACTATAGAAATCACAAGATAGACTTAACAGGTGATAAGGTTTTAAGTATAGATGCCCCAAGAGATGCCCAATCAATACTTAAAAGATATATACATAAAACAAAGGAAAAAATATAAGGTTAGAACTTCAGGAAAATCATCCAACTAAATAGAAATTAAGCAGCAAGAACTAACAAAGCATTAACAACAAAAAAAAATAACTACTCATAGGACAAGGAAAGACAAGGTATTAAAAAAAAAGGGACAACAACTCAAAAAGAACAAATACTAATACAAATTAAAACCAAGTGTAAAGGACAATAGTTATCTAGAAACAATACAAAAGAGAAAATAAAATTGACAAATACTAATATAAATAAAAATCAGCAACTGCAAAAGACAACAGTTATTTAAATTGAATACAAAATTAGTACAGAAAATGACACTAAATACCCCAATTATAACCAACTTTCAGGTTGAACAGGGTAGACCAAGATGGAAAGAGAAGAGGCAACAATGATCAGAGTTTGAGTGCCCGATCTCCACCCATCATTTCATCAAAACAACAACATTGAAAATCACACACACCAAATCCAGAAGCCAAAGTGAGAAACTGGAAGACAGTATCTGCAAGAAAAGTTAATTTTTCACGCTGCATGCAGGGCAGATTAACTTCAACCAAAATAATCTCACCGTGAGCTTATAGATCCTAAGAGGGTATGTAAGTTTATTAAAGATATATGTATGAATAATATCATTTTATTTCAGATTTTATTTCTGATTGATTGTATCAGATATAATAAAAAAGAGAATGACGCTAACCAGAGATAACCTTCACCGGTATTGTCAGGAAGCATAACCATTAATTGGTTAGCCAAATATATCATGGCTAGTTCTTGCCTGGAAGCTTACGACATACCAGCAAGTACATAAGTGACTTGACATCCATAAGTGGAAGGCAAAGGTTATATCGTACCCATGTATCATAACCTATGATTTATTCATGTAATTTGTTAATTCTGCACAGTATACATTATCTTATCATTCTATCTCTGTAACATACTACCATGATTCATTCATTTATATACAAACACTGAAGACATGGTCGCATCATGAACAGTAGTTGGTGGTGAGATTGTTGGAACAACATGGCCCCCTATTACTTCTTGTTCCAGGTTTTTATGATCAATGTTTATGATCATTCCTGATCGAGAAACTAAAGACTTGAAGAAGTTGATCCAGCTCACTGAAGCCTAGAGGTCAACCAAACTTCAACACCTTAGTCCCCCGTAGTTATAGGGCGGGCTGAAGGAAAGTCTTCCGTACTCCAGTGTGTCGGAGGAACCTCGAGCAGACGTGGCTAAAGTTGAGTTTCTTTGTATCCATCCAACAAATCATGTGAGCAGTTTCTAAAACGACTGTCTAATGGTGACAATTAGATGGCAAGAGATAATGTGACAATCCTTTTGTTGTAAATTCAGTGGAAGATAAATCCAAGACTTTTTCTATTAGTTATTTTAATTTGTAACTGTAAATAATCATACATTTTACCATCTTCCAACACCCATTTATCCTTACAAGAATATATAGATGTACATAATAAATTGGATAATTGTACTCATTTGACTTGTTAAATTTTTAACTGTTAAATTTTGAGTTACCTTTTCAAATTTAATTATATTATCACATAGGGTTACGATAGCGAAAGTAGCAACTTATACTTCTGAAGCCTAAATCTATTGTCCAGCTCAGAGTATTCACAGCTGTAACTCACTTGTGATACCAGTGTACTTCTCGGGCACTGGAACTTCATACTTTCTGGAGAGAGATTCTACTTCTGCTCTACCACTATTATCATAATAGGAAAACCTTTCGCTACACCCACTAAATTACTACTCAGTAAAGTACTCAGTTTAGCGAAATAAAAAAAGAAGTTAGTATAATGATTGTAACAAAGGTAAATATTCACTCTCTCTGTCTCTCACTCTGTCATATGTGGCCACAAACACTCTTGCTTACCTAATGGCGGTGTTGGTATCCCTTGAAAAATTACAATAATCTGAACCTATACTGTCAGGTTGGTTACCCAAATATGGCCCCAGTCCAGCCTTTATATCGAATAATAATTACAAGGTGGACGCCAAATTTGGTGGTTTAATTTTTCCTGGATGAATCATGTATCACCGTAAATAGTTACTGAAGCAAGACGTTCTCGGGACGTTCACAGTTGCAAAAGGAGAAAAGTAATTCCTGTATTGTCAAGCATCTGGTTGCTAAGACAAATGTTACAATATGTAAAACTGATAATGATGGTAAATCCTATCGGCTGGCTCTTATGGGTGAGTGCCGATTTTGAAACAGCGTAGTTTTCTGGATCACTCCGTTGCTACGGCTGTCAAACGTCAGGAATATATGTTCTTTCATATGCCCAGTTGGCTGGAAAAATTGAATAATAATTCTGGGTAATGTACCGTCCAGTTACGATTTTAATATTAATGTTTATTGGTCTCTTCGGCCCAACTGGTTCACGAAGGAACTTGGGACTGGTAGCCATGAAGAAGACACCATTAACCCTTCACTGAATGAAGAAAGAGAACCAAACTAGTCCAAAAATCGAAGACCCAAAATAATAATAATGGTACTGGTAATGTTAAACCGCTGGCCGCTGGTTTGATCAGGTGCTAGATTAGGAAGAAAAGAACATTTAAAAAACTGCTACTATCTTATCCACCCGTAAGTTTTTCGCTATGGCATGTCGGGAAAAAAGGGTATGTGCCCTCCCCCGTTATTGCCCGCGAGAAAATGCACAGCGCACAAAGTCAATTATTATTTACTTTATCCATACGCGCACTTTAACAAAAATCGCCTTTCACTACCAGCTATTTGTCGGCGTCTATTGTTTAGTCACATAACATTAACTCTAGTCACTTATTTAATTTCACACAATGAAATATAATGCGAATTCTATTCGGTCACTCATCCGTCACACTTAATAATCTCAGTCAGCTAAGCCGTATCTTCTTGTGTAAGAAAAATGGGGTATTTGAAATTACATTACTCTGAACGACTGGCAAGAAATATCTATGCGATAGGTTATTTCACTAGTTTTAAACGCTAGGGAATTATAGTGAAAAAAATTGTTAACCTAACACATTTTAACACTTAAGCACAATTTCTATTACCACAAATCAGAAAATGAAATCCCCACCGGACAATTTAACACATTTAGCTAAGAATGGTTCTAGTCCGTCGTGTTTAGATTCTCCAAGAATTGCTGAGGGACTCGGATAACTGAATTTGAGAGAGCGCGGTATATATACAGATCGTGGTTTTATTATCACTATAAGATGTTACCATTCACACCTTCTGTATAGCCGAGAACTCAGGGATCTACGTTTCCCGGATCAAAGGTTTTTCGTTCATTCTACTCAGCGATGTTGATTGACATCAGAAGACTGGCCGTGCACGAGCCTCTCTTACATTACGTCCCCTTTCCGCAGTTCAATCGTTTACCTCCCCCCTGAAACGTACGAACATCAAAGGTGGTTGGGAAAATATTATCGCCCCCTGCATCTCTTCAAACAATACGTTATTTCTACTCGCATCTGTCTAATGACCGATAATTGGCAAATCAGCTCGCGTGAGAAACTCAGGTAAACACGCGTGATTCGCTCTCTTGTTAAGACTGGCAGATGAGAAAAGATGGTAAACAACTCTGTTGTTATGTTTGTAGTAAGATTCCTGATACCCCGATCAAATAGATAAAATAATACTGCTTATAAATTCAAATACTATAGAGATAACATAGGGAGTTGTGTTCAACATCGTCACCATCGCCCGCAGTCGTGTTGGTTCTAACAAGCAGAAACGTCATAGTAAACGATTCACAAAACTGTTAGCTTTTCCCCTCTCCACAATACCAATTTCCACTAAAATAAAAGCCTTTTGACAGACCGAAATGCATAGTTAGTTTCAAACGGAGTGAGAGAATAAAGAAACGGAGGAGTGAAATGAGAGACGGAAAAATGCAACATCGACAAGCGTTGGTTTTTGAATCTCGAACTAGAACGACAGGCGACAGCTGACGTCACAGACTTGCTTAGTCTAACACTAAATGGGAATGAATGGTTAAGAGTTTGAATAAAACTACTTGGCGTTAGTTACGTTGTTGCTATGGCATATTTTTTTCCAAAAAGTATCTGCTATTGAATGAGAGGAAACCCCACCGCTTTGTCTCCTACCCGTAGTGACAATTTAAATCTAACGAAACCGTTTTGCGTAAGGCAAAACGCGTACAAGCAAGAGAGAGAGAGAGAGAAATATAAGTGGGGGATTTGCATGGAGGCATATTTGAAAAGATAGCTTATGCAGTGTGATACTGAAATTGAGAAGGGTTGCGAAAGGGTGGCCAAGAAACCTCGATGAATAAAAAAAGAAATAAAATAAAAGCAAGGACAGTTGACAAATAAAAGGATAATATTTGTTTATTAGAAGACAATACTACCCATAATATTATAATATCTTACAGTAAAAAACGCTTAGATAATAACAGAAATATTGTAAAGAAAAGACAGAAAGACAGACGCATTGATGTCCTCACTCAACTTTGCCAATCTTGGGAAAGGGGGGACGTTACATTTTTTTGAAAGTGTAATTTATTTTTGAAAAAAGAGGCTAGTGGGCATAAAATAATTCTATTGGCTGTGGTAGAATAGACTAATAGGAGTAATAAAAACGATTTGAAAACAGCGTTAGTTGCCAAACGAAGATAAAAATCTCACAAATATTGTTAGTATCAGATGCAAGAAATACATGACCATTGCCTTCGCTGTTCTGCTTCATTGGCGATCTGAATGTGACCATTAATCGCCGGTTGTGTATTATTTCATTGATGCGGTAAGATAAACATTTATGTACACCTTATTATTGATATGAATTTGTATTATTGAATGTGTATGCATTATTGATGGGTAGAGGCACCACCAGAAAGGCGTCAAACTAAACACTTTGTGTTATGCCACAAGTGATATTAGGGAGGATTACCATTTCTTCTAAAAGCCAGGCAGGCCTTTGGGAGAGGATGAAAAGACATAGTGGGAAATAAAATATGACATTATTATAATTGGTAGGCCAGAAAACCACTGACTTTATATAATTAACTACAATTTCTTCTATGACAAGGAATGTATCAAACGGATGTTTGAAGATTACCTGATGATGAATAAGGCACCAAATCAGATAGGAACGATAGCTATTTATTTAGCAACTCCACTGATCTTGAAACTGTTGATAATGTTTAATTGTTTAGAGATGGAGATAGGTGTATGATGTTCTCAGGAGGCCTTAATCCTCTGATTTCAGGGTTCCATCGTCAAACAATCAGTGAGCCACATACCAACATATACGTACTCCTGAAGCTGCAAGCTCGAGACAACAATTACCTGTTAGCCTTAAATCCAAAGAGTTCTGAAGCAGTGTTTAGACTTTGCAGTCGTGAAGAAGGTGGTTGTGAGAAGGACATCACAGGGTTCCAGGAAATAAAGTAAAGCCCAATTGTCCACGGGCGTGTGTTAGTTCATTTAACCATACTCTCCATCATTATTATATCAATCAGTATTCTTAACATGATGATACAAGTCGTTCCTCAGAAGCGTGTCTCTTCATAGGAGTTATTGCTTCATCAGAACACTTCCAGTCAGGAACAATTTAAATTAATATTAACAGACACAGTTGTTGTTTTAAATTACTTTGCTGTAAATAAATTGCCTTATATGTTGAGTTTAAACAGTCTTGTATACCAGCAATTGAGATACAGGAAAATAAAATTGTAAAAAATATTATCATTTAAAATTTATCCAGTGACTTGTTTAATTACTTGTTCATTAAGTTATAGGTGTAGTTGTTGTCATTTTATTAACATTACATTGCATATTACCCTAGACACCTAGCCGGATAACATCCAGACTCCATAACATATAATTAGGCTCAAAATATATAGCAGATTGAGGTCGTAGGGTGGTAGCAGACAGGTACCCTGAGAACAACTTCATCAACAATTAGACTCAGGGACTTGCATAGCTTACCTCACATCTGTAGACAATTAATACTTAACATTTTAACATCTAAACCCACCACAATGTTCCCAGAAAAAGGGCGTGGATTAAAATGTGAGTCATACAAACAGAAAATTGCGTGGTTTGGCTTAGCCAATGGTAGACACTAAATGGAAAAGCAAAGGCTGTCAGATTACTGTATCAATATTTACATTCTACGTCACAATATTACAATTTACCCCAATAGACTGTGGGTTAAGAATTATATGCACAGACTTAATGCAAAGAAATGCGTAATATGTTGGGCAGCTGTTTAAAATGTTTTAGACTTTTAGGTGGGTTAGGTGTCTTACTGGGTGCACTTGAAATAAGATCTTAGAACCTGGGGTGCACAATGATGCCTCTGGAGTTACTCCTTTCTAACTTTAGAATTAACTTCCAGTAACGTGGTCTATCCTGTATTGAGACCCTAATATTCCGTGTTCCTGGCTGACTATGATTTCTCCTTGATGAGATTGGAAATGCAGTGCCTAAGTCTTAAAGCTGCTGTAGGCTTTAAGCGAAATTTTCTCTCCTACGCACAAGTTTCTTCGTTGAGGAAAGATCCAATCAGAAGTAGTTCAGTTTAGCATTTCAGTTCCAAACCAGCCACAAATCAGCGTCTGGTTTTGGAAGGGGTTTCTCTCACCCTCACGTAGGACATTACTATATGACACATACGATATTGCCCCTTACATATTATTTTCAACATCGTCTAAACATACTCAATAACCATATAAGTGATACGCCGTTGCTATTATATGTGTATGTTTTGGTTAACACGGCGTGTATTTATACGAGACTGACAAAATGTCTACTGATTTTAAAATGTTGTCAGTCTTGGTCGGGCTTACAAGGATTGTCGACTAATATAGAACGCGAATCATTAAACATCGTGGGCCGAAAGATGGGCCAAGGTTAATACATAATTTTACCAACTGGTAATCAATGTCGAGTGTAGTCATGGCTTGACATCAGACACACGTTTATTTGGTGGACGCAATACAGTAGATCAATCATTGTAGTAGTAGGCATCATATCAATAGATTAGGTTATAACATCAAGACATCGTAGTTCATTGCATTCTCATCTAACTTTGATCATGGACTTGATCGACATTCTATAACGGCCGACCCTTCAAGGACGGCGATGAACTTTACGACAAGTAGTTCTACCATGGCTTTCATTACGGAGCTTGTATAAAACGACAGGTTTTTTTTATTTATTAACCCTCTAGATATATTGAATAATTATCTCGATAATCTTCGGTAAGGATCTGGAACCCACTAGCGACACAACATGGCGTA
The DNA here is from genome assembly GCA_024509875.1 of Oreohelix idahoensis. Taxonomy (NCBI): domain Eukaryota; kingdom Metazoa; phylum Mollusca; class Gastropoda; order Stylommatophora; family Oreohelicidae; genus Oreohelix; species Oreohelix idahoensis. Next base: position 315,148 of record JAMPIV010015601.1, read on the forward strand.
TGTGTCGAAGTTCAGCCAGATTTTGGCAATGACGAAAATAGCATAATATATAATATGCAAACGAGCCCTGTACTGGCTAACGTAGATACTCCATACAAGGAGGTTTATGGATGCTTCCCACAATTTGGGCAAGATTTACAATCAGCTCCGTCCAAAGACGATCATCTCAGATCATAAACATTAGGCATCTCCTCTCATAACGTAATTGTTCTTTGGCAACAAAACCGAGCGCACTGCGTTGCGCTTTTGTGTTCAACATCGTGTATGACAGCGCGTAAATAATTAATCATATATACATTTTCTTAGATGTACTAAACATTTAAATTGCACGCGCAAAAAGGACTTAATAAATACCTCCCCCCTACGAGACCAAAAAAAAAAGCGAATTTAAGTTATACCGACGAAATCGATCAAGTTCAATTTAACAATTAATGCAATATCATTTAAATGTTAAGATAGTTGTAAATAATGTTAATACGTGGGATGAAGTATGGGGAAAAACACAAATTCCCAAATTAAAATTCAACCAAATTAAATGACACATAATGTATCAAAAAATGGTGGGGGGGGGGGGGGGGGGGGGGGGGGGGGGGGGGGGGGGGGGGGGGGGGGGGGGGGGGGGGGGGGGGGGGGGGGGGGGGGGGGGGGGGGAAAAAAAAAACGAAATACCAAAGAAGCAATGAAATAATAATATCGAAGGATGAAAAGAAATGATGAAAAATAAAAACAACAATGAGACAAAAATGTTAAAAATATTGAGTAATGGAAGTATGAATGTATGAGCCAAAGTGTGATAAATAAACAAAATCAATATGGAAATTAAAACAGTAGAAGAAAATTAACACAGTCCATAGCAAGTGTCGGGAGAATCAACAACATGGCCTAAGCAGATATGCGAATAAGGACACATGAATAGTACTTATGTGCCAAAACCATAAAATGTCACTAATGTGTGATCGTAAAATAATTATGGTAATATACCACATTTTTTTTATAATATACTAAATTAATTAAGTAAATAGTGTGGTACTAAATATCTAATATTGTTCGGGAAAAATTAAAATGTCACTAATTAATCCGCAATTAAAGTTAAATACAGTGTTAATAATCCACCAACTCGGCAAAGAGAGTTATCTTGGTTGCACAAAAACGACTGTAATATGTGATTATCAAATACTAAAAAGTTATTAAGTTATTAATGTTAATTTATAAGTATATCACTCTATAAGTTGCAAATATGTCACTGTATTCCTAGATTGAAATAAACGCACCGAAATGTTTCTGTTGAAGAAGCGAACTAGATATTCAATGTACATGAAAAAATGGTGACGTTTGGTAAGATAGTCATGTCAATTTAAAATGAAAAGATCATGTATTCATACGAAATAAGTTACAATTGATCAGTAGGCTGTGCAGAAGTGTCACACTCTGTAAGGCGGAACTGCCCGGTAGTTTCTTGGGGGCAGCGGGACAACGTATCTTCAAGAACATTCTCCGATCCAGGTATTGATCGGATCGTGAAGTGAGAAGGCTGCAAAGATATGGCATACCGAATGGATCTGGAAGACTTTAGGTCCCTGTTTTGGAGCGCAGTGAGAGCCTTTTGATCCGTCTCAACGAAGAAATGTGCGCCCAGAAATAAACGTTGAAGATTGAGGATGGACCATACCATTGCGAGTAATTCCTTGTCAAGTACAGAATAATTTCGTTCCGTCGCTGTGAGCTTCCTTGATACATATATGACTGGATGTAATGTTCAGGAGTAGGACTGCATCAATGCCGCACCGATCCCAACATTTCAAGCGTCGCTGCGGAGTATAAATTGTAGATCGGCGTTTGGTAAGCGTAAAATAGGAGCAGATGAAAAAAGGGATTTGATTAAGTCTAAAGTGTCTGACACTCGTTTGACCACCGTACTATGTCAGGTAGACCTTTCTTTAATAAATTAGAGAGAGGTGTGGTGACAGTAGACAAGTGGGGAATGAATCGCCCATAAAATTGGATTAATCCCAAAACACTCCTAACCTGTTTCTTAGTCCTAGGAATAGTGATGTTTAAATTTTTTGAAATATTATTATACTCATTATATAGGAAACCATGACCAACACGATGACCCAAAAAAGATATCTCACTAAAACCTATATATGCTTTTGACGGTTTAGCCGTCAGATTGTGAGAACGGAGTGTGGATAACAACGAAGATAATCCATGGGCTCGAGCCGTTAATGGTACTTGCCAATAGCCCTTTGATAAATCGAGTTTAGTGAAAAAGGTTGATTTAGCAAGTCTTGCAAGTAAATCCTCCAAGAGAGGGAGTGGTTCGGCATCAAACTTGGAAACTTTCTTTAACCCACGATAATCTATACAAAGACGGATGTTATTATTCTTCTTCCTGACAATAACCATAGAAGAAGAATAAGGTGATGTAGAAGGTTCGATGATATTCAATCGGAGCATCTCGTCTAATTCCTTCTCTACTTGAGTTTGGAAGTGAAGAGGAATGGGGTAGGGGCGGACACGAACAGGTTTGTCATCGGTTAGTATAATGTCATGATAGATGACAGAAGTACGACCGGGGATGTCAGTAAGTACATCTTGATACGAATGTAAGAGAGCAGAGATCTGCTGTTGTCTTTCCATAGAAAGTTCAGTTGAAATAGACACATCTCTTCAAGTGTCGGTTGAATGTAAAGGTATTACTGCAAGAGGTAAGGGTACATCAGAGAAAGATGTCTCCTTCTCCTGAATAACCAACAAAGAGGTATAATGATGACGACAAAGCGGGGGGTCGTCAGTTGCCTGAAAAACAGACTGAAGGTAGTCTGGACGGGCATGAAATTCTTTCAATATATTTATGTGAAACGTCTTGTGTTTACCATCGATGTTAACGATGTAGTCAACATCTGATATTCTAGAAACAATATTGTACGGACCTTTCCAGACAATAAGTAGACGATTGTCTTTGCGAGGAAGCAAAACATAAGCCTCATCACCAGGAGAGAGTTGACGCAGACGTCGATATCTATTCATAAAGAGTCTTGTCTTCTCTTTGGCGGACTCTGAAGAAGAAGTAGCCAACCTATATGTGTCAATGATTTTCTGTCTTAAAGTGACAACATATTCATACGAAGATTGGGTGTCATCGGAAATATCATCGGCAGTGAGTAAGTCGTGAATTAACGACATAGGACCACGAGGTTGTGCACCGATGACAAGTTCAAAAGGTGAAAAACCAGTATTTTCATTTCGCACCTCGCGATAAGCGAAGAGATTAGCGGGTAAAACTCTGTCCCAATCCTGAGTATGATCATCAGTGATTTTACCCAGTAACTGTTTAAGTGTCCTGTTCTGACGCTCAATTAACCCATTTGACATAGCGTGATATATGCTACTAAGAGACATGTCGATGTGTAGCATGGCCATTACATGAGGCATAGATTCAGACACAAATTGTGCCCCATGGTCAGATAAAATTTTCTTCGGAAAACCTAAACGAGAAAAAAATCAACCATAGCGCATCTTCAACATCAGCAGATGAAACACTCTTAAGTGGTTTAGCCTCAGGCCAGCGAGTACACATATCAATACATGTAAGAATGAATTTGTGTCCTCTAGCAGAAGGTTGTAGAGGTCTAATAATATCAATAGCCATTTTTTCAAAAAGTCGAACAGGAATGTCGGCAGCTTGAATAGGGGCTGCGTGACGCGGACCACGTACCTTAACCTCTTGACATGTGGTGCAAGAACAACAATAGATGGTTACATCCCTATGAACGCCTGGCCAATAAAATGAAGACCGCACCCTGGATTTAGTACGGGAAAAACCCATATGACCCGTACATTGGGAGTCGTGAGCATGTCGTAAAATACGCGCTCTCATGTTTGTGGGTACCAAAATTTGAGAACGTACGGATGATGTAGCATCACGTACCATTCTAATTAGTACTCCATTTTTAAGTATAAAACAATGTTTAAGGTTTGTTTCGTTGATTGTGCTATTATTCTGAGCCAAGAGAAAAAATCTTTTTAGTGATGCGTCATTCTGTTGTAACTCAATAAAAGACTCTCGTGATATAGGAGAGTTACCATCATCATTATCATTATTGTCAAAAGTTATGGGAGGTGTAACTTGTAATATACACTGAACCTGTGCTCTAGTGGTAACTGCATAAGCAGAGTGCATATGTTGCTTTTCCCAAATAGCAACCTGTTGTGGCGTACAATACTTAACTCCATGTATACGCCCGATTATCAAACCGGCGATTGGTGACGGCAGCATAGAAGCATGGATTTTACCTGTAAAAAATGGTGTATCTACATGTTTGATCGCAGTTGGGAATGTATTAACTGTACCTCCGAAGGTAACACATTTAACGCTTTTCCCTGTTGCTAATTACGGGTGTACTAAGGATTGTCTAATCCCTACTGTAGAGCAGCCTGTGTCAAATAAAATAGACACGGGGATTTCATTTACAAAACCTTTATGTAAGGCTAGAGACCCTCTTCCGTTGTGTGTCGATCCTAAAATGGCGGTAGACATCGCAGGAAGGCTTGGTAAGACATGGCCGCAACTCAACGTAGTGATCACCTTGGGCTGGAACAATGTTGTGCATCCATGACAAAGTTTAGCCTGCTCGAAATCTAGAGAACAAGCGGATGCATTATGTACATACCATTTGTATCCTGATCTAAATTAGCTTGTGGATCATTCTGAACAGAATTAACATGGCGATGTCGCACATCATTGAAATTTCTGTCTCTACGTCTGGATCTATTTTGACTATTATCTCTAAAATTGTTATAATTCTTTGACCTGTTGCGATCACCATTTTGCTTTGAACGCCAATTACTGTGGTAACTATTTTCCCTTTGACCATATTTTCGGTTTGGTGAGTTATGTTGGTTATAAAATGAGTTAGATCGTGATTGATCATAATTGTTATAATTATTTCCTTGATAATTTCTATAATTATTTTTATTGAAATTATGTTGCATATTAGATTGTCTCCAGTTTTGTTGTGATGGAGAACCACCACGAAATGGTTTCCCTTGGTAAGAATTAAAATTCTTATAATCTCCATTTTTAAATTTTCTATAGTGACTGAGAGATCGAGTTCGAAAGTGATTATTGTGTTGCATGGCCGAAGCAACGGGCAATTCTTCTCTAATCCGCGAATGGCTATATACCATATTAGGATGTGCGGTACAGATTTGTGTACAGATTTGATCCATTTCCTTCAAATTCGTAGGCTTTCGTTCATGTAAGAACGAAAGGAATGTTGCATTAAAAGATGATACTTTATCACGTAATATCAAATCGACAATAGCTTCATAGGAACGCTCTATCTTAGACAGTTCAATCCATCTATCAAGTGCGAGACGTATCTAGGATATAAAATCAGCGAAATCCTTTCCAGTTTCAGGCAGTAAGGATATAAAACGAAGACGATACCCTTCCTCGTTAAGCTGATATTTTTTTAGTAGAGCAGCCCTGACATAATCGTAGTTCTTTCGAAGAGTTTCTCCATTGTTTCTATAATAGTTAAAGGTTCTCCCGCCAAAAATTCCACAAGCTTAACACTCCATTGAGCTTTATCCAACTTACGTGACTCACATACACTTTCGTAGCGTGACAAGTAGTATGCCACGTCATCACAATTTGGTTTGAATATAGAAAACTTAAATTTATCACTACAATTATTTTTTCCTGAAGATTCAGTAGTATTGGGATTACTGCTATTCCCATTTTGACCTCTTAATTGTAATTCCTCCAAATGAAGAAGCATCATTCTTTCTTCATGCGCTAAGTTCAGAGTTTTCTTCTCCTCCATCTCTCAATCAAATTGCATTTTTTTCTTTTCTGCAACGAGTCTTTTTTCTTCTAATTCTATCATTTTCTTTTTCTCCTCTAAATCTTCAAGACGCCTTTTCTCAGCTTTTTGCTCCTCTTCAAGACGCCTTTTCTCATCTTTAGCTTCCTTCTCAGCTAATTCTTGTTTTGCTTTTGCCAACTCTGACATAGCAAATTCTTTCAAAACTTCACATTTGTAGCCAAAAGCTTTTCCTTGCTCGACGAAATAATCCATCGTTGACATTTTTATCAATATTGTGGCTTACTCAGTCGAAATATATATTAAGGTATTTAAACAAATTGTGTACTTAATTGCTGAGTGACAAGTTCTATGTCCAGGGAACTTGCAATAGAATATATATATATATATATATATATATATATATATATATATATATATATATATATATATATATATATATATATATATATATATATATATATATATATATATTATCACTGAAATAGATGCTATATTATAATCATTTTAATTAATTAATCTCTAATTATGTAGTTATACTAAAGTCAAAATAGCATAGCATACGTGATATACATTATGAAGATAACGAAACCAATAGCGACAAAGACAAGATAACAAGGAACAAATGAAGACGTTCGCAGAATCAACAAAGCGAGAAAGCAAAAATAAAGAGAAAATGTTAGCAAAGAAGGCTATGACACTGCGAAAAATATCACAAGACAATCAACAACACAGGGAATAAACATAAAGTGTGCATACAAATAAGCGGTAGCCAGGGAAGATCAACAATTACAAACAGAGTTATTATAAAACTAAGATACGGACAGAAAAAATATAACGATAACAATATAGTTAACGCAACGTCACAACTAAACACTTAGTTGTCACAGACAACCAAACGCAGTGGACTAAAAAATCCTTCAACAAACATAAATTTGAACTTTCACTGAGGGAGGTCTGCAAAAAATGGTCCCTACAGAACACTCACGAAGGCCCGGAAGTGAATCTGAGATGTTCCTTTCGCGAGTCGCCAAACCCAACTGCCCACAGTAAACATTGAACATATAACATAAAGCATGGAAGTGGACATATTTAAAAAAGAAAGTTCGACCATCACATACAACGGTGGTACAGTATACATACAAGACCACGATCACTTATCTTTTTAAGAAAAAATATCCCAGCCCTTGCAAAGTTAGCGATACTCTTCAATGATAGGACTCGGGTGTTGCATGGATGGGCCTTACAGTCTTGTAGAAATCAAAAGTTGATGACTGACAACGTACTTGAGTCAGGATCCTTGAAGGTCAGCTTGGGTGACCGTTAGGTAGACTTTCTAACGGAAATTACGTATCGTGTTGTCTTGAAGGAAATTGATGCCACCCAGTTGATTGTAGTACATGTTTGATATTTGACTGCTGACACTTGAGGTGTATATTGAACTTTTCCCCACACTGACCACCAGCTGATACGCCCGTTGCTTTTATATGTTTATGTTTTGGTTAACACGGCGTGTCTTTATACGAGACTGTCAATATGTCTACTGACTTTAAAATGTTGTCAGTTTTGGTCGGGCTTACAAAGATTGCCGACTAATATAGAACGCGAATCATTAAACATCGTGGGCCGAAAGATGGGCCAAGGTAATCAATGTCGTGTGGAGTCATGGCTTGACATCAGACACACGTTTATTTGGTGGACGCACTACAGTAGATCAATCATTGTAGTAGTAGGCATCATATCAATAGATTAGGTTATAACATCAAGACATCATAGTTCATTGCATTCTCATCTAACTTTGATCATGGACTTGATCGACATTCTATAACGGCCGACCCTTCAAGGACGGCGATGAACTTTACGACAAGTAGTTCTACCATGGCTTTCATTACGGAGCTTGTATAATCTGGAACCCACTAGCGACACAACATGGCGTACGTGTCGAAGTTCAGTCAGATTTTGGCAATGACGAAAATAGCATAATATATAATATGCAAACGAGCCCTGTACTGGCTAACGTAGATACTCCATACAAGGAGGTTTATGGATGCTTCCCACAATTTGGGCAAGATTTACAATCAGCTCCGTCCAAAGACGACCGTCTCAGGTCATAGACATTAGGCATCTCCTCTCATAACGTAATTGTTCTTTGGCAACAAAACCGAGCGCACCGCGTTGCGCTTTTGTGTTCAACATCGTGTATGACAGCGTGTAAATAATTAATCATATATATATTTTCTTTGATGTGCTCAACATTTAAATTACACGTGCAAAAAGTGCTTAGCAATAAGGTCTTACCATTCTGTGTCGTTTGTCATGTTTACCAAATTCACTACATCACTGATCTATCACCGATAATCTCTTCCAAGATTTTACTTTCGCGAAGTTGTTTACCCCTACAAAGTAATGGCGGAAGCCATTATATTGCTCCTATCACGATTGTTATCTACTGACAACCTTGTTTAATACCAGCCTTGCTTTGCAATATGGCAAAGTTAACACACTATCTTAAAATTCCATCTGGTGTCCATGTAGGAAAAACGAGGCACCATTGTTTTGTTACAATAATCAAACATTTGCTATCTACATTCTCCAACATAAGTCTGGGTTTGTCTCCAGATGCCATCCTGTGTAAAGAAGATTAAACTGTTATCTCCCAATAATGCTTCTAATGTTGATGATTGATCAAACAAGTCGCTATAGGAAGACTTTTAATGCGTCTGGTTAACAATGTCTGCCCCGCGAGAAAGAAGAAAAAGAAGGGCGCAGGAGAGGGTTGAAGAATGTGGCAGGACAATGAAATGATTGAAAAATGGCTCGTCACAACAACAAGGTAACCTAAGTGGAACTGTTGAGAAGATCCAGACAAGTACCAGTGGAACATGAGATGATAAGAAGACGCTAGATACGGATTCACCACACAATGAGAAAACCTGCTGATAGCATTACAATACAGTCATAATGCATGTTGATGGCATTACAAGACAGTCATTGTTTTAAATCTCAGGGTAAGAGAATCAGAGGCAGACAGAAGAGCACACATAGAAGAGAACTCGGGCCAAATAAAAATGATGAGGAAGATATAGAAGCCCATGAGCTGATGTCACGTGACAGGAGACTTGGCATGTATTCATTGAAGGTCTATGACATACTGGGGAGCTAAAAGTAATTGATTGACTGAATGCTTGATTGATTGATTACCGTCTTTATAGAGTCTAAAGGCTCTTAGCTGTACAGCTATGAAAAGTAATATTGAAGAAGCATTTAAATAATACACGCGTAGAATAGTCAGCACTTGCTATAAACAGAATATGTTAACATGCATCGGTTGCCTCAGACATATACGTGAATCAAACGGGTAAATTTGGCTTTTATATTGTCTTTACTTGTAAACATTGTTACTGAAAGTGAAATACAATGAAAGAGAAGTGTACTTTGACCTTTGATGGGTTTCAGTTAATTTTGCCTCGGCAAAATTTAAACTTCAGCGACCATCCATCCATCTGATTTTAAAAAAATACTTGTTTAGACTTAAGCCATTACAAGTTATTATAATTATTTATTTGTGGATAACTTTGATGTCCATAATATTTGATTATTTGATTGCCTATATAAAAGAACTCGAAAAGATTAGATGCCTCCAACCAATGGATGATAGAAGAGACAGTAGGGCCTATCAGGGCACTGATAAAATGTCTGCTGAACATCTGCTTCAAAGATGCACAACATACGAGCAACAGAGAAAACACATATGGCCGTCACTAGTACCATTCGTGGAAAAGCTTTACGGAAATGCAAATAGCCTCAAACTGACTACTGCTTTTTTTGAAAACATTCAAGTGGACAAATGAGAGAGTGTACGAAGAAGAAGGAGAAGAAGACTGCATTCATAAAGCATTGGGCGTCTTATACACGCTGCTTACCTTATTAAGAAATAGTGCATCATTGCGTGTTTGTTTTTTACTTTATAACCTCTTTCTTGGTCACTTCAGCATATCTGCTCAGCTCATGCTTTTATTTTTACTCTGTTTTTTTTTGTTTTTTTTTGTTTTTGTCTGTACAGTATATAAATATTTTATAGATATTTTTTCCTCATTGTACTAGTACAACTACAACTATTACTTCCACTACCGTAACTAGGTGTTACAGTGTAAGTGTGTGTGAGTGTGAGTATGTTATAAACGGAAGGAAAGATGATAATAGTATGTGACAGAGTGCTCTAGTAGAGTTACTTTGGTTTTAGGAGTAACTCTGTATGGAAGAGTTTTCAAGTCAGCAGGGCTGTACGTACGAGGTTCAATAAGGGGCATATATCACACGGGACTGAAGAAACACGAGTTTCGCATGAGAAACGTGAATCAGGAGAAAGGTGGAAGTAGTCAGAGTGGAAGTAAGGGATGAAACTGTCGAAGAGCACGAATTCAGCAGTTACTCGTTGGTGCTTTAGAGAAAAGGGTTAAATCCTTGACCAGTTTATTTCAAATGAAATTTCGACGGTAACAGGAATATTGATTGCGTGTAGACAAGCTATCAAATTACTGTACTCCATTTGAAAGCTGAGTTACTGTAATACGATGTATTATATTGCCCATACAGTGAATGTGTATTATGTACAGCCAGAGCGCTTGACCACGGTTCATTTCATTTGTACGGAAGCACATTGCGGCGTGGAGAGTTTTGTTTTTCGAAGAAAAGGTAAGTATAATTTTGAAACTATATTACACTGGGTTGCGATGTATTGACGTTCCGCTTTTATACAGTATATGACAGCTGGTATAGACTCATCATTTTTTAACTATATAAATATATCAATACATATTTCAGTTGTCAGACGGAGCAATAACTTGATGGAAAAAAAAATTGTGCTGTATTAAGAAAAGTGGAAGAAAAGGAATTCAATTCTGATGAATTATATTATTTTCACAAGTGTATAAGCGTATATAGACTGGAGCGTGTTGGTACCGAGATTCGAACCCAGCACCTTTGCAGCCAGAGACCAGCGAAATGGGTACCTGACTTTGAGTTAGGGAAGGAAAAGGCAGTGAGAAAGGGAACTGGTTACACCACCTCTCGATGATGGTCCTAGTATGGAGGAGTCTCTAACACTTAACTCCCTTACGGCAGTATCTGCGATGTGACTACTTTTACCTGTTTTATAAGCGTATGTATAATTGTGTTGTTCGTTATCTTCATGAAGATTCATTACGTCAATGTCATCTTGTCATCAACAAACACATTGTAATCTCGAGATGTTCAAAGTGAACACATTGTCGACGTGACGGTATTGCCTCCCCTGCTTTGCAGTGGTGGTCCAACAGTGGCCAAAACTCAGGAGTATCTAATATGGGCTTCAAAGGTATCACAAGATTACTCTTGGCAGAGATGTAGATAGAAGGGTGATGCCACTTCTATTACAAAGGGAGTATTCACAAGATATTCAGAATAAGCGAGAACAATACTGCTTTGGCTGAGTGTGTTAACTCTGTAATTCTGCCGACGCTTTTGTTAAGGATTTAAGCATTTAATACTTTCAGCTCGTTTAAGCCCCCACCCCTGATTTACTCAGTGGAATTCTATTATTTTAGTATAGCTCTGTTTTGAGTGTGTCTAGTAATTTGACTGAGACAAACATGCAGTAACTTTAAAATGATTAAATCGAAGTGAAATCTGTAACATCACAAATAACACAATTTAATAATCACTTTAGGTTTTAACAGTTGAAAATAATTTGAATAGTTATGGATGAAGAAGAGTTATCATCACAGTCTTTAGGGAATGTGAGATATTACAAGAAGTTCAAGTGGCAGCATATATTTGAACTTAGCTGCCAATGACGATTCTGCTCCTTCTTATGGGTTGGTTCTTTTCACTCTGCTCGCGCACTGCTCTGATCAAGGTTGTCGGGTGTAGCTCGTTTCCCAGAAACGCCAAGGAGAGTCTACCACGTGGGTCCTTCGTCTTAAAGCTTAGGCAACGGTTCCCTTTTTGTTCCAGAGATAGTACTTTCTGCTGGTACCACCAATAACTATGGTAAAAGAGTAGAACGAAACGCTCTTCTGAGTATGGCGTTTTCCACCCCATAGTTACGGGTTCCTATCTTCCCATACCACCATCCCAGTTACTCAGACTTTACCCTCGATGAGAATTAAATTTAATCCCTCCGGATAAAACTTCCTTTAAATTTAAATAGAATAGCTTTAGCTTTACGTGAAATTTAAATGAAAAGGGTAATAATACAGATAGAGTCTGTTTACATATACATCTCTACTGATTGAAACGTGTTCACAATATAAATTAAATATTTTTTCATTTATGTTTTACACTGATTGAAAAGTTTGAAACTTCCATTACTTTAAAATGAATATTTTCACATAGACATTTCCACTGGTTTAAGCTTGAAAACTTACATTAATTTTAACGTGAATATGTTTATAGGGACATTTACACTGCTTTGAGGATGTAAGTATTATACTTAGAATGTACATCTTCTTTCATCTTTCCCTCCCTGCTCCACAGGAACCCGGAACTACTTTATGCTTTTAGTTCTCTTTACGAAATTATCAATCACCAGCCCGTGCAGTGGTGGTCCATGAACTAATCTTTCTAGATACGGAGGTTGCCAGCCTCAAATGACTTTGACATCCAATAACGAGTTTCACACATATAAATATTCCCATGGTAATGCATACATATTAGTTCACATGTTAGTAAATGAAACACATATAGAATTTAAAAAATGCACACTTACGCCAATTTTGGCTACAGACTTGTTGCTTAGATGAATAAAAGAGACGAGTCGGTCTCTTACAGGCGTCTGGGGTGTCTTTAATTTGACAATAAATACACTCTCTGACCGTGTGTTTCTTCAGTTTCCTGTCCCGTTGTTCCTTATTAAAATGTAGAGATTTCCTGTGCTTTGTAAGTCTTATTTGGTCTCCAATAAAAGGTCCGGTTAAAACAAGGAATTATGAATCTAATTTCACTCTGGCGAGGTCTGATGTTATCTTGGCGAGCGTTCACATTGAAATAAAACTGCGAAATAATCAGACTATATTCCTTTTTTCCCACGCATTGTTGTTATGAATCTAATCAGAAAGATCCAATCATTTCAAATCATGCAGATGGAGTAATTTCAAAATATTATAACGTAAGGCAGAGGTCAACTCTCCCATATATGGTAATATGATGTCCGATGCCCTTGTGTACAAACTTACAGACAGATCGGGGAACTCACATGACAACAAGAGTGATGTCCGATGCCCTTGTGTACAAACTTACAGACACATCGGGGAACTCACATGACAACATGAGTAAGCTGTAATACTTATTACTTTTGTAGAAAGTCATGTTGTCATAACAAGTCGGCCCGGAAGCTATTATGTCACACTTGTCTGCCCACATGTGTCACACAGACAGTAATATCGTTATCTGTCGTATGAGTTCGCAAAAACCCCGTGTCTGTCCATCTGGGTTATCAAACTAGTCGTCTTATTAGTGGTTCAATCTAAACACGCCGGCGACTAACTTATCTCAGTTGCTCACCGTAAGCCAGGATGACCGGGTAACCAACAGGTGACATCACAGAGAGGAGTGTGAACAAATGTTTGCACCTACAAAATATTTGCCACACAAGCAGAAAAAAGAAAGAAAGAAATGTGCGCTAATTGACAGCACATAATAAAAATCAGTACCACAAATGTACCGATACTACCGGAGAGAAACACAATCGCGGGAGGCAAGTGAGATTAGTCTGTTCAAGTGAACACATCTATTGTGTAATTGTATTAGACCAAGTCAGAGTAACTTGTGTACTTCAGATTCCTAGCGGAATACTAAACTTATGCTTGTTACCATGGCATTTATATATAGCCAAAGCCGAAGAAACAGTCAGTGATGTCTTAAAAGTAATGCGAAAAGCTATTGGTGCGTTTACTGCATTGGAAAATATATATTAAAAAAATTATCAAGTCCAAAGCAAAACAAGAATCATCAACTGAAATGTCAAAGTGGCATATTGAAACATCGGGAAACAACAGAAACGACAATCAAGAAGTTACAAACATGTAGGAGTGGATGTTTGCTGGAAATAAAAAGATTGCAATGACATAGCAAGATCATCAATTATGAAAATACCAGTGGTACAAAAGGTGAAGAGCAGACGCGGACGTTAAATTGGAAACACACTGTGAAAACCAGTTGATAACGTTATAGAGCAATCCTCATTCTGGACTTCCTATAGTAATAGATAAATAGGGAGTCCGAAAACACACAGAAGATAATTGAAGGCACACATCAAAGAGAGATTACGTAAGCTAATTTTGATCAGATGGCACGGTACTAGATGGTGTGGCGTGAATTTATTCGTCCTATGCTCCATTTAGACCTGAAAGATAATGACTAAATTAACAAGTTTCTACAGGATATAATTGTGGATAAAACAAAAACTGTTCACTTCAGAACGGGTCCAGGGTTCACTAAGGATGACTTATTCATTTGACTTTTAAGTAGTTACATATACGAGGGCATGTAAATGAGGGAGTTGTTACAATTATGTTGATTTATCTGGATTATATCAAAGTATGTGTTTTTACCATTAGATTTACAAGTTGCATCTGGTAAAGTCGGTTAAATGAAGCACAGTGGGCCTTCTGTTCCACAGGCCTTAAAAATAATTCAGATACGCAGTAAATAGGGGTTAGGTTTAGGTATCCTAAACCTAACCCTAACAACGTTGGCGACTTACTGGGATGACATGAAAGAAGATAGTTAACTGTGCTTGATTTCAACCGTAAAGTCTGCGATGTAGCCGTTGCACCAAATTTCTACATTGCATATTAACATCACCGACTTAACATTTCAGCAACTGTCTACTCTACTCACTTTATCCCTTGCGACTGGCTATTCAAACTACAGAAGATGTTATTATTAGTCTCTGATTGTTTTTAAACCCTCACCATGTAAATCTAGTTGCTACATAAACCACCACTGTATGAGTAATCGAATACTTTGGTGCAGACTTCAGGCAAGGCGGCCAGATGTAACGATGACATCACGCTCTAAAAGGAACAAAAATGCAAATTGTGATGATGAGTGTTATTAACGTACTCTTAATGAACGTGAGAGGATTTTATACACTGCTACATCTTTCTTACAGCCATCTTTTAGTATTATTATTATTGTTGTTATAATTTTATGATGATAGGAAACTCTATACAGAGCGATACAACAGGAGGCAATCTGATCATCAGAAATGCCCCCCCCCTCCCCGATTAAGTGTTTCGGCCCCTTAATCTCATTTACACTCTAAAAAGGGGGGGGGGGGCACTTGGGTCATGACTCTCAAGCTCTCAAGTGTCAGCCTCCTATTTGTCATGTGCAGATAATTCCATAGCCCGTTGCGATTGTTCGACAGCTAGCACGATGCCATTTCCGCAGTTTCACTGAGTCTCTTAAGTGCCCTTGATCTTGACTGTATTTTCAAACGCAACAGTTTCAATAGATCATACATTGAGGTAGCCATTAGACCTCATGCACCTACCTTAACAGCCATGACCCTTGCAGTGAACCCGTCGTGTCTCATGTTCATGACCAGATCATTATACTTTGCCACTTTGAACGAGTGGAATAAATTGCTTTTAGCTTAATTCAACCAACAGTTTTTTACTTGATCGTTGTTTTATTTTCACCCAGAATGATCTGACCAATCTACTATGTTCCAGAATTTAAATCAGTCTGTTCTAAGTGTCTAGCTTTCACTTTTCTCTACAAGTATGTGATATATTTGTAGTAATAAAAATAGATCACAAGACATTGGTATAAATCTCTGGCAATTGCGCGGCCATGGAAATGTATCAGTTTCCACCTATTATTTATGTTTTCGTTTGTTTACCCCCCTTGAAGGTTTTATGGTCGTTGTCGTGGTTGAGTTAGAGTGTAGAGTATTTGTCGAGGTGGACAACAGTAGTGAAATCGACAAGGGATAGTGGACTGACAGAGTTATAGATTACACACACAGAAAGGTGTAAATAGGAGATGGACTTGAGACAACCTGGAAGAAGATTTACCAAAATGATCTCTCTCTCCAAGCCTCAACTCACTTATGTCTGTCTAAGCACCTCCTGCTCTCTCTCTTTTCTCTTATCATACATAGAGATTATAGTAAAGAGCTAAAAATACAAATATGGATGGAAAGGTCGTGAACAGCGCATTAATAAATGTGTAAAATTTATTAAAGAAGAAAAGCATGAAAATAATGCATATCATCACAACAACATAAAATTACATCAATAATCAAATATTCATCAGTAATCATATACACCAACAACCACACACACAGATCACCATTCATAAAACCTGTAGAACACAAAGAGATAAATAATCGAGTGACAGTAAGTGGTGTTTTCGTATATATCCTCCAGGAAGGTACCGATAAATATCCTTCAAATTGACTGAATGAAATACATCACTGTATAGGCGCTATCGTTGGTGACCTCCCCCTACTGGCGCGAGTTGGGCTGGGGGACGCTGTTTATCTCCTGCTGACCAACTGATTGAACTGGGCGACAGCCTGTCTGCTTTTCGGGGACCAAATGTACTAGCTCCAGAAAGTGAATTACTTGTAGATCCTTCGTGAGGGACTAGCCTACAAAACTTTCTTTGTTGGTGCTAAACGTTGGTGACTCCCCTTATAGCGTGAGTGGGGCTGGAACTCTGTCCATAGATGGCTGCTCATACGTGCGAGGTTTTAAGTATCCAGGAAATACACCAGAAGAAGTCACTTGAGGACAAAGAGACCCAGGCGCGCTTATCCGGCGCAAGGCTCCGCTTGGCTGTAAATCCTGTTTTAAACTGGTTTGGCTGTGGTTTGCTGAGTGCCCCGTTTAGGCACAAAAAAGGCGGGTGATATGGAATTCTGCTATAGGCATGCTGGGCGGGTTTTGATATTCTGGAAGCCGCAATGCTCTGGCTGGTAATCCAATAGGCGAGTAGAGAAACTACTACTGCGTTTTTGGCGATTCCAGATTTAGCGTTGGCTCCGTTGCACTGCGTGAGCTTAACTTGGCGTTGACAAAAAGGGGTTTTGATTCAGGAACGGGGTTGACGATTCGTTGCTAGATGTATACAGAAACCCTCTAGATCGAAGAGTATATGACTTTCTTCGCCTGACTGAAGTCTGCTCTAGCGGTTCGGTCTTCCTGAAACTGAGACCCAAAAAAAGAGACACCCTTTTACTTCAAGCAAATAATAAATCACACTAACTTTATACAGAAAGTTTCGCTCCACTATGGGATTAAATTTATTGTAGTTATTGCTATGATAGTTTAGGGCTGTCTTTAACCATGTCTCCTGTTCCTTAAAAATATCAATTATCAGCACGCGCCCGCATAGGCTTAATATCTTTTGCACCCCCAGGTACCTATCAGTAAATGTTCTGACATCAAAAATCTACTCCTCTTCTCCCAATCTCAACATACAGGAAACCTAACCTGTAGTTACAGTTAAATGAATATGCTTATTCATCTTACAACATTAAATGAATTTACATAAACAGATTACAGCATTTGACATTACACAAATAAATCGTATGTCCCCTTGGGGAAATATATTAGCATTCCACAATGAGTACATAGACAAGGCAATGTTCTTGCTATAATGATACAGTTGTGGCTAGATCATAAGATATAATTATATCTATGCCTGGTGACTGCTTTCAGTGAAAGTTATAGACTAGTGCCTAGCCACACAAGTAAGCATAAAATGATCCTCCCTTGCCACTGGAAATATCTATCAAAAGGAATAAGTGACTATCTCCTATAATCCAGAGTTATTACCTGCATCTCACTATTCAGTTTTAAAGTGAACAATCCACACCTGACATTATCTTACAGAAATGACAGTTAATTTTTGCTGACTCTTAACCCAATGGTAAGCATTCGTGGACTGATTCTACGCCTAATATCTGTTATTGTAAGTTTAACATTTAACCCATGATAAACCGTAACAGTTTAAGCACCACTTAATAGGCCGTAGACAGCGCTACCTTATCACTGAATAAATTACTAGGAGAAGTCCTCAGAAATAAATTCACTTTCCTAACAGATATATAAAAGCTAACATGAATCTAATATTATAATTATAAGATATGTCAACTCACCCCGTAGATGACCATCATGAGATAAGGCAAACTTTAACACAGTACTAGAATGTGTTTGCCTATGTTCTAGTCATTTTTCGGGTTTCAGGGAGACCGACTCGCGAGAGCAGATTCCAGTCAGGCGAAGAACGAAATATTCTCTTTGATCTAGAGGGTTCTGAATACCGCTAGCGTCACGAATCGTCAACCCCGTTCCTGAATCAAAACCCCTTTTTGTCAACGCCAAGTTAAGCTCACGCAGTGCAACGGAGCCAACGCTAAATCTGGAATCACCAAATGCAGTAGTAGTTCTCTACTCGCCTATTGGATTACCAGCCAGAGCATTGCGGCTTCCAGAATATCAAACCCGCTCAGCATGCCTATAGCAGAATTCCATATCACCCGCCTTTTTTGTGCCTAAACGGGGCACTCAGCAAACCACAGCCAAACCAGTTTAAACAGGATTTACAGCCAAGCGGAGCCTTGCGCCGGATAAGCGCGCCTGGGACTCTTTGTCCTCAAGTGACTTCTTCTGGTGTATTTCCTGGATACTTAAAACCTCGCACGTATGAGCAGCCATCTATGGACAGAGTTCCAGCCCCACTCACGCTATAAGGGGAGTCACCAACGTTTAGCACCAACAAAGAAAGTTTTGTAGGCTAGTCCCTCACGAAGGATCTACAAGTAATTCACTTCCTGGAGCTAGTACATTTGGTCCCCGAAAAGCGGTCAGGCTGTCGCCCAGTTCAATCAGTTGGTCAGCAGGAGATAAACAGCGTCCCCCCGGCCCAACTCGCGCCAGTAGGGGGGGGGGGGGGTCACCAACGATAGCGCCTATACAGTGATGTTATTCAAGTTAATTCCATCACCGATGGAGGAGATATACGAAAACACCACTTACTGGAGTTACTTCAGCTGGTCCCCGAAAACCGAAGGACTGTCACTCGATTATTTATCTCTTTGTGTTCTACAGGTTTTATGAATGGTGATCTGTGTGTGTGGTTGTTGGTGTATATGATTATTGATGAATATTTGATTATTGATGTAATTTTATGTTGTTGTGATGATATGCATTATTTTCATGCTTTTTTTCTTTAATAAATTTTACACATTTATTAATGCGCTGTTCACGACCTTTCCATCCATATTTGTATTTTTAGCTCTTTACTATAATCTCTATGTATGATAAGAGAAAAGAGAGAGAGCAGGAGGTGCTGAGACAGACATAAGTGAGTTGAGGCTTGGAGAGAGAGATCATTTTGATAAATCTTCTTCCAGGTTGTCTCAAGTCCATCTCCTATTTACACCTTATCCAAAGTGTAATCTATAACTCTGTCAGTCCACTATCCCTTGTCGATTTCACTACAGTTGTCCAACTCGACAAATACTCTACACTCTAACTCAACCACGACAAATGGGAGCCCGTCCGAGATTCTAGAACCCATCTAGTACGACATTTAATATGTGCTCGATCCGAGGATGAATCTCTCACAAGATTCTATTCTGATTCTTAGAGTTTAGTGTTCGGCAGATTATAGGAATTTCTTTCCCCTAGACATATCGAACTATTTCTTTTGGGGGGAAGTCGGAACAGCGTTTTTTCTCCACAGCAATCATAAATATTAATTTACATTTATTGTTCATGCTACACATGAGACAGCTGGTAAAGGTTGATGGTATCACTGCTGAGTTTTTGGTTGACAAATCTGACGACTATTGTTGTAAAAGTCAGGGAAAAAAAATTTTTTTTTAAGGGTTAATATTTTTTCAGGAGTAGCTCTTTAATCTGAGATAAGAAGCTACAGATAGTCAGTTACTAGCTTGCATTTGTACCAAGGGAGGGTGTTCATTCGGACGATAGTAACCAATCCTCTCAATAGCTTAGTACTGACAGAACTGGGGTGAAGTGATAGTAATAAGTTTTACATCACTTACATTTTTTGAAGTTTTTGGGTTTTTGCTTGTCGCAATCAGAGTAGCTACAAACTTTCTTGTTTTTTAAAGTTCCCAGGCTAGCCTAGATTTTATTGATTATTAAGTTAATCAGCATCTAGTGGACTAGGTAACTAAGATCTCTAGGTTCTATTCTTCTATAGTGTTTGCTCACCCTGATATAATGGCCGATCTAGATAAAGTGCATAGGATTGCCCTCGAGGTAGCTAAGTACATGGAGTACAAGGAAAGCGAAATCCAGCCCTTTCTAGAATTTGCAGTAAGCCTGCAGGATCAATACGAGGTAGACAATTGGTTTGACAGCCGTTTAATCTTAGCATGGTCCTGTAAACAAACTGGGGAGAGTGAAGCATTCACCCGACAGTATGTAGAAGAAGTGATAGAAGATGAGAAGCAAAGGGAAAAGCAAAGACAAGAACGGGACAAGAAATTGGAAATGGAGCAACAAGAACGGGACAAGCAATGGGAAATAGAGCGCCAAGAAAGGGACAGAGAAAGCCAAGAAAGGAGCAGGCTACACCAAATCAGAATGAATGAACTGGATAGCCAAATTCGGAGGATGAAAACAGATACTAAATGTAGTCACTCTAATTCCCCTTCTACTGTGCCCTTAACGGTCAACGCCCCTGCAAACCTTGCGCCCATGAAAGAAAACTTGCCTGCTAAAACCGAACCCCAACTCCAGAAAATTGACTTTCCTTTGGACTTGGATCCGAAGCCCAAACAAGGAAAGAATTTACGTCGGGACAGCAGACCTAAAGCCACGGGAAAAATTACGCAACGTTCCCAGGCATGGAAACTGCACAAAGGTGAGACAGGTGCTAACAAGCATTGTAATACGGATTGTTCCCGTCTGGCAAGCGGCGAACCCCGAGCCTCTCACGCTCCAGACCGAGCAGCACCTAACCGACACGTGACGTCGAGAAAAGGGAGCCACACCCTATCACGTTATATTTCGCAAGATTCCCGACCGGACAGCGAAAAACCATATGCAGAGGCGCATCCCTCCAACTCAGCGATCGTAGAATGGAGGCGCCGCTCCTCTTATCACCCTGAGCTTAAAAGGTGCAAGAATAAGTCGCCTGCTAAAAGGGTTAAACTTTCCAAACCGTTCCAAGGAACTTTGGAAAAACACACCGAGAGTTTTTTCTCGGGCACTTCGCGATCAAACGGGATCTCAAACCGTCCAGACCTTTTGCATGCAGTCTGCGGGGCCTGTCAACCAGGAAGTGGATCTCGCATTGCAGGACAAAGTTCAACTGACGCCAGTAACTTCCTCAGGGGAGGGCAAAGTTGACGTTTATGGTGGACACAGGGTTCCAGGCGGCGAAGGGATCCCTGGAATTCCATTTGAGTCTCTCACACTTCTCAGGGCAGAAGACAGTGAGAAAAGCTGCCTTACTACTGTACAAGGAGCCATTGTTGAGAGCCTTGGCTCACGTCATGCTAGTAATGGGAAAGCGACTCAACAAACTCTGCAACTCGCAGATATTACCTATCTGTCTTCACGGATAGAAGCTACGGAGATCTGTTATGATTTAGTAGAACCCCAGAATGCGATCGATTACTCTTTGCTTCAGGCAGCAGAGTTTTCTCATTCAAATCGCATTATTCCAGTGGTCTCAACCCCACTGATGGACAGCAAAGTAGTCGCCTCCGCCAGGCCATTACAGAACAACTTGATCATTTCCGTTGACCAAGCCAGAGTTGTGACTGGCAAGGCAAGGAAAGCTCCAGACCCGCCTTTAGACGGCACAGGTCTGAAGATTGATCAATGCTCCCGCCGAAACAGCGGAGTAGGTGTGGAGAGGCAGAAGAAAAATGCTAGCATTTCTTCGGCCAACGACCGGCTGTATTTGCCAACTAGGGTTACACGCGCGCGGAAAACCCCGACAGACTGCAGCTATCGAGGGTTATTCAAGTCCGCGACAGGTAAACCCATAACGGAAATTAAACAGCCCGAGTCCAGCAACGATTACACTGCACATAACAGGCGGATTACCTATGCAGTGGCCAGTGAGTTCAGGCGGGGCCGAAACTCACAACAGGTGCGGATAATTTTCCGGACCATGGACAGACAAAGCAAATTGGGGAAGGAAGGTCATGTTCACACGGAAACAGATTATGTCAGTGTTCAGTGGCCTCGCAAAATCCCATTCGCTGAACGTCTATTAGACAGAGGGAAGAAAAGAAATGAACTCGGAGCTAGTCATACAGACAGACAGAAATTGGAAACGTATTTGGTTTTATGAGTATAGGATGTTCCAATGACAGGTAACAAAAGACGATGGAAAAGATAAATTACTGTCATTTTTTGTCCGTATTCCTCGAACTTTAAAAGGGGGGGCACTTGTCACGTGAAAGATAATTTATTTTACCATCTTGTCCATAATTTGATTACTCCCTTAAATGTTCTGTTTTCCGAGACATTTTGTATTTTCGTTTCTTTCATATTCTACCTACATTTTTTTCACCTTCTCAACCCCACCCGAGGTTGTTTACGCTGGCCAGCTGCGGTCAGCTAACGCTAGACGTAATGTTATCTAAACGCACCTGTTCGACCAGAGAAACATTTCTCGGGTCCGCTTTAAGTGTTAGAACGAGCCAAAGACGGTTTCTGTGAAAGAAACGGTTCGTTAGCGGCGGGTACCCTCTGTGGTCCCAACAGGGGAATTTCTCTGGTCGCTTTAAAACGTTTGATGACGAGCGGCTGGTACCCTTTGAGGCCTGGGTAACGAGTGTGATCTGTTTCAGGGGAAGATAACAATCGCGGTCAGTCTTTGGGTTTTCGCCCCTTAGACAAGATAGAGCATAATGTTATGCATTTCTCTACCTGGGGAACTTTCGCACGATTTCTTTTGTCTTACTCTAGATTACGTCTTTCGCCGAGCTTCTGTAGAAATATGCAGGCCGGGGGGAGCGTCCCTTGTGATCTATAAGAGTAGACTGGTTTTAATAGACAAAGACATTCGTAAATTCTCCTGGCCCGTAGATGACCATCATGAGATAAGGCAAACTTTAACACAGTACTAGAATGTGTTTGCCTATGTTCTAGTCATTTTTCGGGTTTCAGGGAGACCGACTCGCGAGAGCAGATTCCAGTCAGGCGAAGAACGAAACATTCTCTTCGATCTAGAGGGTTCTGAATACCGCTAGCGTCACGAATCGTCAACCCCGTTCCTGAATCAAAACCCCTTTTTGTCAACGCCAAGTTAAGCTCACGCAGTGCAACGGAGCCAACGCTAAATCTGGAATCGCCAAACGCAGTAGTAGTTCTCTACTCGCCTATTGGATTACCAGCCAGAGCATTGCGGCTTCCAGAATATCAAACCCGCTCAGCATGCCTATAGCAGAATTCCATATCACCCGCCTTTTTTGTGCCTAAACGGGGCACTCAGCAAACCACAGCCACAAAACCAGTTTTTAAACAGGATTTACAGCCAAGCGGAGCCTTGCGCCGGATAAGCGCGCCTGGGACTCTTTGTCCTCAAGTGACTTCTTCTGGTGTATTTCCTGGATACTTAAAACCTCGCACGTATGAGCAGCCATCTATGGACAGAGTTCCAGCCCCACTCACGCTATAAGGGGAGTCACCAACGTTTAGCACCAACAAAGAAAGTTTTGTAGGCTAGTCCCTCACGAAGGATCAACAAGTAATTCACTTCCTGGAGCTAGTACATTTGGTCCCCGAAAAGCGGTCAGGCTGTCGCCCAGTTCAATCAGTTGGTCAGCAGGAGATAAACAGCGTCCCCCCAGCCCAACTCGCGCCAGTAGGGGGGGGGGGGGGTCACCAACGATAGCGCCTATACAGTGATGTTATTCAGGTTAATTCCATCACCGATGGAGGAGATATACGAAAACACCACTTACTGGAGTTACTTCAGCTGGTCCCCGAAAACCGAAGGACTGTCACTCGATTATTTATCTCTTTGTGTTCTACAGGTTTTATGAATGGTGATCTGTGTGTGTGTGGTTGTTGGTGTATATGATTATTGATGAATATTTGATTATTGATGTAATTTTATGTTGTTGTGATGATATGCATTATTTTCATGCTTTTCTTCTTTAATAAATTTTACACATTTATTAATGCGCTGTTCACGACCTTTCCATCCATATTTGTATTTTTAGCTCTTTACTATAATCTCTATGTATGATAAGAGAAAAGAGAGAGAGCAGGACTTGTAAAATTGGAGCACGAGTAAGTCATATTTATACTCGGATTGTCATGCATGACAGTAATCAATCCTGTCCTCTGCAATTCACCAGGGCTTTGCAAACTAGTTTTTCGACAGCCAATCATCTCAAGGCATCAACCTATTTGAGCCAATAGACATCGGCGTCGAATATAAACACAGATCGATTTCTTTCCTCTTCCTGTACCCCATTTCCGTGCAGATAAATCTCCGTTGCAAAAATGACTGATAGTTTAAAGAGTATGAATTTGAATAGTAAAGGAGGAGCGATGAGGAGCGAGAAAGAGAGAAAGAAAGCTAGAAAGAGCGCTAGAGAGAGCTAGAGGGAGATAAATAGATAGGCAGATAGATAAATCGATAAATAGATAGATAGATAGATAGATAGATAGATAGATAGATAGATAGATAGATAGATAGATAGATAGATAGATAGATAGATAGATAGATAGATAGATAGATAGATAGATAGATAGATAGATAGATAGATAGATAGATAGATAGATAGATAGATAGATAGATAGATAGATAGTTAGATAGATAGATAGATAGATAGATAGATAGATAGATAGATAGATAGATAGATAGATAGATAGGTAGATAGATAGATAAATAGATAGATAGATAGATAGATAGATAGATAGATAGATAGATAGATAAATAAATAGATATATAGATAGATGATAGATAGACAGATAGATATATAGATAGAGATATAGATATAGATAGATATAGATAGAGATAGAGAGAGAGATCTATATATAGAGATAGATATAGATAGATAGATATAGATAGATATAGATAGATAGATATAGATAGATCAGATAAATATAGATAGATAGATATAGATAGATATAGATAGATCAGATAGATATAGATAGATATAGGTAGATAGATATAGACAGATAGATATAGATATAGATAGATATAGAGAGATAGATTTAGACAGATAGACAAAGACAGATATAGAAAGACAGATACCTCCGATACTATTCGTGATGGCTATGCAGGAAATCCTCAATGCGGCTGAAGGAATGGCTATAGGTCCAAAGCTCGGTGGAATGTGTTGCATGCCACCGCTCAAAGCATTCATGGATGACACAACAATTCTGACATCAGGTGAACATGCGGCCAGGAGGATGTTAGCACGCCTGGATGAACTAGTCAGTGGTGCAGAATGAGCTTCAAACCCAAGAAGTCGAGAAGCCTATCAGTCAGGAAAGGGAAGATAGCAGAGGTCATATTCATGGTTGCCAACCAAAGAATACCTACTGTCATTGAGGAAACTGTTAAAAGTCTTGGCAGGGTGTACGATGCCTCATTAAAAGACTCGAAGACAACAGACAATAGAAATGGCAGGCAGAGAGCTACAGATCATAGACCAAAGCAGACTCCTAGGAAAATTCAAACTGTGGTGCCTCCAGTTCATGTTGATACCTAAGTTGCTGTGGCCACTGCTTATATATGAAATAAACACAAGTACAAAGGAAGCTATAGAGCAGAAGGTCAACATGTTCATGAGGAAATGGCTAGGGGTACCACAAGGTCTGTAAGATGTAGCACTGTACTGCAAAAAGTCAAAACTTCTGCTTCCTTTCAAGTCAGTTGTTGAAGAGTACAAAGTTGGAAAGGCAAGGCTTGCAATGATGATACACGAGTCAGCAGATGACGTGGTTAAGTCCATTCAGCCCACACTGAAAATGGGAAGGAAGTGGAGAGTGGAAGAAGCTGTTGATGCTGCCCAAAAGTCACTCAAACTGAGGGAGATAATCGGATACACACAGACACATAGACGGGGATTAGGTCATGGAGACATCCACTGGTGGTCCAAGGCATCAAGCAGGGATCGTAGAGACATGGTAGTTCAGGAGATACGAGGAGCTGAGAATGATAAGAGGTTGCAAAAAGCAGTGCAGCAGGTCCAACAAGGCCAATGGACTAGATGGGAAGGAGCCCTGCAAAGGTCGTTGACATAGAATGATATATGGCATATGGCACCTCTTAGGCTCAGCTTCGTTGTTAGATCAATGTATAACCTCCTGCCATCGGCCACAAACCTTGTGAGATGGGTAAAGTCGGATGATGAGCAGTGCTCACTGTGCCATTGGAGGCAGACACTTGAACACGTGCTCTCAGCTTGCAAGGTGTCATTAGGAAAAGGGCGATACACATGGCGCCACAACTAAGTGCTAAATGAGCTGGCTGCGACAATAGATCTGGCAAGGATAAAGGCGAATAGCAATGTCAGGCCAAACATCGCAAACACATACTTTCTGAGAGCTGGAAAGTCAGCAATCCCAAAACCGAGTAAATCAAGTAGCAATGTACCATCTCTCCTTGACTGTGCAAATGACTGGGAGATGGCGGTAGACATACCTGGACGAGGGGTATATCCAGAGAGTATCAGGAAATCTCGAAGACGGCTGGATATAGTGCTGCATTCTTCATCATCGCACCTGGTTATATTGATTGAACTGACCGTGCCATTTGAATCCAGATTGGAAGAGCAACAATTGTTCAAAGCGGCCAAGTATAGTGATCTGGCCGCAGATCTGAGACATGATGGGTCACTGCAAGGGTCATGGCTGTTGAGGCTGGTGCAAGAGGGCTCGTGCCTGCATCAGTGAATGATTTATTGAAACTGTTGGGGCTGAGGGGACAGTCGAGAACAAGGGCCCTGAAGAAGCTTAGTGAAACTGCGGAAAAGGCATCATGCTGGCTGTGGAACAACCGCAATGGGCTATGGAACTCGGGACAGTAAACTCTGGGAGACAGAAAACATCAGGAATTTATCTAAGTCCACAATACGTTGAGTTTTTCAGTGTACTGGTGAAAGGGCTGTGACTGAAGGGCAACACGCGGGGTGTATTATAAGAGGTGTTGGGCACAGAATTCCAGTTGCTTGCGCGCAGTGGCTAGCCTCGTCGGCTACGGGCAGGTGTGTCAGTGTCTGTTCCTGGTCGTGGTGTGCGGTGGAACGAACGGAATAATTTGTCTTCTCTTTGTTACTTTTACAATTGCCTCCACAGCTGGCGGAGTTGTGGATTTTAAAGTTGCTACCAATGTGAAATGGGTTCATTTTCGATACAAGACAACAGGAGGCTGAGAGACTTGGGAGTCATGACCCAAGTGGGCCCGCCCCGCTTATAGTGTAAAGGAGTATACAGGGCCGAAACACTTGTTAGATAGATATAGATAGATAGATATAGATATATAGATAGCTAAAGATAGATATAGATAGATAGAAAGATATAGATAAATAGAAAAATATATAGATAGAAAGGTAGATAGATAGATAGATAGATAGATTATAGATAGATATAGATAGTTAGATTATAGACAGATATTGATAGATATAGATACATATAGATAGATATAGATAGATTGATACATACATAGATAGATAGATAGATCTAGATAAATTGATATAGATAGGTAGATTGAGATAGATGGATATAGATAGATAGAGATAGATATAGGTAGATAGATTGATATAGTTAGATAGAGATAGATAGATAGATAGATAGATAGATAGATAGATATAGATAGGTAGATAGAGATAGTTAGATAGATATAGATAGAAACATTTAGATAGATAGATAGATAGAGATAGATAGATAGATAGATAGAGATAGATAGATAGATAAATAGATATAGATAGGTAGATAGAGATAGATAGATAGATAGATAGATAGATAGATAGATAGATAGATAGATAGATAGATAGATAGATAGATAGATAGATAGATAGATAGATAGATAGATAGATAGATATAGATAGATAGATTTAGGTAGATAGAAAGAGAGATAGATAGATATATAGATTTAGATAGATAGATAGATAGGTAGAGAGATAGACAGATAGACAGATAGACAGATATAGATAGATAGATAGATAGATAGATAGATAGATAGATAGATAGATAGATAGATAGATAGATAGATAGATAGATATGAGAAGCGAAGAAAAGGCTACAAGATGCCGCGCTAGCGTAGTGGTTACAACACCGCTCTGGCGACCGGGTGATTCAGGATCAAACCCGGGCGACGGCATTTGAGGATTTTTCGTGGACCGGGATTTGGACTGGATTAACTCGAGACCTGGCGAGAACATTTGAAGGAGTGTCGTCGACCAGGGACTGGCGGCTCCTGAGCCGACCCAGCTCTAATGGGTACCTCCGAAAACGGCGAGTATCTGCCTGAATGGCGAGGGACACTTGTCTCTGTACAAGAAAATAGGATACTCACGTAAAAATCAATGTCAGGCTAGACATTAAAAATAACCTGAGATTTCGCCTCGAGTATTAGCGGGCGTACGAAAAAAAAAAGATAGATAGATAGATAGATAGATAGATAGATAGATAGATAGATAGATAGATAGATAGATAGATAGATAGATAGATAGATAGATAGATAGATAGATAGATAGATAGATAGATAGATAGTATACGCAAATCTCTGCCGAAGTTTATTAGCAGGTCATAGCTATCACATCAAATGATCTTGAAGACGATTACACTTGTGATAGATAATTATATTTAAGAGGAAATAAAGAAACACGGGATTTCGACTCTATATGATTAAGCTAAAAAGGAAAAAACCCAATAATTAATTAAATAAAAAATGGTGTGCTTACCAAGCAAATAATCAAAGTCCAGACTTCAACTATTATTAGCTTCCAACTGAATAACACTTCACTAGGCGGCAAAGATCCTCGTAGAGACAAATGGTACTGAGTATATAGACATCAAGCTTTAAATAGCAAGAAAAGTCTAAGATGTGCAGCGGGCGTATTCAGCCCGCTCAAGCTGAAACAAAACGGACGTAAGACCAAACGTGAAAGCTTCCCCGGCCGCCTCGAGAGACGGGAAAGTGACGTAATATTAGCAATGCTTCTCCCGTTCTACGAGCGAAATGAGTTCGTAATGAAACCCGAAGATGACCTAACGTACGAGGGGCGTTCAGAAAGTAATGCACCACATCGTTTTTCTCAGCTAATAATGAAGATAGAAGCATGAAATTTTGCGCACTTCAAATATGGCATAAGCCAATTATGTGCACCAAATTGCACTGCAACCGGCCAAATAATACGGCTGCCCTAAACCGTTGAAATGGAGCGTGTTAGCAACTTGCGTTATAAGCAGCGAATTGTGATAGAATTTCTCGTTGCAGAGAAGGAAACTGTTGTGAACATTCACAAGCGTCTATGTGATGTGTATGGAAGTTTTGCAGTCGACAGGAGTACAGTCAGTCGCTGGGTTCAGAGAATCAAAGAATCAGGAAGTGGAGATACTGAGCTGCTTGATCGGCCGCGCTGTGGACGTCCTGCCACAGACAGCCACCAACGCAGAAATGTTGAAATGCGCTGAGGGCATTATTCTTACTGATAGGCGAATCACTACTCAACAATTGGCCTTAGAGCTGTCAGTGAGCGTTGGTAGTGCAAATGCAGTTTAAAAAAACTCTCGGATTTTCTAAGGTTTGCGCAAGATGGGTTCCTCGAAGTCTCACAAATGACCACCGATTGTAAAGGAAAGCAATTTCTTCTGAATTGTTGGAGCGTTTCAATGCTGATGGAGAGAACATTTTGGCTAAGATCCTTACAGGTGACGAACCCTGGGCACATCATTTTGAACCTGAGACAAAAAGACAGGCAATGGAGTGGCATCATCCGCAATCACCACGAATAAAGAAATTCAAGACAATTCCTTCAGCTGGAAAGGTCATGATCACTGTCTTTTGGGACATTGAAGGTGTGATTCTTGTGGACGTTATGTCAAGAGGAGAGACAATCAGTTCGCAAGCTTACATTAAGACATTGAAAAAACTCAGTCAACGTTTTCGCAGAGTTCGGCCGCACAAGAATCCAGCAGACCTGCTTCTCCTTCACGACAATGCGCGACCTCACACAAGTCTGGCAACACGGGAAGCAATCACCAAATTGGATTGGACTGTACTACCCCCATCCACCCTATAGTCTCGATTTGGCATCCTCTGATTTTCATCTATTTGGTCCACTTAAAGATGCACTCCGTGGGACAAAGTTTGAAGATGATGAAGGAGTGATTCATGCAGCGAAGAAATGGCTACATGATCAAGAAAAAATCTGGTACGGGCTAGGAATACATGCACTTGTTTCGCGCTGGCATAAAGCCGTACAATTTGATGGGGATTATGTTGAATAATACCGATGTTTACATGACATATCCATGTATATTGTGTATAAATTTCATGCTTTTAGAATAAACAGCTCCTGAGAAAAACGATGTGGTGCATTACTTTCTGAACGCCCCTCGTAAAAGGGCAGAGAATTTTCCTGTGCTCACATGTACTCTGTAACTCAAGAAAAACTGAAACTAGCCGCTCACCAAGAATCGCTAAATAAAAGACCTTTGGCAGAAATGCCGCCTTTGCACGTGCAAAGGGGTGGACATAAACTGGCCCATGCCAGATTGACGGGACTAACGACAGAATTAGAGCTATGATAGCTATAAGTTAGAAAAATAGGCGTTGACAAGAAATATAAACCAAAACAGGGCAGACCACTCAGACCGAAGTGTCAGAAATTTCAATCAAATCATGACACTATCAAAGGGTTAAAGAACGGAAAAGCTCCAGGCCATGACAACCTAAATGCAGAGCTATTAAAATATTTTGGCAGCAGAGCTATTAGAACAACTATTGCACAAATCTGGCAAACAGAGACAACTTCAGAGGAGTGGAACAGAGAAATAATTGTTAAATTGTTAAAGAAAGGTGACTTCACTGACAGCAACAACTGAAGACGAATTACTCTCCTATCAGTTCCCAGAAAAAGCATTGGGCAAAATAATTATTCAAAGAATTTCAAGAGCTCTAGACCATTTAAACTGAGGATGGAACAAGCAGGATTCAGAAGAAACAGACAATGCGCAGATCATATATTTACCCTCACCAACATAATAAGGCAGTGTTCGAAACTGCAGAAGCAGCTATAAATAAATTTGGTTGACTTTGAAAGGCATTGACAGCATTCACAGGGACAGCCTATGGAAAAAAACTTGAGGGTTTATAGAATCCGTAAATGCAAGGTCTCCATCTGTAAAAGCCTATATACTAATTTCACATCCAGTGTTGGACAGAGCAACCTAAGTTTTGAAATGAAAACAGGAGTACTGCAGGGATGCCCCTAATCAACCACTGTTTTAAACTGTCATAGACTGGGTGCTGCGTCAGACAAAAGCGGATGCCCTAGAGGAAATAGATGAACAACAATCTCTATCATGGAGAATCTATAATATGCAGATGGCATTGCACTGTACGCACACTCATATCAACACATCAGAAAAAACCAGACAGACTGAATATTTATATAGCCAACAGGTGGGACTAAACATTAATCTCAAGAAGACAGAAGTCATGACACTAAATGTAATAAATCCTGCACCCATAAAAATACGGAACCAAGAGCAAGAAAATGCAAACATATTTTCATACTTAGGAAGCATAGTAACACAGAAGGTGGAACAAGCATAGTAACACAGAAGGTGGAACAAGCATAGTAACACAGAAGGTGGAACAAGCATAGTAACACAGAAGGTGGAACAAGCATAGTAACACAGAAGGTGGAACAAGCAAAGACATCAATAGCTTAATGAATAAAGCCAGAATAACAATTGCCAACTTAAATAATATCTGGAAATCTTCCCAGTACAGTTCAAACACTAAATTAAAATTATATGAGAGCTGCGTAATTTCTGTACTTCTGTATGGTGCAGAATGCTGGAGAGTAACAGCAAAAGACATGTCCAAATTGTCCTCTTTCCACACAACCTGCCGAACTCCATCACCAATCAAGAACTACAGTACTAAATCGGAGCACCAAGAAGACATGCACACCATCATAGCGGGTAGACGCTGGAATTGGATTGACCACATCCTCAGAAGAGACCTAACACCATCAAGCAAGGACAGCCAAACGCCACCTGGCGGAGAACTGTAGAGGCAGATGTGCTGAGCATGAACCAGAGCTGGGGCACCACTCAAAGGATCGCTTCGAACGAGCAAAGTGGAGACAATTTGTTGCTGCCCTACAAGACACCACCAGGCGTTATGGTCACTGATTGCGTTGTCAGTCAGCGACCAAGGACAAAAGAAGATAGATAGATAGATAGATAGATAGATAGATAGATAGATAGATAGATAGATAGATAGATAGATAGATAGATAGATAGAGTAGATTTCAGAAATCCGGATGCTAGAAATCCGGACTATCCGAGAATCCGGACTTGACAACTAAAACATTTTCAAATTTCCGGGCTCTTGTGTGTGAGAGCGCATGCGCGTGCGTGATCGCTACAGATGTGCAGCGGCAACAAACGACGACACGGCTGTAAGTGTTCCATCCACAAGCAGTGCAGCAGACGCAATAGAAGTCACGGAAAGGAACGAGTAAATGTACCCATTTTGATAAATGAAGCTTTCTGTATTTATTAATGAATACACCAACAAAATTTGCCTGCTCATCTCTTCTTTATTCTTCCTTAAATTTGAATTTTACAAGTACGATCCAAGAATCCAGAAAATCCGAAAATCCGGACCGACCTAATCCCCAAGAAATCCGAATTTTCAGATTTTTACTGTAATTATATATATATGTATCATCATGTGACGTATTCTTTCCAGAACGTTATCTCCATTACAGCTGCTCTGAACGCATCACGATTCTGGGCAAGTCGACCTGCATCAGCCAAAGACAAGTTCAGACTCTCTGTGATGTCCTGGGTCCACCGTCGTCTAGGTCGACCCCTTCCCCTTTTTCCAGGGACCATGCCTTCCATCACTGTTTTTTCCAGACTATTATGTCTTTTTATATGACCGAAAAATTTCAGCTTCCTTATTGCGATGATATTTAGGAGCCAATGTTTCTGTACGTTTAGTGAGTGCAGTACTTCTCTGTTGGTCTTTTTTTCTGTCCAGGGTATTCTCAACATCCTTCTGTAGCATTTCATTTCGAATGATGTAATCTTTTTTGCAACTGTTTTATTGAGTGTCCAAGTCTCGCAGCCGTATGTTGCTACTGGGAATATACATGCTCTGGTCAGTTGTAACTTTGTTTTCAAAGGGTTGAGAATTGGGCACGCAGGCCCGTCTGACATTCTGCCCTTCCTTTCTCTCACCTTTCATACTTGTCGTAGATTTTTAGATAGGAGAATTAAGACTTGGGTTGGTCCCTTCTGAATAGGTTAGATTAGGTGATAGACACAGTGAGAGTTAGTAAAAAGAAATAGAATTCCCACAAGTGAGATGATAGATTGTGATATAGAGGCTGTCTCTGAAAAATCGAGGAAATCTTCTCTCTTTCACCTATCCTCTACGACAGCTTTTAAGGCGTCAGACAGTCTAAACACAGCTATATATATATTACATATATTTCTATCTACTCACGGGCACGCACATACACGTGACGACAGTTAAACACACAGACGTGGGAAATCTATAACAATGAATATATATATATATTTGAACGAGCTGACCAACACGCTGATTAATTCCAAGGGAAATTTTAATTATCATTTAAAATTTCTTCACAACACATAGAAATTTTATCAAACATATACAGATAGTCATAAAATCTCAAGAGAATGCTACAAGGATGATAGCCCCGTTATGATATTAACTCTAAGTTTAGCCCACAGCCCCGTTATGAGACAGATGATGGCCCAAAGAGTCACAAATACATATGGTTAGGGTCTACTATTGTCCCCCTTAGAAGGTATAGACTGACTTTGACAGCAGTATCTATTCTAAAGGAACAATTTACTTAAGTAGCAAATCTTGCCTAGAGAAAAAAATACAACAAGTGAGTGCATTAAACAACGAACATACTTCCGTCACTTTCACTCGGTTCTTTCATCAGGGTACCCTGGCACACGTGCTTACCTAAAAAAACTTGATGGTGTTCACCGACTGGCGCAACCTTAGGACACTTCTCTATAGTGAATCTGTATTCTTTGGATAAAGCGAATCCCAGCTCTACAATTACAGGTTTCTTCCACTGTTTTTCGGGGAGCATTCACTTCACCAGTTATGTGTTTAGATTACTGTTCATGTCACTTAGATCAGTTAGGGTAAGCAAGTTTGAACGGGCACACAGAGTCGAAACACGAGGGTTCCCTTCATTTGGGAAAAGCTGACCAGTGGATAACTTCTTTTAACAGATAGTCTTGGTTCACTATACACTCTTTCAATACTTGTCGGAAATATAAATGTTATTTCTTGTAACTATTCTCGCCGCTAGGCAGCATGTATATTTGAGTTTATTGTGAAGAAATAAAGTCTGGCTCAAAGGCCCAGTATAAACATTTAGTCTTTAGAAAACCGTTAGTGGGATTGGTATTACTGTCTATCTCTGATGGCACATGCACTGTCAGACCAGTGTTACTTGAAACAACCCACGTGGTTAAAGATAGAAAATGTCTATTCTTCTCACAAGTATGTCTCTTTACTACTAAACGCCGGCAAGTTCTAGGTCACCCCAGTATTCACTACATAAAATGGAAAAATCACATATAAAATAATTATACATACTATGTATAAGGATATAACTTATATTTTAAACTGCAAGCGTAGAGCTTATCATTTAACCCTTCCCGTGAAATAAGTTATATTATAAAATCAATCATCATGAATTTGAAATACGTATAAATATATTTCGTCAACACTCATGAGACATCTAGCAGTTATAAGTTAGTTTAGAAAATATATCTCGACTGAGTAGTTAGCAGTTAATTTAAATTCATTATGGCTACATGTTTGTTAAGCTAGAAATAGAATTTATTCTGCTTTCCACTGTAACTCGTCGACTAAAGAATATTAAAATAATCACTCTGCACACAGAACTAGTTTAAAATGAAATAGGCGATTAAACACTTTATCACTTCACAAAATACTAGAGATCTATTATATATAATATTTTACCTCAAACAGAACTACGTATCACAACGAAACTGAGACATCACTTATACGTTTAAGTGTTCTAGAACGAAGTGACCACGTCTACTGTGAAATGGAGAATGAGTGAAGTTAGTTTCAAACTCGGGCCAATATCTTAAAATTAGACCAATGGTCCCAACTTATTTCGCCAAGCGAAATTATCTCCCCTACTCCCAACACTTACGTAACTGTCATAAACTTCCACGTTATGACCGAGAGGGCGCGTGTCAGTTGCAACTCTCAGCCACCCCGTCTGCAGTGCGGAGCGCAATTTCACACTTCGCCGGACTATCCCGACGAACACTCACGCAGTTGCTGCAAACGGTAGACAATCCGTCTGCCTGCCATGTCCGACGGAGCGAATTCTCACACCCCAGGCCCAGAAATCTGGTCGGGCAGCGCTCTGACCGGGGAAACTGCAGACGTTCTGTCTGGCGAGAACCGTATATTCACAGCTATATTCGACCAGCAGAGACTGACATCTACGTAATCAAGTTTCTCGTTTCGTAAGCGATGAAATGCGTTTCTAAATGAGAAACGAAACTAGCGAAAGTGAGAATGGCAAAATAGATATTTCTCGCAAACGAATGAACGCGAAAAAATACAGGAAAAAGGTAAAAAAAAAAAGATATTAAAATAGAGGATACGGGTGACAGAAAAAAAGAAGAAGACATAGGCAATTCAATGATCATAACCTATGTGACAATACTGAATTCATTTATTCCCATATGCATTTTACATATCAATGTCAAGGAATTCAACGTTGTAAAGTAAAATAAAATAGCACACTTATATTAACATTAACTACTTATAAACATGACATAAAATATGCTGAAAAGTACAAACACCGTCATTAGAATATACAGTTGATATTATAAGAAAAGATAATGTGATTAGGGGGGAGGGAGAGAGGGGGGGGGGTGCATGTAATCAGAACTAATAAATTATTCGAAAAGTCTACGATTGTATGAATAGGGACTGAGGTTGTTTCTTAGGTTATGTGGAAGACAATTCCAAATATGAGCAGCAGAGTACGCTAAGCTTATCTTGAATAGGTCAAGCCTGGCTTGAGCACTTGCAATTTGTTAAAGCGTTGACTGCGTCTTTCGTTGTATTTGAACATTGGCCACAGATATGCTGGAGCATTATGTGACAGGATTTTGTGAACAAATTTAGCTTTGTTAAACAGAAGGCGCTTTCTTAAGGGCTGTATTTGAAGATTTTTATATAGATCTACACACTGAGTTAGGCAGTTGTCAGAGACTAGACGCACTGCACGCTTTTGCAGTGAACGGAGTCTCTTTGTGTTGGACATTAAGCAACCATCCAATAGTCAAGTGGAGCAATAGTCAAGGTTTGCTTGTATGTATAGAACAATTTTCGTGCTTCTTCATCTAGGAAATGTTTGATTTTAGCTATTTGGTAAACTTTCTGGGCCGTTTGCTTGGTCAGTGCATGTACATGCGAGTTCCAATTTATATGCTGGTCGACGATTATACCTAGAGTTTTATGTGCATTAACGTTTTCAATTAGTGAGGTACCAATGTAGATCTGAAATGTTGTTTTCTCTGAATTTTGTAATTTTTGTTTAGTTGATATTAACATGCTTACTTACTTACTTAGTCGTTCCCCTTCTACCGTGAGGTGTAGAGGTTTGGAAGAGAGAGCGCCAGACCATTCTATCAGCTGTCTTCTTCCTGGCCTGGTTCCATTCTAGTC
Source organism: Oreohelix idahoensis (assembly GCA_024509875.1). Lineage (NCBI taxonomy): Eukaryota > Metazoa > Mollusca > Gastropoda > Stylommatophora > Oreohelicidae > Oreohelix > Oreohelix idahoensis. The sequence continues at coordinate 351,951 of JAMPIV010015601.1, forward strand.
CTCGGTCCTTCAAAGATTGTCTAATGTTGTCCTCCCAGCGGACTCTGGGTCGTCCTGGAGGTCTGGATCCCTGGCTCTTTGTTTCCCATGCTTGTCGTGGTAGCCGATCTTCTCCCATTCTGCAGACATGGCCAAACCATCTTAGTTGGGACTGTTCTATTTGGGTCTGCAGCGGATGGGATTTTAGGCCTTGACGGATCGTCTGGTTGCGGACCATGTCTCTTCTTGTTACTTCAACCACTTTCCTCAGATACCTCATTTCTGAGGTTTGGATCTGGCTTTTGTGGGTTGTAGTCATTGCCCACGACTCGCATCCCTATGTCAAGACTGGGACATAGGTGGAGCGGTATACAGCCATCTTCGTTTTCTTACCAACCTCTTTCTTGCTGAGGAATCCACGATTTATGGCCTGAAAAAGTCTCCCAGCCGCTGCTTTTCGAGTGGCCAACTCTTCTTTGATGCCTCCCTTTCGGTCTATAATAGCTCCGAGATATCTAAAGTGGTCGACCTGCTCCAGGACCTGTTCTCCCAACTTAATCTGATGTTTTCTTTCTTCTCGTGATATCACCATGGATTTTGTTTTAGAGCTGCTTATGACCATCCCTTTCTTCTCCAGCTCTTCCTTCCAGACTTGCAGGTTGGATTGGAGATGTGCCTCTGATTTAGCAATCAGGGCAACATCATCAGCAAATGCCAGCTCCGAAATATAGACCTGTCTCATCTTCCAGTACCCCACTGAATACTTTCTTGTTCTCTCCTTACATGCCTTGATGACATCGTCCATAAGGAGTATGAAGAGGTAAGGTGATAGGATATCACCTTGTCTTACACCAGTGGTGGTCCTGAACTCTTCTGACTTATGGTTTGCTGTCCTCACATAATTTCTGCAAGACTTGTAGAAGCTCTGTATAGCATGAATCAGAGGTGCTGGAATATTCTTCCTTGCCAAACAGTCCCAAAGTTTGCTCCAGGGGACCCTGTCAAATGCCTTTTCCAGATCTATGAAACAAAGATGGATCTCACTCTTATACTCAAGGGCCTTTTCACTCAGCTGTCTGAGTGTGAAGATTAGGTCTTGAGTACTTCGGTTTGCTCGGAATCCGCACTGGACCTCATCCAATTGTGGCTCAGCTAGGCGTCGGAGTCTCTGCTCTAGGATTCTAGAGTAGATTTTACCAGGGACACTGAGAAGGGATATGCCTCTATGGTTTCCACATTGTCGATTGTCACCCTTTTTGAAAATTGGTGTTATGATGGCAATCTCCCAATCCTTTGGTATGGTCTTGTTGCACCATGCTGCCTGTAGGACCTTTAAGAGTAATAGGTCGCCTGATGCTCCCATGTACTAACCATTTCTGGTGTTATACCATCATGCCCTGCTGCTTTGCCCATCTTGATTTTCTCTAGTGCTGCCCTCAGTTCTTCCATCTTTATGTCATCTTCACCATCATTGGTTTCCTCTTCTGTGTCAGTGGTTATCATTTCTGATGCTTCATCATGCTCACCATCCAGGAGTTCTGAGAAATATTCTTTCCATCTTTCCATTACTTCCTTCGGGGCAGTAAGCAATTTGCCTTGCTTGTCCTTTATAAATTTGAGAGGGCATTGTTTTTCTTTCCTCATGTTCTTTAGGGTCTTATAGAACAATTTCTGGTTTTCTTGTGCATCTTTTTCTAGCTTTTCTCCAAATTCTTCCCAGGACTTCTGTTTTGCTGCTAGCACTTTGTTCTTTGCTTCTGTTCTGAGTGTCACATATTCTCTATATTTTTCCATTTGTCCTGTTGTGTTTTTAGCTCCTAAGTATTGTTTCCATGCCATTTTCTTCTCTCTTATTTTCTCTTTGACTTCCCTGTCCACCAAGGTGTCCTCTTTCTCTGGTTCCCAAGTCGGACTTCACCGCATGCTTCTGCAGCAGCTGTCTTTATGATATCCTTGAATTTATTCCAGAGGGTTTCCAAGTCATCAGGTCGTTCTTCTGTATTGCTCACTGCTGTAGCAATAAGCCCCTGATATCTGGTCTTAATTTCTGGCTCTCTCAGCTTGTAGGTCCTAATGCTCATTTCTCCTGTTCGTTTACTTTGTTTCTTGCGTGATGTTGGGCAGTTCCTAGGCTGAGCAACTCTTTCAGTTGTTCGTTTGATTGTTAGCAGGTAGTGATCACTTCCAATCTCTGGCCCCCTCCAGACTCTTGCATCTCGGACATATCTGAATGAGCTTCTCCGAACAATGGCATAGTCGATCACTGACTTCTCATTCTTGGTTGGTTCACATCTAGTGTATGCATGTATGCGCTTATGGGGGAACTTTGTGTTTGTAATGATCAGATTCTGCTCACTGCAGAATCTAAGGAGTCGCTTTCCATTGTCATTGAGAGTATCTTCTCCATATCTTCCGATAACTCCACCCCATCTAGCATGGTCATTTCCAACTCTGGCATTAAAATCTCCGAGCATAATAACTTCATCTAGGCAGTCATCCACTGTCCTTTGAAGCAGCTCGAAGAATTCCTCCTTGACCTCTGCTCTCTCATCCTCATTTGGCCCATACACTATGACCAGGTTGACTATGGTTTCTCCTTCTTTTAGTTTTACAACCATAATGCGCTCCGAGATAAAGTTCCATCCCTTGATACTATCTTTTTGATTTTGGGCCACAATGCAACCCACGCCCCCTTTAGCTCTTTCAGATATGGGTACACCACTGTAGAGCAACGTGTTGCCATCGAGATCCATGACTCCTTGTCCTTTTTTCTTCGTTTCCGTTATAGCCAGGATTTCTAGTTTTGCTTTCCTCATCTCTTCCACCAGCTCCTCTTCCTTCCCATTTATACTTCTTGTGTTCCAAGTTCCATAAGTCGTAGTCCGTAGTCCGTTCCAGTTCGTCGCCTTTAGAATCAGTCCGGTTTTCTCTCTTGTAGTTCGCGTAATCATGATTTAAAGCAAACAGGTGATTGGCCTGTTGTGCCTTTGCATGGTGGAGGGGCTGCCTCCTTACGGCCTCCATGCAGGCCGCCCTCCTCCTTTTTCATCCGGGCTTGGGACCGGCATTGGCGGAGTTGATATTAACATGCATTTTGTTTTAATAATATTTATTAACATGCGATTTCCGTTGCTCCACTTAATCAGATTATCTGTATCTTTTTGTAACAATAGTTCGAGTGTGTTACAACTTTTATTACTGATGTAAACAGTACAGTTGTCTGCAAACAGGTCACAGAATGAGTGCTTAATGTGTAGTGGAAGGTCATTAATGTACATGGCAAAAAGTAGAGGACCAAGTATAGAACTCTGAGGAACGCCTGTATTTATCACTGCTTCGTTTGAATAGGAGTTATTGTAAGAAACTACATGTTTTCTGTCTGACAGGAATGATTTAATTATTGTCACTAGTTGAGAGTTTACTTTTGATGTTTCTAGTTTTCTAATTAAAATATTGTGATCTATCATATCAAATGCCTTTTTAAAGTCTACAAAGACTGCCCCACACATGTTGTCGTTGTTAATATTTAGGTGCCAGTTGTCTATCATCTTTGTTAGAGCAGTGTGACATGAATGTTTAGGTCTAAACCCCGACTGACTATCAATTAGCAAGTCGTTGTTAACTAGGTGTTGTAGTGTTATTTTATGTATATGTTTTTTCCAGTGGTTTGGATAGCGATGATATTAGAGAGATTGGCCTATAGTTACCAAAGTTACAATTATCGGAGGAACCAGGTTTGAAAAGAGGATATACCTTAGCGACTTTAAAGTGCGACGGAAAATAACTCTTTGCGATACATAGATTGTATATGTATGTTAGTGAATCGCCAATAACTGGCGCAGCATAGCGTAGTATTCGATTACTGATTCCGTCAAGTCCTGATGAGTTATTCTCTTTAAGGCCTAGAAGATAGTTATACACTTCATTAACTGCCATAAACGGAATGTCGGATGGGATTGTGTTGGTGCATTTGTTCTCACAGAATGCTGACAGTTGGCCTAGGTCACAAGGGGAATCTGGTATCGTAGATTTAAGACTGGTTATTTCTGCCTGAAAGTAATTGCTGAAGTCTGTACAAGTAAATGAGGTATTGGGTTTTAACGAGTCTGGCGAATGTTGTTTGTTTACTAAAGTGTTGATTGCTTTCCACATATCTTTACTGTTTGTTTTGTTCTGAACTAAGTTTTTAAAGTATGTTTTCTTTTCTCTACGTATTAAATATTGCACCTTGTTTCTTTGTGCTCTGTATGTGTTAAAGTCTCTATTTTTGTGAGCTCGATCTCGTTGCCTCATGGCTTCCAGCACTGCTTGTGTGATCCAAGGAGATTTTATCTGTCGTTTTACACGAGCTTCTTTAGCTGGTGCGTGGTTATCAAACACACTATGAAAGATACGCGTTCAATGAGCAATGACGTCATCGGGATCAGAAAGTTGGTAAACACTGGGCTAGAGGTGCAGCTCGCAAATCATGTAAAAATAGTTCATGTTTAAAATTTGTGAAACTTCTAAATTTAATACTTATATGTTTATTTCTGGGAGCTTTATATTTATTCTTTGACCACGTGCAACATATTGGATAGTGGTCACTCATTGCGAAAATAGGAACAGAGCATTCTATAACGTTTTCTGCACAGGTGACGTAGATGTGGTCAATTGTTGTGATGATGTTTTTGATACCCTGGTAGGCTGGTTGACTATTTGTTTTAAGTTGTAAGATAGTATGATGTTTTCCCACGTTTGGCTTGAAGAATAATTTCTTTGGCAGTGGTAAATACTTTGTCCACCATAGTTGTGAAATCGTCATACCAGATGGTTCCTGCACTGAGATTTCTATAAAGATACGCGACTAGAAATTGTTCCTGACTCAGTGTTTTTATTTCTAACCATATGCACTCGGTCCCTGCTGTCTCTAAATCGCTTCTGCGGCGGTAACTAATAGAAGTGGAAATATTTACCACTATACCTGTTTCTAGCTTCCTACTTGAGTCTCGTCGAACAGTTTTAAAGACTTGTAGTGCAAAATCATCATCTGATATTTTGTCATTCAAACGACTTTCCGAAAGTCCAAAAACACGAAAATTTTGATTCAGAATTCGTGTAAGCTCAGGAAGTTTGCCTAATAGATGGTAAATGTTTAGATGACCCAGCCGTAGACCATCCTTAATTAGCCATTGTGTCTGATTTGTATGCATTTTTTTTTTTTGGGGGGGGGGGGGGGGGGGGGTGTTAAAATATTAATAACAAAAGCAGTGTTAACACGAAAATCACAATTATTTAGACTAATGAACTTTACCAGGTAAGTGAAAGTAAAAATGTTAGTACTTAACTTACGAAAAACTTGGCATAGGCACTACTAACAATTGCAATGGACTGAAACTGTCAGGAGTATATGAAAATAGTCCCACAAAAGCAGGCACGCACAGTTTCATACCACAACACTCAAAATCTAACAAAGTAATTAAAGGACAGAGAAAGTACGAATTTAAAATAGTCAAAAATCAAACATACATCAAACATACAAATACACTTTTTAAAGGCCTGTAGCCAATGGAATACGAGTGTTCCAAGAAAGAAACAAAGTACTTATTAGTTTAGGCGTAACAGTAATCAACAAAATTACAGGGGAGAGACGGCTTTGGTCGCAGGGATTCAGTCAGTGAAAACGTATGTGTTTAGTCATCATCGATGATGGATGTCTCTGTCTGGTCTATAGTAGAGGCCACGTTGCACAGCCATCATTAGTGCTTGGCTGAGTGACGCAGGGCTGAATTGCATCAGGTAGCCAAGTTCTGGATGTCACTGAGGACGATGATGTAGGCTACGTGAGGAAGAATGACTGTAGATTTCGTCTGTCGTCGTTTTAACACTGCTAGGAGATTTCTGGGTCTGGGATCTTGTGACACTGCTCGTAGAATTGTCATGTAATTTGCTTATGAGGGACTGTCTTATGGACAGTGCAGGAAACATAACATCATAACATTCGGCTTCCTGACTGTTGGTGGCATTATGGTTGTTATAAGGTAAGCCACTCCCAATAGGTGCGCTTCTAGTGTAACACTATTTTATACTGATTTCATACAGACAGACAGACAGGCAGGCAGGCAGATAGGTAGGTAGGTAGGTAGGTATTAGATAGATAGATAGATAGATAGATAGATAGATAGATAGATAGATAGATAGATAGATAGATAGATAGATAGATAGATAGATAGATAGATAGATAGATAGATAGATAGATTGATTGATTGATTGATTGATTGATTGATTGATTAAAAAGACAGAGAAATATTACATGGTATATAGAGGCAGAACAAAAAATTATCATCATTATGTGTCAGGTCTGGTATCATTAGAAGTCTATTCCATTCTATTATGTCTTTTGAGTATTGCGGTACTGTATCAGGGTAGCCTCCAGCAGCTATCCATGGTGTCTCAGGAGACAAAGAAAGAATTTGACTAGTGCTGTCTCCAGCTTGTCATAAAATGTGACTAATATGAGGTTGAGCATGGGGTGGGGGTGGGGGAGGGGGGCGCCTCATCATGAAAAACAAATTGCCACGGAAACTACCGCTGCAGGAACGTGGATGTTTGGTGCAGGTTTCCTGGGGGGGGGGGGGGAGAGAACGTTTGCTCCATGCTCCGAGGGGAACTAACGAACGAACGAACTTTATTTTTAAAGGGTCGGGAATTGGGCACGCAGGCCCGTCTGACATTCTGCCCTTCCTTTCTCTCGTCTTTTATACTGATTTCATTTATTCTCACATGCATTTTACCCATCAATGTAAAAGGAATTCAACGTTGTAAAGGTACAATAATAGCATACTCACATTCACAGTATCTAATTATAAACATGAAATAAAATATGTTGAAAAGTACAAACATCATCATTAAACCTACATTCGATATTATATCATTTGTTCGGAAAAATAATCGCATTAGGGTGGCTGATAATCAGAACTCATAAAGTATTCGAAAAGTCTACGATTGTATAAATAGGGACTGAGGTTGATATTTTTTAGATCATGTGGAAGATAGTTCCAAAGATGAGCAGCAGAGTAAGTAAAGCTTTTCTTGAATAAGTCAAGCCTAGGCTTGGACACTTGTATTTTGTTAAGGCGTTGACTGCGTCTTTCATTGTATTTGAACATTGGCCACATATATGTTGGAGCATTGATGATGATAATAATTGCAGATAATAAATATATCTGAGCCATTTATTTATTGGCAACATCCTTCCTAATCATTTATTGTACAGTACTGTATATATCACCAAGAAACACAGCGAGGCCCAGAATCTATACCTAAACACCAAGAAGACCAAAGTATTGATAACAGTCAAAGTAAAGACCAAACCAGAAATTGAAATTGATAACGAAGAACTGGAAAGTGTTAATGAATTCGAATACTTAGGATCAATCATCAACAGCTCTGGCGACTGTGCAGTAGAAATTAAAAGAAGACTTGCAATTTCCTCACAAAAACTAATACAGATGAAAAACCTATGGCAAGGCACAAGCAAAGAAACAAAGTTACAACTGATCAGAACATGTATATTCCCAGTAGCAACATACGGCTGCGAGACTTGGACACTCAATAAAACAGTTGCAAAAAAGGTTACATCATTCGAAATGAAATGCTACAGAAGGATGTTGAGAATACCCTGGACAGAAAAAAAGACCAACAGAGAAGTACTGCACTCACTAAACGTAGAGGAAAATTGGTTCCTAAATATCATCGCAATAAGGAAGCTGAAATTTTTCGGTCATATAAAAAGACATAATAGTATGGAAAAATTAGCGATGGAAGGCATGGTCCCTGGAAAAACGGGAAGGGGTCGACCTAGACGACGGTGGACCCAGGACATCACAGAGAGTCTGAACTTGTCTTTGGTTGATGCAGGTCGACTTGCCCAAAAACGTGATGCTTTCAGAGCAGCTGTAATGGAGACAACGTTCTGCAGAGAATACGTCACATGATGATGATGATATACCAGTTTATTAGGAATTCTAATTTATATGTTATTTAAATAAACTTATAAAAAAACACAACTGCTATCATTCTGTTTGAATTACTGTTAAAATAATATGTGTTAAAAATGAGAATAACGTGTAGACGGGTTACGTGCGCGCGCTGGAAATGGAAATAACTGAAATAACAAGGCTTGTATCATATTATTTAAAATACTGTGCGCGTAGGAGGTGAGAATTTCTACTTAATATCATATTTTAGTCGTTACCTCAGATGATATCATTGTTTCAAAATAATCATGTTTCAGATTCATTAATTTATTCAATTTTGCTGTTGCTTTATTAATGTTCCTCATAACTGATTTCTCAACCAGCACATACCGATATCAATATTTATCATTATTTTGCGTTCTTATTTTTTTATGTTGGTTTGTTTGCTTGCTTGATTTGTTTTATGTTGGTTTGTTTGCTTGCTTGATTTGCTTTCTTTTCTGTCTTTCTTTCTCTTCTTTTTTGTTTTTTTTTGTATGGTAGCAGTGACGTTTTAACACTGTGTACATTTAAAATTGTGGAAAGTAAATTGATTGATTGATTGATTGATTCATTCATTCATTCATTCATTCATGTCCCTTTGTGCTCCTTATGGATCATGAGCCACCAATGCATTTTGTTCCCTTGCAGGAAATCCGCAGTAAAGCATTTATATGTTCTTGAAGCTGTGGTTCCTGTAGCAAATTGTTTTAATTTGCTGATTCTGCATGAAATTAACTTCTGCTTTATACTTCATTTGAGACTTATGGATAAAATATATGATAAGCGCTTAAATGCCCCACGCTTTTTGTCAATTTGATGTTACAATTTTTGACTGCAAGCTATAAACTCTTTGAAAAATTATTTTTGGGTTTTTAGTGCATGTGTTTAAAATATTTTTAAAATATTTTTTATTTAAAGATAACATTTCGTGTTCTCAGCTATTTTCACAGCTGAATATCCTTCCTCTCAAAAATGTCTTCCTCTCCCATGATCTTGTTGTTTTTGTACATCACATTTTGCACGGTAGGACACTTCTAAACTTGCATGAATTCTTTCACCATAAATACAGCCCATATTGTATACGTACAAGAGAAAGGTAAATGTAGTTCCATTGCAGATACTGCCGTAGGGAGTGAAGCGTTAGACACTTCACTATACTAGGTCCAGCTTCTAGAGGTGGGGTGACCAGTTCACTCCCGCGCTGCTTTTGCCTTCTCTAACTTAAGAGCAAAGTCAGGTACCCATTAACGGGAGGGTAAGCTGGAGCGTGATGCTACCGTGATATCGATCCATGAACTCTTGCCGCGAGAGGCCAGCACTCTAACGACTCCGCCAGTCAAACGCTCATTTTATATTTGCGACCTACTTGTGGATCTTCTTTCGAACTGACCTCTCTCGTAGTTGCTGACCTCTCTAGCAGTTGCTGTAGTTATGCAGGTGCATTGTCGTGGAATGCTTTACCGAGATCTGTTAAATCTAAAAAAAATACTACACCACATTCACAATAAATTGTCACATGTCAAAGTCATAACAGCTCAAAAGTGCACCTAACTGACATATCTCTGTTTTAGTTAATACAATGTTGCCAAGAGTATTTACTTTGAAATGTTATGGCTTTAATTTTCAGTTTGTAATTGCTTCATTATTTCCTCTTTCTATGGATGTATGTGTGTATGTTTCATTAGAGAATGCAATGTAAATATTAACTACTTACTGTTGAAGTTCATAATATATTAATTTGAAAAAAAAAAAAAAAAAAAAAAACCAAAACACTTTGAATTCTTTAGTGCGGGGCGGCAATTAAAAATGACCATGATGCCTGTTTCTTTACCCTGATGCAAAAAAGACTTCGTTAGATTTCTTGCTTTGTTTGTGATGTTTAGTTGCCAAGGATTGAACATTTACCCATTACAATGATGTGATGAGGTGGGAAAATTCTTACTAATACTCTGGTATAACGAATGCGGAAAAAGTGGATGTAAAAAGGATAAAGGTAGACCTATAGCAGATACTGCCGTAGGGGAGTGACGTGTTAGAGCCTTCACTATACGAGGTCCAGATTCAAGGATGGCGTAGTGGTGACCAGTTCCTTTCCTCGCTGCGTTTTACTTTTCTAACTCACGAGCAGAGTTAGGTACCCATTTACACCTGGGTAGACTGCAGCATGACGCCACCGTATTTCGAACCCGGTACCTTTGCCGCGAGAGACCAGCATTCAACCACAGTATCGATCAAACACTCGTGGCCATGGTGGCTATAGTTAAGATTTACACTTAATGATCACTATCTACAACTGTGACGTATAATGTAAATATAGCCTCAGAAATCCGACCACCTTTGCTTCCTCAGTTAGTGTTTATGTTTTGCTACGCAAAAACCACGCAATTCGCTGTCTGTTGACTCACTTTTGAAGCCACGCCTATTTTTCCTGTTTTTCTTGCGCTAACGAGTTGTTTACCTATTTTCGCAACATGCAAGATACAAGGGGAGAGACCCTGATTTGTTTACCTAAGTTCTCACGCGAGCTGATCTGGCAATGATCGGATAGTGACAGAAAGCACGTGGGGAAAAGACCAGATCCTCGGTAGCAAATACAAGATCGATAATAATACTTCCCGACCACCATTGTTGTCCGTGCAAAAGCTTTGATCTGCGGAAACGGACGGAAATCTAAAGGGGGCCCGTTCGCACGGCCCATGTCTTTTGATGTCGTTCGGCATCGCGAGTAGAACGAACCGGAAAATCCTTTATCTCGGAAGCCAAGCTCGTTGATTTTCCCTCCTATGCCGAAGGAGTGAATTGTCACATCCTTTAGAGATAACTACCCCAAATCTGTATATACTGCGTTCTCTCCAAGTCAGTTGTCAAGTCTCTCAGGAAATTTTGGATAATCTAAACGCGTACGCTAGAACCTATGTGAAATAGTGTGTTAATAGCCTTCGTGGGGATTATGCTGTTTTCTGGTAATAATATAAGTTGTGCTTAAGTGTTAAATGTGTTAAAGTTTTACCATTTTATTCACTGTGGATTCCCTAGCGTTAAGACTAGTGAAATAGCAAACGCGTAGATATTTTCTTACCAGTTGCTCAGGGTAATTTAAAATCCATCAATCATTTTTTTTACACCAGAAGATGCGGTTTAGCTGACTAAAGTATAATGCTATGAGTGACGGATAAAGTGACAGAGCAGAATGCGCATTATATTCCATTGTGTGTAAATTTTTAAATGACTAGTGTTAATATCATGTGTCAAAACGATAGACGCCGACAATCAACTAGCTAGTAATGACAGGCGATATTTGTTCAGGGCGTGTAGTTATAATTAAATTATAACTGACAATGCGCTGATTGTTTTACCGAGTCGGAGGGGGAAAAGCTGCATGCCTAAAACCCAACTTGTACTCGCTAAGCGAAGCGCGATGAGATAGGCTAAGACACCGTGTGCCTTTTAATTTAATTAGGTGACGGAGAGGATAAGAGATCATACCTTACGCTTGATAGCATAGGATATTGTCATTTTGGTTAAATGTTTTGTTTTCTTCCAAATATAGTGCGTGATCAAAACCAGCGGCCAGCGGTTTTTTCTAATTTGTGGTCCTTTTCTCAGTTACTGAAGGAGTAACGGTTGCCGTTTCCTTGGCGTTCGTTCCCAGTACAGGTGTGAACAGGAATTGCCAAGGCGACAAACTAACATTTTAACTGTAAATTTGAGTTAACTGGACTTACAAAATACCCAGATTGTTTGCATTCAATTTTATCAGCCCGCTGCGGCAACATACATAACATTTTTTCCCGACTTCTGACAGTCGTTTTCCCAAGTGGAGTTTATCCAGGAGAATACGCTGTTTCATAATCGGCACTCACCCCAGAGCAAGCCGATAGGAGTTATCATCATCATCTTAATTAACAGTTTTTTTAGCAACCAGCTTTAGCTATTGGAAGTACTGACTACTATCTACTGTGAACACAAGATCGCGGGTATTTTTCGTGACATTGCATATCCAAGACTCAACCACCAAATTAAGCGTCCACGGTATAAAAATTAATTATTAGTGGAGGGACTGGGGCTCAATTCGGAGGATAGAACTACTGGATCATGATACATGTGCATGGATGTTTACGTTCAAGAGATTGTTACACCAAGTTTAGGTAAGGCGTGATTGATGTGGCCACGAATGACAGAGTGAGAGTGAATATTTTCCAGTTACGGAAACTGTACCATCCTTTATTTTTTTGCAAATACTTGTGTATTTTTACTGGATAGCTTAAGTGGGAACTTTGTTCTTGTCTTTACTGTCTATTCTATACCCTAGTGTTAATCTTTGACCTTTTGGGTTATTAACTTCTTTTGGGATCTTTTCTCAACAGGGGGGAGGACACTTATTGGGTTATTTTCCTATGTCTGTAAACATGATTATATTGATTTCTATATGTTTGATGTTGTAAAGTTTAAGTGATAATAAACTAAACAAAACTTAATTTAGTGTGTTGGTCAGACCCATATCCATTTACCATAGTTTTCACGTTTGTGTGTCTTGTTGTCACATAATTGTGTGTGTGTGAGTAGTAAACTTATAATTATACTTATAGGGAGGTTTGACAGATCGTCATATACTAAAGATAGTCGTATAGATAGGCTGGACTAGAGAAACCACTCATTCCAGAGACAGATCTTCACCTTAATCTATTCACTCGTGGAATCTATTATATCACCTTTCTTTCTCATATACTCCCACCTTCTACTCTAATCAGACGGGACCAAATAAATCTCTAACCTATCTAAAAATGTACGACAACAACCTACCACTGAAATGTGTGTGAGGATTATTCAGCTGCTATTATTACGAAGATCTCTTCAAGCCTTGTCAAAGATTATGTGGATCATTCTTAACTCCTTATATATATATATATATATATATATATATATATATATATATATATATATATATATATATATATATATATATATATATATATATATATATATATATATATATATATATATATATATATATATATATATATATATATATATATAAATATATTATATATAATATATATATATATATTATATATATATATATAATCTGATATAAAGAAGCGATATAAATTTGCCAAAAGTCAGGAAAAGACATTGACTGATGATATAGACCAGAAATTCAACACCATTTCAACAATATATAAGGAAAGCAGCAAATCATGCTTGGGATTCCAGGAAAGGAAGAAGCAAGACTGGATAACACCAAAACATTAAACACCATAACGATGAGAAAGGAAATGAAAAGAAAGAAAACAGATGCGAAGTACCCCAGGTTAAAGCAACTATATAGCGAACAGAACAGTCAGCTGGACAAGGAAGTTAAACGCTAAACCGAGCCAACAAAACGAATTTCCTACACGATTTTGCAAGACAGGCAGAAGAGACAGCACCGAGAAATGAACAAAGCACAGTATACAAAATAATCAAAATCATCAGCAAAAAACGAGGTGCAAACAATATTACATTAGTAAGAGATAAGCAAGGAAATCTCATCACGACAGCAGAGGGACAGGAAACAAGATGGGCAGAGCATTTCAGAGAAACTCTGAACAAGGAACCACCAGAGACACAATTGAATGTTCCTGAGGCTGAAAACGATCTATATGTTAATACAGACATTCCATGAAAAGAAGAAATCATCACAGCAATCAAAGGGTAAAAGAATGGAAAAGCTCCTGGCCATGATAGCTTAAATGCAGAGCTATTTAAGACAGACCCCAAGCTAGCAGCAGAACTATTAGAACCACTATTCGCACAAGTCTGGAAAACAGGGACAACACCAACGGAGTGGAACAAAGGAATAATTGTCGAATTGCCCAAGAAGGAAGCTCTTGCAGACTGCAATAATTGGGGAGGAATAACTCTTCTCTCAGTTCCCAGCAAAATACTAGGCAGGATAATTATATAGAGAATTTCAAATGCAGTAAACCACAAACTGAGGAAAGAACAAGCAGGATTTAGAAAGAACAGATGTGTAGATCATATATTTACCATCAGGAACATTATAGAGCAGTGTTCAGAATGGCAAAGACAGCTTTACATTAATTTCGTTGATTTTGAAAAGGCTTTTGACAGTATACATAGGGACAGTTTATGGAAAATACTGAGGGCTTATGGAATTCCAAGCTGCATATTGTCAATCATAAAAAGCCTCTATTCTAACTTTACGTGTAGCGTTGGGCAGAGCAACCTAACCTTTGAGGTGAAGACAGGAGTATGACAGGCATGCCCCTTATCAACTACTCTATTTTTAACAGCCATATCAGTGTGAGCAACCCTGAGCCCGTATCAGTAAGGAAACAGCAACTGGAACAGACAGACACCTTCACATACCGAGGATGAATAGTAACACCAGACGGAGGAGCAAGCAAATACATCAACAACAGAATGAACAAAGCAAGAACAGCCTTTTTTAGTCTAAACAACATAAGTAACTTCTCTCAGTACAGCACAAGCACAAAATTAAGATTGTATCAGAGCTGTGTTTTTTCTGTGCTTCTCTATGTTGTGGAATACTGGAGAGTTACTGTAAAAAAGTTTGGTCACTGCTGTAAAATATTATTCAGCACTGTAAAAGGATGGTACTGTAAATTCCTTCTCCTTACGCAGACCAGTGGTGATTATGATGGGTGCTGCAGGTAGAAGAATGGTCAACTCAACCGACGCAGGATTAAGCAGATATCGAGTGAGAGTGTAAAGTATAACGCGAATGCTGGAGTGTTCGTGTGTTGACCAGTATAAGGCACTCATTCACTCATCGCTACAAGTCACCGATACAGACTACTGTGGTTGTTTCGTACTGTTTATTAGGGACGCACACATCTGGACAGCACGGAACATAGTCACAGGAACATGTTGACATATACATCTTTAGGCATTTGAACAGTAGATCATATTTCATTCACCATTCAAATATGATGGAAGATATAAGGAATCATTCAATGTTCTGGCAGACTATTGCCACATCCCCTAACTGACTGAACGCATCAGTGGGTGTGGGTGTAAACATACAAAGAGTTCACTGGCCGAACCTTTTCCTTGGCTAAGTTCTCCAGCGACATATAGCAAATATTTATGTAATAAAGTTAAACCACGATAGGGGTTTTCATATTAGTGAGATCTCCATATCACTGTCCGATAATAAGTTTGGTATACTGTTCTCAGGACAGCGATCCATAACGATGACAAGAAAACAATATGGCTGCCTTCCTGAGTTGTGCTCACTCACCCAGCAGAAGGATAATGATAAGCCAAAGTTAATTCACAATTTGAATATCAATAATTTCCTAGAGTTTCCCTACAGTTCCACATTACTAAGGTTGTTACATGTAGACATCAGCTCTGTTGGAAAACCTGTCATCTTCAATGGTATATCAACGACCAACGATGTTCGAAACACGACTCCATCTAGGCCTAACCACGTAGAGATCATCAAAAGAAAGGGTCTGGTATTACCTATACACTCAGAGCTGGACACTCTGCGAGCTCCCCCGTTTGTAGGGCTTGGAAATATGACGTGTGTTATGGTAAACAACACTAGGGATGACTGAAAACACGACGGCACTTGTACAGCTCCATGACATTTAATAGAACATTCACACAGTCCTGAACACAATAAATGTCGTTACGCATGCATTACCATCACACTCAGGCTGACACGGCCTGTAGGAAATTCTACTTTTACGGACTGGCTGACCGTCCCACACACTAACAGTAAAAACACAACACGTTTCTATGTGCGGCATTCCCTCGCACGAATTCATTCACCATACAGGTGTAAATCACTTATCCCAAGTGATTATGATTGGCGGCATGCAACATCGCCATATAAATTCTACTCCAATATAACTTCCAGGCGGACAATACTCAACGCCTTACTCCACTGTAGCTCCAAAGGCGGGACCAACTCGTCGCCTTAATATGTTCTCCACGAACATTAACCAAAGTTCCTATGATTAGCGGCATGCAACATCGCCATATAAATTCTACTCCAATATAGCTACAAGGCGGACAATACTCAACGCCTTACTCCACTGTAGCTCCAAAGGCGGGACCAACTCGTCGCCTTAATATGTTCTCCACGAACATTACCTAAAGTTCCTCCAGAACACTCCTAGGCGGGAAAACGTCGCCTATACAACAATATGTCAGACATAACCACATTATTCATAATCACTATATAATATCTTATCTGTCACATAATACGAGCACTCAGCTCGACCACAATCACACAGCCTCAAGCGCACCGCTAGGCTATCAAAAACAGACTCCCCCTAGTCACATCCGGGTACTCTCTCAGCCACCCAGACTAGTTCACCAAACACGCTTTCTCCATGCGCACGCTCCAAGTCACAACATACTGACATGAAGTCAGACCCGAACTCAATCGCTGAGTGAAACTTAAATATTAATAACCTCAGTGACCCTTACTTTCACTCACTCCATCATCCACCTCAGAAACATGACTTAACAGTTACAGAGAAGGAAATGTCGAAATTGTCCTCTTTTCACACAAAATGGCTAAGAAAAATTCTCCGAATCTTTTGGCCGAATACCATCACCAACCGAGATCTGCTTACTCGGAGCCATCAAGAGGTCATGCACACCATCATAGCTGGCAGACGCTGGAGCTGGGTTGACCATGTCCTCAGAAGAGACCCCGATGCCATCACAAGAACAGCTATGCTATGGACTCCTGTAGGAAAACGAAAGAGAGGCCGACCAAAAACAACTTGGCGGAGGACTGTGGAGGCTGAGATGCAAAGAATGAACCAGAGTTGGGGCACTGTACGAAGGATGGCCACCAACCGAGCAAAGTGGAATCGATTTGTTGTTGCCCTACAAGACGCCACCAGGCGTGATGGCCACTGACTGATTTTACGGTCGGCGGCCAAGGATTAAAGAAGATATATATATATATATATATATATATATATATATATATATATATATATATATATATATATATATATATATATACATATATATCTCTATATATATATATGCGAACCTCGCTTTACGGCACTGCGCTTTACGGCGCTTCGATGATACGGATGTAACGTCATTGGATTTTGAAGAGTACCGGGCAGTGCATTGTAAAAAGGAAGGGAGGGAAGCGGATATGAAGAATGAAAAAAACGGTCTTTCGCGTAACTGGAAGTTGTAAAGTAATTGACCTGGAACTGAAGGTCGTTTGTTGTTGTTGTTGTTTAGCTAAGGCTGCTGCGCTTCTCGCTCGTTTGCAGCCAATACCAAGTTGATATGAGCAAGAAAATATAAGGAAATATGAGAGAACTGTATAACAGCACAAAGAAGCTAACAGGGAAATACAAGCAAACAAGTTGTCTCATAAAATACAAGAATGGAAAACTGCTCAGCAATACACAAGAGCAAATGAAGAGGTGGACGGAATATTTTGACTACCTTCTCAATAGACCAGCTCCACAAAACCGCCCAGACATCCAGCCAGCAGAAGAAGAGCTACAAATTAACGGTGAAAGACCAACGAAGGAAGAAATAAAGAAAGCCATAAAGCTTCTAAGAGATGGAAAAGCGTCTGGACCTGATGGCATTCCAGCAGAGGCCATCAAAGCAGATATCGACACGGCTACAGAGATGTTATATAAATTACTTGGTAAAGTCTGGGAAAAGGAAGAGATACCAGCAGAATGGAAGGAATCATATCTGGTTAAGTTGCCTAAGAAGGGAAATTTACAAGAGTGCACAAATTATAGAGGAATAATGTTACTATCAGTGCCAGGAAAAGTATTAAACAGGATTATCCTCGAGAGATTAAAAGAGTCTGTGACCGTGGGGTGTGTATATGCTTATTGTATCACTCAAGTCAGGAATACTGGTATGCTGCCAGAGATATTAATTCTTGATGATAATTGTAACCAAGTTCGTTCCAAAATTCTTCTGTGTTGTTTAATATTGTGTAACTTTTATTAGCATACTCTATGTTCACTATTTACTGTAAAACTTTCAACAGGAGGTAGGCAAGAAAGTCTTCAGGATCCATTAAAACAGTTTATTCTTTTATACAATCCAGATAAAGTCACTTGCATGCATTCATTTAACAAATCCTCATAAAAATGTGTCTTTGTGGTTATCCATAGGCTATTTTCTCCCTGTAGCCTATCCGAGTTGGGGTAAGTATTTTGACATAGTTCTTGTTCGTTTTCTTCTTAGATTGATCTGACTCAGGAGTAAATGACAGTAGAGCCTCTACCTTTTTAATTATTTGCGATAATTTGACTTTAAAGAGCTTCGTTTCATTTCTTTTAAGTTCAGCTAGTCCTTCCGACATTTAGTCATTTCTGGCCTAACAAGGTTTTATTTCTGAAAAATGAAAAAGTCACTCAAAGCTGTATTTACTGATAATAGGAATTTCCAACATTAAAAACAAACCATCTGCTTTACAGAGTTGATATCTTGATAACTTCAAGATCAGCAGTTCTACGTCCGTACAAACTGGCTTCTGGGGATCAACTGATTTAGGATATCGAAATCTGCCTTTGCATAGTGGTGCGCGCTTTTACAACCTTTCTGGTTGGTCAGTCTAATACTTCTTTATTTATTTTATTGGATCTCACATGCCTACCGATGGAGTGTCTCGGCTATTCCGATTGACGTCATCGGTTGCTAAGCAACTCCCGCGAAAAATTAGCGTTGAGTCGCTATTTAACCTAGTTTCAGTCTCAATCTGATAACTGCGTATCTCGAGTCTATTTCAATAAAACCTCGTAACTATTCTTCCTAATCTAACTGATAACAATTAGCACGAATGATGCTATGGTATCAGTAGTAGGCCATCCAGTGACATAGCTCCCGGGGCTACACAAATGTATCCTGTAAGGAGACATTTGCGTTCTATCAAAAATATATATCCAAAACCCTAAAATTCACTATTCGAAAACATTCGTAAATCGGAGGCTCTCGTAGGTATACTTGTCTAAGTACATGCTATCATCCCAAAAAAATTTATGTGTTATAACCAGCTAGTAGGGGCTCCTATAAATGTTTCATGACAATGTCTATAACTTCAAAAAAAAAAAATTCACAAATGTGGGGCGTTAACAAAACTGTTACCAAATATTTCATGACAATGTCCATAAAATAAAAATCTTCAAATGTCATTACAATTTGACTCTATTTAACTTGAACCTATCTCTAGCATCTCAGTGCCAATACATTGAACTGAACTCAAAACTCAATAGGGTTCAATGAACCACAAATATTATGACAAGTTATGTTACATAAGTACAATGTGACATCTCTTCTGTCACTGAGGTCAGTGGCTTGTCAGAAGACATTTGATGTCTTAAAACATCTAGTGCCAATAACAGCTCATTGTCAGGCATAAAGACGTACAGAGTAATTTCATCTTTTGTAATAACTTGTTCTAACATAAATTTGACTTTCACAAAATATGTAGCTATCAGTTAACAATGTAACACTGTTCCACCAAAACAAGTGAGTGGGAATGTATGTGGAGAAGAATGTCGTCATTGAATTGTGCGCGACTGATGATAGTCTTGGATGCACCTGCACTGTCATTTCTTTTGTCAAAAAGTGTATGTCTGAACAACCTTTTCTTCACTAGAAAATTTACAATTGTGAAGCAAAAATATGTACAAGGTTCTGTTCTCAACTTTACAAAACAGTTGCATGATTAATGGATAAACAATAACAGTCAAAATTATAGTGATTAGTCATTGGAAGTGATTTCTAACAATGTGAGTGCTGTCAGTGCAAATGCATGTCAACTTTAACATAACAATGTTATTCATGGGGGTATGACGTCATAACAATTTTGTATCGCACTTTGCGAAATATTCTTGTCTGTCCCAACATCATGGGCTCTATAAGGGCATCGCCACTGTGCAATGCAGTGTTACTGCGATGAGTATGTTCTACTACAGGCATGTCAAAGTGGCATTAGCGGGGGGGGGGGGGGGGACAAGAAGGTTGGTGATGTGATGGGGATGGGGAGTAAATGTAGTCATGATGATGTTCTCAGTAACACTTTTCTGGGTGATATCAGGAGGGCTCATCTGGTTTTCACCATAAGGAATAGTGTTTACAGTACTCTGTTTCCTACAAAGTATTCGTCTATAAACTTTGTACTTATATAGCAGACAAATCAGTATAGTGAAAATAACAATGCTAATAAATATTGCCAAACCAGACAATCCATTTTGTCTTATCATGGTGGCTGGTGTGTGAATGGTATCTAGTTCATTAATCAAGGAGGACATATCAATAGTGTTAAATGGTTGTAGTGCTGGAGGAAGGACAAACGTAGTCTCTGGATGGAGGAAGGCAAGAAGAGGCTTCCAGACCATTGAGGAAGATTGATTGAAGGCTATCGATGCATTCTCTGAAGGTATGTCCTTACGTAAGACTGAAGAGGCCTGGAAGGGCGCATCAAGTCTAAAAGAATTATCGGTAACGGAACAAATGGGAGGAAGGCTGAGTAAATGAAAGGGAGGTTTGAGATGGATTGAAGAGTAAATGGAAGTATTATTTTGGAGGCACCAATCTGTGGATCTTTAACATATCTATGCGTGACTCAAGGGAAGTCAAAATAGTCATTGCATGTGTAAGCAAATCAGTGGCCTTGTATAAAAATTATGCAATGTGAGATAGGTAGAGATAAATTTATCAATTGCATAAGACTGGTTCATCAATCTAGTTACAGCAATTTCAGTAAAATTCGTTAAGTACATCATCACTGATCTCAAGTCGTTTAGTCTAATCCTATTCGATGCGATAGCATTTTGTGTGCTATTAACAATAGTTAAAAGGTACACTAGCGTATCTCATTTAAAAGGAAGTATGGGTCGCCTAGTGCGATTGGCTTGTCTAATTTTCTGAAATCGTATCATGAGATCTGTAAGCATTATCCTAAGCATGTATACTTCAAATCTGGTAGCAATGAATAAATCAATGTAATTAATATACTCATGGAAAAAAGTAAGTGTGCAGCACTCAACAGGGCACTGTGCGTGTGTTCTTGGGTGAACTCAAATGCAAGTTGGCACACATTTCTGTGTGAGTGTTGTTCACTTACCCGTGCAATTACAATTGGATCGCTCTATTCATGGGGAGATAATCACGGTGCAAGATAAATCACGTGAAAAGTGCCGTAGGGGAGAATTTATCTCAGATAAAAGGAAGGTAAATGTGTAGCCCTAATCACAAGCATGTGAAAACGTAATCGTTGAAATAGAGAGTACCAAGAGTCCAATAGAAACATCTTTTTTGACAATGCCAAGATTGAACCAACAACAGCGAGCAATAGCTATAGGGATGTTAGCTGCTGGAGCGACTATATTAGCTGTATCACAACATTTCAATGTTCAGTAATAGCCCCTTCAGTCATAACTGACTATGGGAATGCGCCCCTGAGGTGACAGCCCTCAGCTGCTTATTTTCCTGGTGCTCCTTTTGACGTTTTCTTCTCACCTCTGCTTCTTGTGTGAGCCTCTCTTCGCCCAATCACAGGAACACTATATCACGCATTCAAGCTCGTTTCTACCAAACTGGATCCACTGCTGATCGCCATAGAAGTGGCCGACCACGAGTTACCACCCCTGCACAAGACCGTTACATACGGCTTATGCACTTGCGTAACAGGTTTATTCAGGCAACATGGACTGCCAGGAACATTCCAGGTTTAAGACCCGTGTCGTGCAGAACAGTGCGGAATAGGCTCAGAAAGGCAAATCTCTTACCTCACAGACCTGCAGTTAGACCAGCACTGACAGTTCGCCATAGACAAGTGCGCTTGGCCTGGCCAGACAGCAAGTAGCATGGCCCTGTCATCAATGGAGACGCATTCTGTTCTCTGATGCGTCAAGATTTTGTTTGCAAGGCAATGATGGGCGTGATTTGGTGTACATTCGTCCAGGAGAACGTTTTGCTTTCTCCCGTCGAGCCCTGTGGGACGAACTGGAGCGTAGGCTGCAAAGAAGACAAAATCCTCCTGAAAACCACCATCAGTTAGCACAAGCGTTGCAAGAAGAATGGAATAACATCCCCCAACAACAGATCCAACGTCTCATTGGCTCGATGAGAAGGCGCTGTCAAGCAGTGATAACAGCTCAAGGTGGACATACACGGTACTGAGATCAAGATTTCATTTTTTCGTGGGGATGCCACACTGACTTTAGTATTTATCTTTCTTTCATGACACTTTCACTAAAATCGAAGTGATCACTTGGTCTTTTATTCAATATTCAACCACATTGTGTGCCAACTTTTATTTCATTTCGTCCATGAAATTACGCACAGTGCCCTATAAAGTGTTGCACACTTACTTTGTTCCATGAGTATATTTTGAGAGGACCTGAAATCACTCATAAGTCTAATTATATATAGTTCTAAATCATTAAAAGTTTGTGTAAGTTCATTTAGTTCACTTCTTAATGGATTCAATAATTGTCAGTGTCCATGAGGACTAAGAATCACTGATTTCTTTACAATGTTCAAAAACTGCATCATCACGACAGAGCATTCTGTTTTCGGTCATAGGTTGTACTGGTGTAACACTGACATCTATCGCTGTTAATACTACCATGGGCACAGTAGTATGGTGATGAAAAGGAGGGCTTACATCTTCGTGTAAAAAAAAAGAAACTATTCGGCATAAAAATAAAGGTGGTGTAAACCATTCGGCCTAAAAATAAAGATGGTGAAACCATTCGGCCTAAACATAAAGCTGGTGAGTACTAGTGGTGTGGTGGTGGAACTAGTACTAAATCTGTGCTCTAAAGGAGTTTGGCGAGTTCTAACAGTGCTATCTCACATTTGGATAGGCGACTGTCGTACGTTGTCGTTGACGTTGAAAGCGTTGTGTTTATCGTCGCTCGACATGAAGTTGGTAACTATGGTGTGGGAGGTAAGTGTTGAAGAGTCGATTTGCTTCTCTTATATATATATATAATATATATATATATATATATATATATATATATATATTATATATATATATATATATATATATATATATATATATATATATATATATATATATATATATATATATATATCAACCACTCACATACACACACAAACAGATAAGTGACGACAATTAGACGCACAAATGTGAAACTACATTAATGGAGTAGGGATATTGGGCCGAGCTGACCGACACAGGTAATTAAGTTTTATGTTAAGTTTATTTATCACAAAGAAAACTTCACAACAGCTATTATCAAAAATATCAAATATAAAATCATAGGTTACAGAATTAATAAAGAAATAGACACATAAGTGCAACCCCCTCTGTTGAGACAAGATCCCCCAAGAAGAAGTTAATTAACCCCCAAAAGTTCAAAAGATTTGCACTATGGTATAGGATTTGACTATACCTTAAAGAACAGAGTTTCTGGTTAATCTATTTTAAAATGAACAGTATGAGCAAACATAAGAAGGAAAAAAAAAACCAAAGTGAATACATTAGTTATACAATATAAGAATTATTCATCCCTGCTTTCTCTCGCTCTGACAAACATGTGATCACATTTCAGTCTCGCTTACCAAATAAGTGTTGACAACTGCTTGAACATATCTCCATGCTCCAGGTAACAGATTCAGTGTCGGTTCTTTTGGCAAAGTAAGCCCCAGTTCCTCAAATGACTGATTAATCCTATTATTTGGTGAACACTTACTTTGTTATTTATTATTATTGACTCTGTTCATGTCACAGCAATTAGTCCAGGTATGAAACACAACTTCGAGATCAAATGTCACAGTGTACAGTAGCTTGAAATATTCGATAGTTAAAAAGAATGTCAGGTAGATAAATCTTTTCTGAGTAAATCCTCGCCACAACACAAGTGGTCGGTAATCGGGTAATGTTAACTTTTGATTTTCTTCGCCACAGCGGGCTGAAGTAGATGTTTACAGTGTTCCTCATGGGGTTATGTTTTTTCTCAGGAGACAGTGTATTCCGATAGGCTTCTCAAATGATCTCTTGATCAACTATATCTGCGTAGTGAAACGGATAATCGGTTTCGGGTTGTCTTCTCGTTTGATATTTTTGGGTGTTATGATAATATTCTGTGCCATCCGTGTATACCATTTCTCTGTTCGGTGCTTCCAGGTATCCTCCGGGCAATTGTTTAGCATGTGTTGAACTCTCCGTCGAATTCCTTGGGGGTACTATGGAGTGTCGAAGCACTTGCACTGAACCCTGGGGGCGGCGAGGGGTGTATTGTGGGGTCTGACGCGGGGGCAGGGACTGATGGGTATGGTTCTGCGAAGTGATGTGTTGTTTATGATACCTCCTATCTCGATCAGTGGCAGATATGGGTGTGTGGCGATTTTGTTGCGAACAATACTCTGTTTTCGCACCATGAATCACTTTTCTGGTGGGTCGGTCCTTGTTGGTGATTCTGTATTTCCTTATCTCATCAGTCGTATCTCTAGACCTATCGTGCCATGCAACAGAGTCGATGGGGTGGCGTTGGAAACTTTGTGGGGTCTGACGCGGGGTGGGGATTGATGGATATGACTTATGTCGGTTATTGTTACCTTGCTTAGTTTTGTAGGCGTCTCGTATCGAGGATGATTGTACTTGAGCTATGATAGCTCCTCTAGCAATGGTTGTCGTTTTACCAGATGTGTTGACTATCATAACTGGGAAGTCTCTGTTGGCGGTTAATTTGCTATTCCTTACGTAATAAACAGCATTGGGTCTTAATTTTTATCTTCTCCCGGTATGGGTTCCACGTGAATTGTTTGTCCAGGTTTTATATATTGTGATGCTTTGATCCTACCCTTGGCTATGACTAATGAATTTGGTAAGATGATAACCGGGGCTGTTAAACGGATTAATAATGCAATGTGGATGTCATCCTGGAGTTCCACATATTCTTCATTTAGTCTTATTTTCTGGAGATCAAAATATATCCGGGCTTGGTGTTTTGACAAAAAATCTCTTCCTAGGATAACATTTCTGCTCATGCCTCTAGTGATAACGAATGCATGTTTGATCGTCTGGCTGCCAATCTTAAATGTGACATGGGCAATGCCTAAGGATTTCAATTCCTCCCCTGTTACTGAGATTTCAATTCCTCCCCTGTTACTGAGGCCATATATGTTCTGGAATGCTGGAACTGTACGTATTTCTTTATTTGCTTATAAAGTTGTTCCCTTATGAGGCTTACAGATGCTCCGGTATCTATGAGTGCTCTATAATTCCTGTCCTCAATGGTGATCAGACAGGAACTCGGGTCGGGATGTATGGTGACTTCATTTTGAGTGATATTAGCCTGAACTAATTGTGGTTCCTCTGTTATTGGGTGGATTTCATTCAGTTTTCGTCGCTTTTCATTTTGTATTTGGGACCTTTGGATGAAGCTTTTGTTGTTGCTACCTCTGCTTCGGGCACGGCTAGAGATCCCTCCTAACGCGTGCCAAGTCCGTTTCCCTGCATTGGACGACCTCTGGAGAAACTGTGCTGGGAATTGGGTCTTTGTTGTTCATAATTGTAATTTCCCTGTGGGTAGTGTTGTTGACTTTGGTATCCGTTATCTCTTGAGTTCTGCCATTGAGTAACTGGAAACTGCCTGTAGTGGTTATCTGCGTTTCTATTTCTGCAATTTTTAGACATATGTCCTTTTTAAATACAATTGTAGCAGATGATTGTGGACACATTGTGCACATTCTGTCTTTGTACTGGTCCATATGAATGCTGTTGTACATCACGTCCAGTATGGTTATGGTGTCTGTGGGTGTCAGGTCGACGCCATTGTTGTCTTGCATGGTCTACTTCCATGGGTTCGTGATCGAGGACTGCACCAAATCTTGGCTCCCTACCTATTCTCTCGTGAAACCTTTTGTGAACATTGTCCTCTGCCACTGCTGTCTGAATTGTCTCCGTTATTGTTTTCGTATCTTTACGGATAAGATGAAGTTTCAGATTGTCGGCATGGAGTCCATCAACGAATATTCCTACCAAATGACGCTCGAGCTCTGGTGATGGGATAGATCCATCTAAAAATGCTTCTTCGGCAAGACTCAACAAACGGTCACCGTAGAATTGGACTGGTTCATTCCTTTCTTGCCTGATCTTTCTAAGTAGTGACCAAGCGTGCTGGTTGTCAATTATGTCACTGTATCTACTCACTAGTTCCGTCTTGAGGGAGTCATATGTCTCGTCTGGATAGAGTTTCATTCGCCTTCGTAAAAAATCTGTGACCAGCGAGTCACTGGACAAAAATGCAGCTCGTTTTTTGTCTGCATCCGTGATAGCATTTATCATTGAAGAAAATGTTTCAATGTCCATGAGCCACTTCCTAAAAAGTTTCGCCTCTCCTGCGAAGGGAGTTATCACTGATCGTATTTGGTTGAACTTGGCGTAGTGGTCAACGTTGGATAGTGTATCTGTTATCCTCTGGAGAGCTGTCATGGTTGACTCCTGCTCAGTGGGGAGCGGGATATTAGAAGCCTGTTGGTATTGTTGTTGAGATAGTTACTGCGCCATTTGTTGTTGACATGGGTCCATTGGTAGAGTTTTAGGTATATCAGATTCGTTCAGTATATCCTCTCCTGTATGCTATGTCACTCAGAGGACTGGTTATGGCACCATATAGCCTACAGTGTGACCGTGGGGTGTGTATATGCTTATTGTATCACACAAGTCAGGAATACTGGTATATTGCCAGAGATATTAATTCTTGATGATAATTGTAACCAAGTTCGTTCCAAAATTCCTCTGTGGTGTTTAATATTGTGTGACTTTTATTAGCATACTCTATGTTCACTAATTACTGTAAAACTTTCAACAGGAGGTAATCAAGAAAGTCTTCAGGATCCATTAAAACAGTTTATTCTTATATACAATCCAGTCACTTGCATGCATTCATTTAAAAAATCCTCATAAAAATGTGTCTTTGTGGTTATTCATAGGCTATTTTCTCGCTGTAGCCTATCCGAGTTGGGGTAAGTATTTTGACATAGTTCCTGTTCGTTTACTTCTTAGATTTATCCGACTCAGGAGTAAATGACAGTAGAGCCTCTACCTTTTTAATTATTTGCGATAATTTGACTTTAAAGAGCTTCGTTTCATTTCTTTTAAGTTCAGCTAGTCCTTCCGACATTTAGTCATTTCTGGCCTAACTAGGTTTTATTTCTGAAAAATGAAAGAGTCACTCGAAGCTGTACTTACTGATAAATAGGAATTTCCAACATTAAAAACAAACCATCTGCTTTACAGAGTTGATATCTTGATAACTTCAAGACCAGCAGTTCTACGTCCGTACAAACTGGCTTCTGGGGATCAACTGATTTAGGATATCGAAATCTGCCTTTGCATAGTGGTGCGCGCTTTTACAACCCTTCTGGTTGGTCAGTCTAATACTTCTTTATTTATTTTATTGGATCTCACATGCCTACCGATGGAGTGTCTTGGCTATTCCGGTTTACGTCATCGGTTGCTAAGCAACTCCCGCGAAAAATTAGCGTTGAGTCGCTATTTAACCTAGTTTCAGTCTCAATCTGATAACTGCATATCTCGAGTCTATTTCAATAAAACCTCTTAACTATTCTTCCTAATCTAACTGATAATAATTAGCACGAATGATGCTATGGTATCAGTAGTAGGCCGTCCGGTGACAAGTCCATAGACAAGAAACTGAGAGACAGGTTTTCGGCATAACAGATCCTGTACACATCAGATAGCGACTTTGAGAATAATAGTTGAATAAAGTCAAGAATGGAATTCACCACTATACATCGGATTTGTGGACTACGAAAAGGCATTTGACAGAGTAGAAAGAGAATCACTTTGGAAATTGATGAGGCATTATGCAGTTCCCCTGAAGATCATTAATTTAATAAAGAAAACATATAAAGACATGACATGGAGAGTTCTTCATGAAGGACAGCATAGAGAACCGTTTGGGATAAGAACGGGAGTGCGATAGGGATGCCTCTTGTCTCCATTTCTTTTCATACTAGCAATAGACTGGGTTATGAGAACATCGACAACACACAGCAGAAATGGAATCCAATGGGACCCAAAGACGCAGCAACAGAGAATGCAGTCAGCGACCCATAGCTTGACTGCTTGCGTCAGGGTCAGCGAACCAGAGCTGACCAAGACCCTACTCCACCTCCAAGTGGTGGTCCTGGAAACAGGCTGCATTACTGCAGTCTGGCTGAGAGAGTAGGGATCGAAGAGGGAAGGCAAACCCGGTCCCAAAAATGCCGTGCTGAAGTCGGATGCGTCGGCCGAAAGGCGCAGATATTGCAGCTTCGCTGTAAACAGACACAACGTAACCAATGTCCTTTTCAGGACGAAGAAGAAGAAGAATCCAGTGGACTCTGACTAAGCTGTTGGATGATCTGGATTTTGCTGATGACTTGGCTCTTCTATCGCATAACCGTAATCAGATGCAGGACAAATTGAAAACACTCGATGAGAGGTCACAGCAATTGGGTCTGAAAATACACAGGGAAAAGTAAAAAATAATGCGAATAAATGCAGGTAATGATAACAGGTTTGAACTTGAAGAAACGCCAATACAAGATGTAGAATCATAGACATATCTTGACAGCAATATAGACAAAGTTGGAGGGACAGACAGTGATATCAAAATAAGAATACAAAAAGCAAGAGGAGTTTTCATTGCTTTGGGAAATACGAGTATATGGAGATCAAGAGAAATCGGATCCAACACGAAAATAAGAATCTTCAACTCAAATGTGAAGTCAGTCCTATTGTATGGCTCTGAGACATGGAGAACAACAAAGACAACAACCAAAAAGCTACAGACTTTCATAAATGGGTGCTTGCGTAGAATAGAAGGATTAAAATTGTATGACAAGGTTACCAACGTGGAACTGATGACAAGAACTAGACAAGTGCCAGTGGAACAAGAGATGAAAAGAAGACGATGGAGATGGATAGGACACACACTGAGAAAACATGTGGATAGCACTACAAAGCAGTCCTTGTTCTGGAACCCCCAGGGCAAGAGAGGCAGAGGTAGACCAAGAAGCACATGGTGAAGAGAGCTGGAAACAGAGGGGAAAATGATGAGGAGAACGTAGAAAGAACTTGAGATGATGGCACGTGACAGGAGGACTTGGCATGTGTTTGTTGAAGGCCTAATCTCTTTTGGGAGTGGAGGGTTATAAATGAATGAACCAAGTTGAGGACTGCTTAGTATTATCTACACTGTAGATCTAGGCTTTTTGTGTGCCTTTTCTGCCATTCTGAAACGTGTCGAATTGAAGTCGTGAGCTCCAGCTTCTATAGCTTGGCTTGCATTTAAAGAATCGTGACATCTTGTCCCAAGCTAGGCGTAAGAAGCACGTAGCGTACTGTGCATTCCCCGCCATCCAAGGGGGCTCTTCAACTATGCAGAGCTAAAGTACTGTTTTCTGGGCTATCCCAAGGAATCGTCACGTCCTACACAGAGCAGCTTTTCAGCTCCCTCCTGGTATATCACAGGGTCCATAGTGAGACCCTCCATGTGGTCAACCAGGTAAAAGCTAAGTTACGTATGACGCTGAAGTGACTCCTCCAAGCGTAGTGTGCAATGCTTGGCTTTCAATACGTTTCGCCACAGGAGGAATCCCTGGAAACGTGTGGATGATTCGAAGAGTCCATGAGGGTGTAATTAGCCTCACAGGCAGAGGTTCACTTCCACATATGTATATAAAAGCACAATGCATAGCTTGTGGTCATATAAGGATGAATACAGATAAGCCTCCATGCATTAATTGTGGATCTATGTACTGTCATTATTCCATAACTGAGTGAATGCCCAATACATACATCAGTATCTCAATATTAAATTGTTTGAAGACTCACGAGGTTACTGTGTTGGTGGTTTATGTAAAGATGCAGACAGTACGGCTTGTTATCCCTGAACAACGAGACAGCGAGCAGAGTGTGTTTGTCATAGCCTCATCTGTACCGTGAAGAAGATGATGACACCATCTGAATTACTTTCGTTGGATGACGTTTTTACATCCTGTTGTTAGCATCAGATAGCACACACACTGAGAAAACTAGCTGATAATATTAGAAGGCATTTTCACGGTACAAGACTGTACTGCTTATCGTGAACTAGTTGAAGTCCTATGGCAGCGGTTCCCAACCTGTGGTACGCGTACCCCTGGGGGTACGCGACAGGACGTTCAGGGGTACGCGAAAAAAATTGAGTAATGGCGGAAAAAAGATACATGTCAACAGTGTAAAAGACAAGTTGTCAGCTAACAAAGATAACGAAAATGCGGTTGAAACCTCCTACCGTATTAGTTATCGTATTGGTAAATGTGGTAAAAATCATACTATAGCTGAGAATTTAATTTCTCCTTGTATAAAAGATGCCGTTCTGTGCATGCTCGGAGAGGAACATGTTCGCAAAATGAACACTATCCTTCTTTCGAACAATACAATTTCTCGAAGAATGCAGGATATGTCTGACGATGTTGAAGCGACAATAATAAGTAGAATTAAAAATAGTAAATTCTTTGCTATTCAAGTTGACGAAAGCACAGATATTGCTAATTTCGCTGTTTTGCTTGTTATTGTGAGGTATTTTAAAAGCAATGAAGTTGAAGAAAACCTTTTGCTTTGTCATCCTCTGTCAGGGCTAACAAGAGGTGAGGATATATTTCATGCTATTGATTCTTATTTCAAAGGAAAGGACATTAATTGGTCTAATTGTTGTGGACTATGCACTGACGGAGCCAAGTCTATGTCAGGTTGCTACTCCGGTCTTCGCGCTCGTGTCACGAAGGTAACCCCCAATATAACCTGGAGCTACTGTTGCATCCACAGGCAAAGCCTTGCATCTAACCGCATCCCTGGTGAATTAAAAGTCGTTCTTGATGAAGCTGTGAAAGTGGTTAATTTTATAAAGTCAAAGTCCACAAACTCGAGACTTTTCAAAGCACTGTGTGAAGAGATGAATAGTCTTCATTCTACCCTGCTCCTTCATACACAAGAAAGGCGGCTCTCTCGTGGTGAAGTCCTTACCCGGCTGTTCGAACTTAGACATGAAGTCCAACTTTTTTTTGAAGACCATCCTTTCCAACTTACTTTAAAGTTACACGACTGTGATTGGCTTCAGAGTCTTGCATACGTATCGGATATTTTCCTACAAATAAACAAACTAAATTTGGCACTTCAGAATAGCTCGGTAACGATCTTCAATGTTTCAGACAAAATTGAATCTATGATTAAAAATTAGATTTTTGGAGGTCGTGTATTGAAAAAGGCCAGCCCGAGGTATGTGAAACTTTGCACAATTTCCTATCTGAGAACGAGCTGCACCTCTCCCAGGAAATGAGCGAGAAAAATAATTGAAACACTTGAAAGGGCTAAAATCATCTTTCGAGAAGTACTTTCTGAAACCTAGGAAAGAGAATTACTGGATTGTAAATCCCTTTGAAGAAGAATATTTCCAAGCAGCCACATTATCAATCAACGAAAAAAAGAAGTTGATTGAACTTTCGACTGATACTACTTTAATAGCTGAATTCAAAGGAAAATTCCTTATTAACTTTTGGGAGACATCAGCAGAGAATATGAACAGCTGACCGACAAGGCGCTTAGTTTCTGTTGCCATTTACAAATACTGAGCTGGTGGAGAGGGCTTTCTCTTCTTATACCTTATAAAAAATAAATACCGTAGTAAACTGAATGCAGGTCCCGAATTGAGACTGTATCTTACATCACTTGAACCTGATTTCAAAAAACTATGTGCCTCAAAACAAACTCAAGGATCGCACTGAACATTTGTCATGGTCACGTGACATGTGTGTTATAAAAAGTGATTTCAACTTTTAACAAGTGTTAATTTTTACTGTAACTTCTGATTTTTTTTTATGTAAAAATATATGCACTGTTTGTTCACCTTTTTTATTACATTGTTTTTTAATCCCGTGATTGGCCCCTTTATTTCTGGTTATAATCTATAAATTTTGAATAACAGCAACTATATTAATTTCAAATATTTTGCTAATATTAGGGGTACAGTTTATAGAAAAGGGCTGCCAAGGGGTACGCAAGTGAAAAAAGGTTGGGAACCGCTGTCCTATGGTATACAGGGTGCTATTAACCTTCATCTCATCAACGAGAATTGGCCTTCGTAAAAAACACGCTAAGTCCTCCCATTGCATGCCATTAGCTCAAGGTCTTCCCATTTTTGTCTCCAGTTCTCTTCTCCGTGTAATTTTTGGTCAACTTCTGTTTCTTTTAATCTGTGATTCCAGACCAAGGACTGCATAGTAAAGCTATCACCCGGTTTGTTCAATGTGTGTCCTACCTATCGCCAACGGTTTCGTCTTATCTCGTTCCACTGGCATTTTGCCTGATCCTTGTCATCATTTCCACATTGGTAATAGATCTAGTAATACCATTTATACAATTTCTAGAGTGAAAGACAATAACATTCCAACGGCCTTTAGCTTATCTTTTTCTTCAGTTGCAACTACTTTCTCATCTACCAGTTAAACAAATACAGTTTTCGTTTTTTGAAAAGACATTATAAAGAATTCATGATGCATTTTTTTCTGTCCATTGTCGCCACATTTTATTGCACACACAGGGATTCATAGATTCCCTCGTTCACTCGCTCAATCATTCAATCACGCATTATAGCAGTAAGATCGTAGCAATCAATAGTTGCATCTTCGTGATTTGGGTGTAATCAGATTGAGTTTCCATGTCTGCTAGATCAAACGACTCACTCATTTCATTGCTTTCGCATTCCTGGCCTGGCATGCGTAAAAAATTGACATTTCCAACCCGAGGTCATAGATCCATCGTGATAAAACGTGTTATTGTTTGCCATTTTTGTCACATGTGCTTGCAGTAATAATATTAACAGTTAATGATAATTCACATGTACTCATAAAACTAAACTTGAAGCAAATAATTTACACGAAGTTATATCTGTAACAAAGCATGACATGCAGAGTTCTTAATGAAGGACAACTTACAGAACCTTTTTGGATTAGAACGGGAGTGCGACAGGGATGCCTCTTGTCTCCATTTCTTTTCTTACTAGCAAAAGATTGGGTTATGAAAACATCGACTTTACACAACAGAAATGAAATTCAATGAAATCTGACTCAACAGCTTGATGATCTGGATTTTGCAGATGACTTGGCTCTTCTGTCCCATAACCACTAAATGATGTAGAACCGTACACATATAGTGGCAGCAATATAGACAAAGTTGGAGGGACAGACAGTGATATCAAAATAAGAATACAAAAAGCAAGAGGAGCTTTTATTGCATTGGAGATCAAGATAAATCAAGTCTAACACGAAAATATTAATCTTCAACTCAAATGTCAAGTCAGTCCTATTGTATGGCTCTGAAACATGGAGAACAACAAAAACAACAACCAAAAGGCTACACATTTTCATAAACAGGTGATTGCAAAGAATAGGAAGATTGAAATGGTATGACAAAAGCCAGACAAGTGCCGATGGAACAAGAGTTGAGAAGACGACGCTGGTGACGGATAGAACACACATTGAAGAAGACCTGTTGATAACATTACAAGGCAGTCCTTGTTCTGGAATCCACAGGGAAAGAGAGGTAGAGGTAGACCAAAAAACACATGTAGAAGAGAGCTAGATATAGAAGTGAAAATGATGAGGAAAACTTGGAAAGACCTTGAGCGGATGGCACGTGACAGGAGGACTTGGCATGTGTTTGTTGAAGACCTATGCTCCTTGGGGAGCTAAAGTGTATTGATTGATATCTGTAACAAATAAATTCCGATCAAGAGGCATCCAAATAAGGAAATGTGTAATTACTTTCGTAAATGGGTGCATGCGTAGAATAGATTGAAAATGTTTGACAAGATCACCAATGTAAAACTGATGAAGAGAACCAGACCAGTGTCAGTGACAAAGGAGATAAGGAGTAGCAGCTCAAGATTGATACGACACTCATTGAGCAAACTTGCTGATAGCATTACAAGGTAGTACTTATTATGGAACCTTCAGGATAAGACAAGTCGAGGGAAAGCAAATACACAAGGAAAAGTAAACTGGAGACAAAAATGAAAGGTACGGGCAAGGCATGATAAGAGCTTCAGTTAACATCGCGGAACTGGTTGACTTTGCATGAGTTTGTTGAAGGCCTATGTTTCTTTTGGAGGGTAAGACACACTACCTTTTGAGAGTATTAACAGATTGTCACTTTTCTGGAATCTCCAGGATGGGAGACAAAGATGGAAAAAAAAAACACATTTAGAAGAGAACTGAAGACTGGCATGAAATAGATAAAAAAAAAGACTATGTAGAGGGCTGTGACGGTATTGCCTCCCCTGCTTTGCAGTATTGGTCCAACAGTGGCCAAAACTCAAGAGTATCTATTATAGGCTTCAATGGAGTCTATCTTTACAAAAGATTACTCTTGGCAGAAATGTCGATAGAAGAGTAGTAAAGCTTCTATCACATGGGAGTCTTCATAAGAAATACAGATAAGCGAAAACAATGCGTTAATTCTATAATCTGCCGACACTTTTATGAAGAATTCAAGCAATGGTTATTCTAGCTCGTTAAGCCCCCACAGCTGAGTTAATCAGTGGAATTATTATTACTATTATTATATATATATATATATATATATATATATATATATATATATATATATATATATATATATATATATATATATATATATATATATATATATATATATATATATATATATATATATATATATATATATGTTTAGAGTGTTTGTTTAGCAAATTTGACTGAGACAAACATGTAGTATATTTAAAAGATTAAACAGAAGTTAAATTTGTAACATTACAAATAACAAAATTTAATAATCACTTTAACAGTGTGAAAATAATTTGAATTGTTATGGATAAAGAAAAGCTATCATCTTCGTATTTGGGGATTGCGAAAAGAGTTAAGAAGTTCAAGTGGCAGCATATATTTGAACTTAGCTGCCAATGACGATTCTGTCTTTTCACACTGATCACTCGTCTCTGGTCAAGGTTGTCGGGTGTAGCTGGTCTCCCAGAATATTCAAGGAAAGTCTACACAGTGCGTCCTTTGTCTTAAAGCGAAGGCCACTGATCCCGTCTTGTTCCAGAAATGGTACGTTCTGCTGGTACCACCAATAAGCCAATCTTGGCTTCAGACTTGTCGCACAAATGAATAAAAGAGACTAATCGTTCTCATACAACACGTGTCTGGGATTTCTTTTAGTCTTACAATAGATTGCCCCTTCTGACTCCGTGTTTCTTCAATTTCCTAGTTCCAGTGTTCCTTATTAAAATTTGAAAGAGATTGCCTGTGCTTTATAAGTCTTATCTGGTTCTCCAATAAAAGGTCCAGATAACAATTTGGAATTACGAATCTAGTTCTTCACTCTGGCGAAGGTCTGGTGTCTTGGCAAGCGTGCATATCACAGAGAAATAAAACTGTGAAATTGGTCAGCCTATATTACCTCAATGATGTTATGAATCTAATCAGAAAGATCCAATCATTTCAAATCATGCAGGATAGGCTGGTATATTTCAAAATAGTCCCACGTGAAATAAGGTGCGTGCATGCAAAGGTCACGTATTATTATATATGGACATCTGATGCCTTGCATACACTCTCACAAATACATATGTAGACTCATATTGTCTAAAATTTAATAAATCCATTGTTACTTTAAAACCAAGGACCGGAAACGATTATATCACATTTGTCTGCCCACATGTGTCACACAGACAGTAATGTCGTTATCTGTCGTATGAAGGACGACCCGGAAGCGCTTATACCTTGTATAATATGTTCCGCCTCGTGCACGGTTTATCATGTGTTTCGCCAGACAAACAAATCTGGTTTTATTTAACACTCCTTCCCAACGTAGCTTGAATAACCAAAACACATTCTCTTCAAAAGATGGTCAGCCAGATTATGCGATAAAATATTATCGCCGGCCGGGTCACCAAACCTGGCAAAGTGTAAATACGTCTGGAGAGTGGTAAACAATAGCCATTACTGCCATAGGGGAGTGACGTGTTAGACACTTCACCATGCTATGTCCATCATAGAACAAAATAGTGAAAATGCAAATGAAAAGGCATGATTTATGCCAAATAAAAGTGATGAGTGAGAAAAATGAAAAAAAAGGAAGGATACTGCCGGAGGGCTGACGGTGTGGGAGATCACACAAAAGAGCATGTCCAGACGTTCTGTCACAAGGGCACAGGACAAGAGTAATTGGCACAAATTTGTTGAGATTTATGCTCCTTGGTGATTTCAGGTTCAATGGGTGAATGAATGAATGAATTTTTAATAATAATTTCTTGAAAATATTTCTCCAATTTTCTATCGTTTTTTACGCTTCGATAATTGTCTGCTGCTCTACTTGTGTGATTTTGTTTTTCTCTACGTATCTTTCCTCTAACGTGCACCGTGAACATTATTTTCTCCATTTTTTTACAGCTATCTTTTCGCAGTGCTAAATTTAGATGTAATTTGTGCAGAGTCGGTGCCACGTCTGGGCCAGCCGGACTCTTGGTCATTTACAGACCGGGGCCGTGTCTGATTAAAAATCGATTATAGGCCTCGTCTGTCTGCTGGCGGGAGATGGAGGACGTGGACACATGTTCGTACACGTAAGCGGACTGATATAAACGAAGTTCATAAACACTCATAACTATCAATAACTGTCTTGTCTTCCGCTGTCTGGGTTAGATTTTTGTGACCTCTTGGTGTTCGTGGGTAGGCGGGACAGGATACGGGGAAAGATAAATGGTAAACGCGTGGTAAAATGTGTTAAATGAGAGCGTGGAGTGGATTGTTGTTGTTAGAGGTTGTCACGGGTTGCCTTCCCTTGCTCTGCAGTAGTGGTCCAACAGTGGCCAAAACCTAGAGTATCTAATGTGGGTCTTCAAAGGTGTCTACCTTCGCAGAAGATTACTCTTGGCAGAGTTGTAAGAAGGATAATGATGCTTCTACATCAAGGGAGATTTCACAAGATATTTTAGAAGTCAAGAACAATGCTAAATGAGTCTTAACACGTTAACTTTGCATCTGACCCACTGCCTTTTGTGAAGATGGATATAAATGATTTTGCTCATTCAACTGTGGTTGAAAGTTACACAATAATTGTATTGTTTCCTCTTATATGTGCTCTCGCGAAAATAGAAAATTTTGCTTGCATTAATGCAACAGACAATCAGGATACTCTTCTGTACAGTTTCATTCGGGAAACGGATTTAACTCATCATTTTTCTTAAAAATATCGTTAAAATGTAAGTTTCTGATTGTTTCTTTAAGACAAAATTTTAATTTAAAGTATTGCAGACGTAATATTATGGATCAAAATGATAAGATGGCTAAAAGGAAGAAACGATCGCGTCATTCACTGCGAGCAAGCGAGACTATAGAAGAAGCAGCAATGTAGTACGTGTAACAGAAACAACATACTATAATTAAAAACCTGCCAATTTTGGCGGGTTGTTGCTAGTGTACACACACACACACACACACACACACTCACACACACACACACACACACATACTAGAGGTTCTGCATCATACCTTGTACGTATGCCTTTCTATCTGTAATGATTAATTCAACTATGAATTTGTCAAAATCAACATATAAACAATTTAATGATCAACTACTTTGAAACAAATGTAAATAAATATGAAATGGTGATATGAGAAGTTATGGTTCACCATCGATCTCGGTTTGGGAGATAAAATTATATTCTTTGATTTGGCCTGCTTAAAAATATAACTTTGCTTCCAAATTGCTGAAATGTTGGTGTTGCTGGTTCCGCTACTTCGTCTGTGGCAAGGGCAAGTCTCCAAAGAATTCTGGAGGTAACTACTTCTGGTCAAGGAAGGGATCTTCACCACCCGTGGGATGTAGGTTTGACGTGTCGATCTCAAGCTTCGAACCACAGACTAGTACAGCTGGTAACGTGAGTAGCACCTCAATTTGTCTCTCCAATCCGTACCACCAACTCAATAATTGAGAAATCTAAGACTTCTTGCTCAGTAGAATAGTCCTGGCAGCTTAACACAGATGCTTCGAACACATATCTGGGGTATTATTTCTATTTCAGAATCCCTCTGTGACTTGTGAGTGGTCCTGTAGAATTCCGGTTTCCGTATTAATGTTGGCGAGTTTTCTAATGATGTACAGAGATGCTCTTAAAACTTTTTGTCCGGTCCTATAAATTCAGAATCCAACTCTATTCTTTTCTGTGGATAAAGTCCGAGCCGTTTACGTTGCCGTTTTCAGGAATGTAGTCTCGTATGCAAGATGTTCTACGTTATATCGTAGCTCTCGGCCCACGCTTCCTGCTGGCGTTCTGACAAATTTTCCAGTCGCGTAAATGTTATCCGGCTCTAAACTTTTAAGCCAATAATATTTGAAAATTCATATCGTGAAAACTTTTCCTCATGTAGTATTCTGTATGGCCCATGCTTTTGAAAATTTCAAACAGCCATCCTCCGTATATGGAATTGCTACATCCGACAGTTCTTGATAATGTGTATGTTACAACTTCTTACTTTTTTCTAATCATAACCAGGTTGTCCGGAAGTTTCCTTACATCATTCGTCCTGTTCGCTCTTCCAGATGTCTTCCTAGATTGCGTTTTGTTATAACCACCTTACCCTGCCGTCGAGTCGGAAGTAATTTTGCAATCTTAAGCAAACACTTCATGCTCACATTTACCAGGAGTCAATGTGGTATTATCACGTTTTAAGGACTTAATTAATCTCTCAGGGATATGCGATACGCTTGTCTGGCCCTGTCATGCATCGAATCATGAAACATGAACAATAACAGTATGGAAAAAGAGTGTGCTAACAATAGAATAATGCACCTAATTCAGTACGTACAACAAATGTAGTTCAATACTGCCGGAAAGGAAAAGAGAGCGCTCAAATTATATAACAGTGGTGTTGTTGTTATTGTTGTAATTTTTGTTGTTTAACTAGGTGTTGCGGGTCTTTATGATATATTTCGATGAGTACTTCGTTGACTCAGACCAAGTCCTGTTAAGGGTATGTAATGTGGACCACGCACACAATATAACACTTCCAACTCCTTAAATCACCACCAAGGCAGCATGGACGAACTTCAAGTACATTTATTTATCGTAACATAGCTCCATATAGATATTGATATGCATCATAGATAAAGGCGTCAACTAGACAGTCCTTAGTGTCGCTGTACAGTCTGCAACTGGAACAATGTCCTCGACATTTTCATACAGTTTATTATATTACTAAACTAACGTTCACGATATTAGAATTCCTTTCTCACAAATAATCTAGCATCAACCCACGGAGGTGTATGGGTGATCTAGAGGTCAAACACTTTAGGAATCTGTATTGCAGTAAAACATTTAGGAGCTCGACACACATGCGTCCGCTTGCCTTGAATACACACAGAAAAAGACTTAGAAAGATCCCTCACTTCTGCTAACAGCGACCGTAGACTTTTGCAACTCGGCCCAAAAGGCAAGGACGTACTTCCTGTAACCAAG
Source organism: Oreohelix idahoensis (assembly GCA_024509875.1). Classification (NCBI taxonomy): domain Eukaryota; kingdom Metazoa; phylum Mollusca; class Gastropoda; order Stylommatophora; family Oreohelicidae; genus Oreohelix; species Oreohelix idahoensis. The sequence continues at coordinate 391,483 of JAMPIV010015601.1, forward strand.
GGTACCGGTCATCAACAAATATGGTAAATAGTGGAGCCGTATTTGATATCGACAGATATGTTATGAATTTTACTCATAACCTCTACCCCCCCCCCCCCCGTCAAATAATGGAAACGAAGTTTTCATTATTTACGTGGTGTGAGTTCAGACATCACTGGAGTGAAAAGATGGTATCATCAAATGTCACTGTTAGTATGAAATAGTATAGCACCCATGTTTGTGCTACAGAGTAGGCAATTAAACACTCAATGTGTGGACAGTGGCAAAGAATGGTAAAACCATTGGCTACAAAGGACATGAATCATTTTAACAACAAAGTGAGGTAACCATAGCAAGATCAGCCAACATGTAAAAACAAAATGATGATATCAGTCCATGCATACTCATAATGCACACCGTCCAAAACACCTAACTGTCCCGTCAGGTAACATTAGTCAATTAATGTCATCTTAATTAATCATTATGCCTGAAAGAGGATTGTTGATTAAAATATCCATCATCATTGTAAGAGTGTTAGTTTCTCTGAGGCTGTTGGAATTTTTTGTTAAAATTATATCTGCCTCTGTTAGTGCCATAGTTATGATCTCTGTTTACTCGATAGTTCCTGTCCATACTATTTGATCTCTGCCTAGGAGCATTATGGTTTACAGTCCTAGAAGATGCCACTGGCAAGGAATCCTTAATGTTATTTTTACTAAGATTCCTACCTGGATGTGCGACTTTATATTGACGCCCATAATTTTCCACGTTAGACAAAGTATCAGGTTTTCTTTCCTGTAGAAATGACAAAAATTCGCCACTAATTGAAGACAAAACCTTGTCTCTCAGAATAAAATCAGATAGCCCTTCAAACGTTTTTTTCAATTTTGAACAAATCAACCCATTTAGAAAAGTAAAGCTTAATAGATGAGATAAATTCAGTAAAATCTTTTGCTGAATCTGGTAGGAATGATTTAAGCCTCAACCTATAACCATTCTCATCCAATTGATACTTCTTTAGCAACAAGGCTTTCACAGCCTCATAGTCTTTTCTAGTCTGATCATCCATAGTACAGACTGCAGTGAGTGCCTCATCCACCAATACGTTCATGAGCCTACTGGACCAGGTAGCTCTATCAATTTTAAACTCTTGGCAATAGGTTTCATATCTATTTAGAAAGCATGAAATATCGTCGATATTTGAGTTAAAATTTGGCAAATTGAGCTTAAAAGTGGAAGCATGTTCTTTTTTTTCAGCACCACCATTCCCTGTATTAACCTGTGGTTGTTGCAGTCTTAATTTTTCTAACTCAATTTCTGTCATTCTAAGTTCTTGTTGTGCTCTGATTTCCGTCTGAGCTTGTTGGGCTTTTAATTCAGCCTGAGCATAGGCCAATTTTTCTTTTTCAAGAGCCATTTCTTCTTGTCTCCTTTTGTCAGCTAATTGAAATTCTTCTCGTCTCCTTTTCTCAGCTAATTCTTCAGTTGCCTTCTTCCCCTCTCTCTCCAAGTGTCTTTGATCTCTGAGTTCCTTTTCCTCTAGCTTCTTTAATGCAAAATCCTTTAAAGCTTCACATTCCAAACCAAAATCCTTTCCAGCCTTAATAAAAGATTCCAAGGTAGCCATGATTCACAATTATTGTGCTTTCCAATAGCTAAACAATAATGCAAATATTATATAATGTATATGTGAGCATTATATTCACCAATTATTTCACCACTTCAAAATCAACCAACTGCGTTTAATAATAGATATTATACTAGATGTTATACTAGGAGCAATAAAAGAACAGAGATACAAAACAAGATGACTGAATACAGTGTCAAGAGATAAAGTAAGATAATGCAAATAGTCAACCAAGGCAGAAATGTATGAACTATAGAACAAATGAACAAAATGTAGCTCTATCACACATATGACAAGACAAGCACGAGTTTACAAAATGTATGACATATAATAAATGAGGGATAGCAAGGTTAGATCAACAATATCACAAACAATAATGTAGAACAACTAAATAGAAAATTACAGTCAACTTGACAACAATAACACAATTTTACAATGAACAGTACTTATACAACTAACAAACAATGACAATGATAATCTCAATAGCAGCAGATAACTCACAGCTTTGTAATGCCGGCCCCGCTATTTGAGACAATCACAAACCAAACCCTACAGAACGCTTATGAATTTATCTCGACCATACATGATGAGGTATTGAGAAAAAATTCACAAGTCCCACCATCCTCTCACTACTACAGAAACATAAAAACACCAAAATACATATAACATGTAAAAAAGAACCCTGGCAAACAAGATTATCAGCATCAGCATCTGTATGTACCCTTAAATCTACTTAGCTGTTTTGCCAGAAAAAACAATTCCTCCTGGTTTCAACGCCTTTTCCTCCAAGGAACGAGGAAAAACACTCAGGGTAGACCAGGTTAGGTCTAGAATTCATAAACAGCTCACTCGAACAGGACTACGCTTTGGTCCGTCGTCTTCTTGACAATACACCATCTTCGGGCATCAAACTTGAAATAACGAACGAAACTTCTGCAGGACATACTTGTACTTTATACTTGACAACGTTCAACGTATGCAGAGAACTGAAGACTTAGTTCTGCAAATACTGTGCATATAACCTCACACAGGTTAGCAGACGATAACTGTCGCCATCTTGAAAATTTTTGATATTTTCATAAAAATGAAGTCCCATGACTTGATATAATTCATCTGACATCAGTATTTACAAGTGATTCAGATCCCGGCTTGCGGCCTCCATTATTAGCTGTTGCGGGTCTTTATGATATATTTCGATGAGTACTTCATTGACTCAGACCAAGTCCGATTAAGGGTATGTAATGTGGACCACGCACACAGTATAACACTTCCAACTCCTTAAATCACCACCAAGGCAGCATGGACGAACTTCAAGTACATTTATTTACTGTAACATAGCTCCATATATATATATATATATATATATATATATATATATATATATATATATATATATATATATATATATATATATATATATATATATATATATATATATATATATATATATATATATATATATATATATATATATATATATATATATATATATGCATCATAGATAAAGGCGTCAACTAGACAGTCCTTAGTGTCGCTGTACAGTCTGCAACTGGAACAATGTCCTCGACATTTTCATACAGTTTATTAGATTACAAAACTCATGTTCACAATATTAGAATTCATTTCTCACAAATAATCTAGCATCAACCCACTGTGGTGTATGGGTGATCTAGAGGTCGAACACTTTAGGAATCTGTATTGCAGTAAAACATTTAGGAGCTCGACACACATGCGTCCGCTTGCCTTGAATACACACAGAAAAAGACTTAGAAAGATCCCTCACTTCTGCTAACAGCGACTGTAGACTTTTGCAACTCAGCCCAAAAGGCAATGACATACTTCCTGTAACCAAGTGTACCGGTCATTAACAAATGTGGTAAATAGTCGAGCCGTATTTGATATCGACAGATATGTTATGAATTTTACTCATAACACTAGGGCTGCTGAGATTATCGTTTTTTTTTTTGCAGCCATTGTCACGTTGAAGAATCCTTGGCATTATCAACATTGTAGATCTAAGCGTTTTCTTTGACATTGCTTTTGCCATTCCGAAACTTGTTGAGTTAAGAGTCATGACCTCCAGTTCTTACCTGGGCATTCCATCCTGGCCCGACATAAATCCAAAGAACTTTTACAACTGGTTTCATGCCAGAAAGGGTGACAGCACATACGACTGGATCTTTGTGTCTTGCTTGGTCAGAGTTTAGAAAGCATTAAACTGTGCATTTATCATTACATAGATTTGTATTTCCATTCTTTCTCTCTATCATCTTTATGTTTGTATATGTATGTATGTGTGTATGTGCTCACTGCTTATACAAACAGTGCTTTTTTCTCATACGAAGTTTCGATTTATAATACTTCCCCTACAGCATTACATTTCTCCATGGTGCTTCAGTTTTGTTGTGTTTGTGTTGTTGGTTTTTTTTTGTTTCCTTTGTTTGTGTGTGTGATTGTTTTCTTTTTTGCTCTTCTTCGTTTAGACTTACATACTTTGCTGTTACTCACTCCAGTTAAGATATCCTCGTTAATTCCTTACCAGTTGCACCGTTTTGTCTTACCTTTCAGTGTCCGAATGCCAGTTGTCCGCGGATAATTTTTTGGGAGCAATATGAATGCTTTCTCTTGCGGCAAAATTACCGCATTTCGAGCTCGAAACATGGTAGCGTCGCGTTCCAGTCTACCCAGCTGTAAATAGGTAACTGGCTCTGCTCATGAATTAAGGAAAGAAAAGGTAGCGAAGAAGGGAACTGGTTACCACATGCCATAAAGGCGGATTAATACCTTGAATTCTCTAACACTTAACTTCCCTACGGTAGTATCTGGTATGGAACTACTGTTTCTATATCTTGACATTCTCTTAAACTACCGACAGACGTTTCTCTTGTCGCTTCTTCAGTTTCTATATCTTGACATTCTCTTAAACTACCGACAGACGTTTCTCTTGTCGCTTCTTCAGTTTCTATATCTTGACATTCTCTTAAACTACCGACAGACGTTTCTCTTGTCGCTTCTTCAGTTTCTATATCTTGACATTCTCTTAAACTACCGACAGACGTTTCTCTTGTCGCTTCTTCAGTTTCTATATCTTGACATTCTCTTAAACTACCGACAGACGTTTCTCTTGTCGCTTCTTCAGTTTCTATATCTTGACATTCTCTTAAACTACCGACAGACGTTTCTCTTGTCGCTTCTTCAGTTTCTATATCTTGACATTCTCTTAAACTACCGACAGACGTTTCTCTTGTCGCTTCTTCAGTTTCTATATCTTGACATTCTCTTAAACTACCGAAAGACGTTTCTCTTGTCGCTTCTTCAGTTTCTATATCTTGACATTCTCTTAAACTACCGACAGACGTTTCTCTTGTCGCTTCTTCAGTTTCTATATCTTGACATTCTCTTAAACTACCGACAGACGTTTCTCTTGTCGCTTCTTCAGTTTCTATATCTTGACATTCTCTTAAACTACCGACAGACGTTTCTCTTGTCGCTTCTTCAGTTTCTATATCTTGACATTCTCTTAAACTACCGACAGACGTCTCTCTTGTCGCTTCTTCAGTTTCTTTTCTATATATTTGTCCCGTTCCGTACAACTAACCTCACACAACGTCTGGCACTCTCATCACTTCTTATCGGGATTGCAGTAATTCCCTAACTCCTTGTCTGTTCTTGTCTTCCTTGTATGTAAATATTTAATGTTCGCCACAAACACGGAAGATAACAAGCTATTATACCCGCCTCGCCCAGTCGCGGGCGCATACAAGAACCCCTGTGTATAACCTTTCTGGATGTTCGCCGGCTCCTTTCCAGCATTTGTAAACAATAATATACTTTTTTTTCCTCCTTGCTGGTTCCTTTATTAACAGTTTCCTTTCCTCCGTATACCTACCCCAGATCAGCTGTTAGTTTTCGTCTTCTTCTGCATTCTTGTTACCCATTTTACATCGCTCCCACGTCTATCTTTACAGAGTTATTCCATAGCGTTAACTGTCGTAGGGGAGTCAAGTGTTACACTTCACTATACTAGGTCCAGCTTTACTACATGAAGCGACCTCTTCCCTTCTTCGCTGCCTTTGTCTTCCCTAACAAAGTGCAGAGTTAGGTACCCATTTACAGTTGGGTAGACTGGAATGTGATGCTATTTGGCGTCGAGCAAACCCTGTGAATTTGTCGCGAGAGGAAAGCGCATTAATCACTCTGCCAATGGGACGATCGGTCTAACTTTACTACACTAAAAACTGCTTTTCTGGTTCAAATTATCTATATAATAATCTCTCACATAACTTTGTCTTCTTTCTCTCAGAGCCATTCTTTAATTCTTTTATCAGTCTTTCGAAATAGCTGGATGCACTCTGCATCTATCTCTATTTACCATCTTATTCCCCCTTTCACCCATTTTCCCATAATTCTTTCACATGTCTACTTCGCATTACGAGAACAATAAGAGAGAAAACCGGACTGATTCTAAAGGCGACAAGCTGGAACGGACTACGGACTACGACTTATGGAACTTGGAACACAAGAAGTATAAATGGGAAAAGAAAAGAAGCTGGTGGAAGAGATGAGGAAAGCAAAACTAGAAATCCTGGCTATAACGGAAACAAAGAAAAAAGGACAAGGAGTCATGGATCGCATTGGCAACACGCTGCTCTACAGTGGTGTACCTACATCTGAAAGAGCTAAAGGGGGCCTGGGTTGCATTGTGGCCAAAAACCAAGAAGATAGTATCAAGGGATGGAACTTTGTCTCGGAGCGCATTATGGTTGTAAAACTAAAAGAAGGAGAAACCATAGTCAACCTGGTCATAGTGTATGGGCCAAATGAGGATGAGAGAGCAGAGGTAAAGGAGGAATTCTTCGAGCTGCTTCAAAGGACAGTGGATGGCTGCCTAGATGAAATTATCATGCTCGGAGATTTCAATGCCAGAGTTGGAAATGACCATGCTAGATGGGGTGGAGTTATCGGAAGATATGGAGAAGATACTCTCAATGACAATGGAAAGCGACTCCTTAGAGTCTGCAGTGAGCAGAATCTGATCATTACAAACACAAAGTTCCCCCATAAGCGCATACATGCATACACTAGATGTGAACCAACAAAGAATGAGAAGCCAGTGATCGACTATGCCATTGTTAGGAGGAGCTCATTCAAATATGTCCGGGATGCTAGAGTCTGGAGGGGACCAGAGATTGGAAGTGATCACTACCTGCTTACAATCAAATGAACGAATGAAAGAGTTGCTCAGCCTAGGAACTGCCCAACATCACGCAATAAACTAAGTAAACGAATGGGAGAAATGAGCATTAAGACCTACAAGCTGAGAGAGCCAGAAATTGACCAGATATCAGGGGCTTATTGCTGCAGCGGTGAGCAACACAGAAGAACAACCTGATGACTTGGAAACCCTCTGGCTTAAATTCAAGGTCATAATAAAGACAGCTGCTGCAGAAGCATGTGGTGAAGTCCGACTTGGGAACAAGAGAAATAGGACACCTTGGTGGACAGAGGAAGTCAAAGAGAAAATAAGAGAGAAGAAAATGGCATGCAAATAACACTTATGAGCTAAAAACACAACAGGACAAATGGAGAAATATAAAGAATATGTGACACTCAGAACAGAAGCAAAGAACAAGATGCTAGCAGCAAAACAGAAGTCCTGGGAAGAATTAAGGAGGAAAAGCTTTATAAAAAAAGTAATGCGCAAGACCAGGTGTTCAAAACCAGAAGAAATGTTTTGTTCTATAGCCTGACCCTGATAAAACCCTCTGTGGATGGGAAGGAGCATGAAGGAAGGAAAAAACAATGCCCTGAAAGCTCAAGTGCCGCTTTATAAAGGACAAGCAAGGCAAATTGCTTACTGCCTCGAAGGAAGTAGTGGAACGATGGAAAGAATATTTCTCAGAACTCCTGGATGGTGAGCATGGCGAAGCATCAGAAATGATAACCACTAGCACAGAAGAGAAAACCAATGATGGTGAAGATGATATAAAGATGGAATAACTGAAGGCCGCACTGGAAAAAATCAAGATGGGCAAAGCAGCAGGTCATGATGGTATAACACCAGAAATGGTTAAGTACATGGGAGCAACAGGCGACCTATTACTCCTAAGGGTCCTACAGGCGGCGTGGTGCAACAAGACCATACCAAAGGATTGGGAGATTGCCATCATAACACTAATTTTCAAAAAGGGTGGCAATCGACAATGTGGAAACCATAGAGACATATCCCTTCTCAGTGTCCCTGGTAAAATCTACTCAAGAATCCTAGAGCAGAGGCTCCGACGCCTAGCTCAGCCACAATTGGATGGGTTCCAGTGCGGATTCCGAGCAAACCGAAGTACTCAAGACCTAATCTTCACACTCAGACAGCTGTGTGAAAAGGCCCTTGAGTATAAGAGTGAGATCCATCTTTGTTTCATAGATCTGGAAAAGGCGTTTGACATGGTCCCCTGGAGCAAACTTTGGTACTGTTTGGCAAGGAAGAACATTCCAGCACCTCTGATTCATGCTATACAGAGCTTCTACAAGTCTTGCAGAAATTATGTGAGGACAGCAAACCATAAGTCAGAAGAGTTCAGGACCACCACTGGTGTAAGACAAGGTGATATCCTGTCACCTTATCTTTACATACTCCTCATGGACGATGTCATCAAGGCATGTAAGGAGAGAACAAGAAAGTATTCAGTGGGGTACTGGAAGATGAGACAGGTCTGTATTTCAGAGCTGGCATTTGCTGATGATGTTGCCCTGATTGCTAAATCAGAGGCACATCTCCAATCCAACCTGCAAGTCTGGAAGGAAGAGCTGGAGAAAGGGATGGTCATAAGCAGCTCTAAAATAAAATCCATGGTGATATCACGAGAAGAAAGAAGGCATCAGATTAAGCTATGAGAACAGGTCCTGGAGCAGGTCGACCACTTTAAATACCTCGGAGCTATTATAGACCGAAAGGGAGGCATCAAAGAAGAGTTGGCCACTCGAAAAGCAGCAGCTGGGAGACTTTTTCAGGCCATAAATCGAGGATTCCTCAGCAACAGAGAGGTTGGTAAGAAAACGAAGATGGCTATATACCACTCCACCTATGTCCCAGTCTTCACATATGGATGCGAGTCATGGGCAATGACTACAACCCATACAAGCCAGATCCAAACCTCAGAAATGAGGTATCTGAGGAAGGTGGTTGAAGTAACAAGAAGAGACATGGTTCGCAACCAGACGATACGTCAAGGTCTAAAATCCCACCCCCCGCAGACCGAAGTAGAACAGTCCCAACTAAGATGGTTTGGCCATGTCTGCAGAATGGGAGAAGATCTGCTACCACGACAAGCATGGGAAACAAAGAGCCAGGGATCCAGACCCCCAGGACGACCCATAGTCCGCTGGGAGGACAACATTAGACAATCTTTGAAGGACAGAGGACTAGAATGGAACCAGGCCAGGAGGAAGACAACAGATAGGATAGTCTGGCGCTCTCTCTCCCACACTTCTACACCTCACGGTAGAAGGGAAACGACTAAGTAAGTAAGTAAGTCTACTTCGCATATAATTGGCCTACGCCGTAAACCTATCACTGCCACTCTATGACATATCTCTAATCTCTTCATAACACAAAATCTATTTTCTACTGCCTACGTTTGTCTCTCATCTGTCAATGATGGTATTATGTCTAACAAATGTCTACTAATCAGAATAAGAACTCGAGACTCCTAGCTCCACCTATAATGCTTATTTTTTTAATCCTGATGTAATTAAGATTTTGTTTATTCACTCGTTCGTTCTTTCTGTAATACAAGCAAACAAATGTTCGTATAACCTGTACTGTAAACTTTGTTGCAGTGCCCAAAGTAATGTTCATAATCAAAGAATCAAATTTTATTTGTCCCGCTCAGTTTGGCTTTCTGTTATGCAAGCAACTACAATGTTATACAGTAATTTTGACAACGCTGAACACTCTGTTTATACTCAAACATCCAAATCTTATTTGGCCCTCGTATTTATTTTGTTCCTCTTCCCTCTCCTCCTGCTGTAGGACGGGCAGCCATGTTCGGTGTAATCAAGCAGAATCGTCTGTAACGGGTACTTGCCAGGTCGATAAGTGAATCCATGGTTTGTATCTACACACAGAAGATATAAGTGTTTGTCTCATGTATATGGTTATTTAAACTCTTGGTAAATCACCAATAGTTAACGCCCAGTGATGGTGAATCAAAGACAAGACAAACTTCTGGGTACCAGACACATACATAGATACAAGCACACACGCAAGGCTGGTTTGTCTATCCAATCTTAAAATTCCCCTTCAGCCATCTTCCTTTGACGTGAAGTGTGAAAGTGATGGGCACTTTTGTACTATCAATCATACGATACCACACAAGCAGTACCAATGTCGCCGTCACTGTTGTCATCATTAACATCACACGGAGTACACACGTCATTATCATTATGCCTAGAAGTAATAATGTCATCATCACTATTCCCACGTTAGAAGTACCTATTCTAACCCTTATCACTATTCTCGCGACAGAAGGACCAATGTCATGATCACAATTCCCAAGATAGAATGACCTATGTCATTATCACTATTTCCACGACAGAAATAGCATGTTTTTATCACTATTCCCACAACAGAAGTACCAGTATTGTTATCACTTTTCTCACGGTAAAAGTAATTATGTCATTATCACTATTCCCACGATATGTTACAATGTCATTATCACTATTCCCACGATAGAAGTACCAATATCATTATCATTATAAAGGAACCAGTATCAGTACCACAATTTCCACAACAGATGTAGCAATTCTATTATCAGTATTCTCCACGACAGAAGCACTAATGTCATAATAACTATTTCCACGATAGAGATACTCATGGTAATAGCATCACCATCACAAGTAGAACCATTGTGGTAGTCGCTGTTACGACAGAAGCATTACCGCTATTATCATCACCACCATTATGGCTGTACAACTGTCACAATCACCATCAGCGGGCCAGTGTCATTAGCACAAACAGTTCTAGTATCAGCACCAACGAAATTGGCATCGGTGATATCACAATCAACCACTATAGTCAGCATTAGTGCAATCACCACTGCAAGCAGCAATAGTGATGTCATGATCAAAATAGCTACAGTCAGCACGTGTCGTCAACATTGAAAACAGCCTTCTCATCCATTTTAGTAGCTCTTGTTGCTGATCAATCTGTATATCTATTGATCCAATCTTGTATTGGTTTTATTGTATTCAATAGTTATGTGCTTTATTACTGCACCCATGTGGCAGCCTTTTTTCATCATGTCAATGAGCTCTTGAGATCTTATTCTCCTGTATGGTGGAAATGCCTTCCTTATCTTTCGGGGCTCTTTCTTTGGCTGAGCAAGGTCTGTTACAATGATTGTATGAGTTGTTTGTTTATTGTTATTGTTTTTCTTTGCAAAAGCACATTCGACAACACCATTTCAGTCTGTACTTCATTGGGTGGTTCGAGAACATCTAACATTTTTCTACATGTTTTAGTTTTGATAGTTGGTTTCATTTCGTTTATTGAGGATAATATCGTTGTTCCAGTAATGCTACTGGTAGCCTGCTTTTGTCGCTGAGCTATTCTATTGAAGTTGGATTTTGAAGCGGCTGATTTGTCTGAGATTTCCTATTTCTGTGCGAGTCTAACATGATCTGTATGATATTGTTGTTTTACTGGGGCTGCTGAGCTTATGGGTCCATATGGGTCCACAGTGAAATCTTCCTGTATGCAGCCAACTAAGTGAAAGCCACATTACTTATGGGGCTCAAATGACTCCTCCATGCTTAGTGTGCAATGCTGGGTTTTAGACATATTTCACCACAAAGGGAATCCCTGAAGTGTTTGGATGATTTCAAGAGTAATGAGGGTGTGATTAGCTTCACAGACCGAGGTTCACTTCAACACCTGTATACTTAAGCATTGTGCTTATCTGCTGGTCATGTGACTCATGATATGCCTCCATGCATGAACTGTATGCATTATAGTAGCGTCCTCCAGTCATAACTGACAATGAGGATATGTCCTTGCGGTGATAACTGCCACGGGTTGCCTCCCCTTTGCTCTGCAGTGAGGCTCCCACAATGGCCAAAACCTCGAGTATCTAATATGGGTCTTCAAAGGTGTCTACTTTCGCACAAGATTACTCTTGGCAGAGATGCAGATAGAAGGATGATGATGCTTTTATCTCGAGGGTGTATTCACGAGATATTTAAGAAATCGAGAACACGGCTGAATAAGTCTTAGCAGTGTGTTAAACTCTTTCTTTGTGTGTAGTTGTTAACTCATACTGGCTACTAGTTGTTGAATCATGCTTTATTTGCTAAATGATGTGAATGTCCACCAGTGGATAAATGTAGATGTTGGGACTGGTGTAGTAAAGTGTAACGATTGTCAACTCATCAAACCCAGCACAGTTTTGGTCATACAGGTCATCTTGTCCTGGAACGTGATGAGGCTCCGACAAGAATGTGAGTGTAAACAATGAGTGTGTATCTGAATGTCAGTACGCGAATGGTAGAATGATTCGATAGAGTTGACAGGTTGGTAGTACATCACTCATACTCACACTGTTCGAATTCAAGAAGTACTGGAACTACGGTGGTCTTTTTTATAACATTTAATGGGACGCACACTTGGACAGTACGTGTATGGTTACAGGAACAAATGTCGACATAGACAGCATAATGTTGATCACAGGAATATCATCTTAAGTTAGCATTCATGCTTGGCAAATATCATAATGGAGCATTCGTAAATAAGCATTCAGCGTTCCATCATGTAAATCATCTGGCTTTACTGACTGGGCACGTCAGACCATAACCAATACATAGGAAGGCTCCTAGACCTAACCTCGTCTAGCGAATATTCCTTCACGTAAAGTTCAATATATATATATTTCATAATATAGGAATCCCAGACATGGGTTCTCACATGTAGCAGTGATCTCTTGGTTCATCGAGCGATAGTACAGGCATCCCTTTTTCTCACTCGATAAATACAAAGTATATGAATTTCAACATGGCTGTTCTCTCTCTCGTGAGCTTCACTCACTATAGAATATAGACCAAAATTAGTCATTCATTAAATGTCCTCATTTCTTCATAGGTTCTCTCATAGAGGTAATTGAATAATATCATACAATCCAGTGCTGATACATAGGAATGTCTTCTTCCTTTGAATGGATATTCTTTTTAAAAGTACCACTGTGCATCTGCTTATCAACAACGATGGCGAAGCCCAAGTTCATAATAAATTGTGGTTTTACCTTTTTATGCGAAATATAACTTTGCCATTCCTTGGCAAAAGAGAATAAACACTGGGGTAAAGTACATACAACATGTCTAAATGATTATCACTTTCCCCATCCATATATAGATCACTATTTCGGCAAAAAGCCTGCTACAACAAAACTCGGCATCCTCACAGGATGACAGCCATGGATCACACCCTTTGCTAGCGATACTTCCGCTGCATAGCCTTTGACCTTTTCTAGCGACAACCAAATTAGTTCGACTTAGAAATGCAAAGATATCCATATATAAGACAGACTCGTCCTACTCATACAAACACTACGTATAAATTCAGGCCATAGATATACTGAAGCAAGAACAATCTATTCCTACCCAGCCACAGAATAAATCGCAGTAGGCCTAGAGTCGTCTGCGGAGTCCGATCGAAGATGACAGAACTATTTTCAAGGGAAGCAACCCAAAAATGACTTCTCCTTAAGCACTTAAAAAGGAAATACTTTGCTTACAAAATATTTGCGAACATAATAAGAATATAAATGTATTATATTGCAAGATAGTAAAAATTGCCCTTTACAGTCTTACCACACCTCCCGGGGAAAAAAAAAATAAAATTTTTTTTTTTAAATACATCTAGGAGCACCGTAGAATAGGCTCACAACGCAAGAATACTGCGCAGATGAAATATCAGGAATAACTATAATTCCTAATATGACTGGTGAGAATATATATCTCAAAATCTGAGAGAAATTGTTTCCCTACGAATAAATGTTTCCAGGAAGGTGTGATGTACGTATAATACAATTCTGGTAATTATACAATGCATACCAAAAATTCACACTACAATCTTAAATTTATGATTTATGAAGAAACAATCATCAAAGAACAGCGGTGAATTAACATCAATGAACCGCTAAGTAGCGATACCATCATTCTATTATTAAATTACAAATGTGTATCTTAGTAAAGAAACAAAAAATAACTGTTGTAAAGTTATACATATTAAAAAGATCCAATATTTAACAGTTAAGTGGCATCATGTGGGCATCTGGACAGAATGTCCGCCATCACATTTTCTGAACCACGGATAGCTCGTACCGAAAAATGAAAAGGTTGAAGAGCGATTGCGTATCGAGTTGATCTCGAGCTCTTCAAGTTTTTACTTTGGATAGCCGTAAGAGCTTTTTGGTCAGTTTCCACTACGAAATGCGCGCCCAGAAGGAATCTTTGGAGTTTTGAGAATTGACCAAACCATTGCCAATAATTCACGGTCTAAAACCGAGTAATTCCTTTCTGCAGCATTAAGTTTTCTGGATATGTACATTACAGGATGCAGAGTTCCAGAGTACTCTTGCATTAGTGCCGCTCCAATCCCAGTGGATGAAGCGTCACTACGAAGAACAAATGTCTTATCTGTTGTAGGTAACACTAAAATAGGTGGTGATGAAAACATAGTTTTGATCTTCTCTAGTGAAGATTGGCATTCATGAGACCAGTGAACCATGTTAGGCGACCCTTTCTTTAATAGTGTAGAGAGAGGTGCCATGATAGAGGACAGATTCGGAATGAAACGTCCATAAAATTGTATGAGACCTAAAAGACTTCGCACTTGCTTTTTAGTCCTAGGGATAGAGATGTTAAGTATCTTAGTGATATTATGGTCTTCTGTCTTCAAGAAACCGTGACCTACTCGATGGCCTAAGAAAGCAATTTCGCTAAAGCCAATACAAGCTTTAGATGGTTTTGCTGTCAGGTTATACTCACGCAGAGTTGATAATAATTCAACTAATCCTGAATAGTGATCTTCCCAAGTATCGCTGAAAAGACAGATGTCGTCTAGATAAGCAATGACATCTGACCGATACGATAGGATTCGACGCATCATGCGTACAAATGTAGCTGGTGCGTTCATAAGGCCGAAAGGCATAAAATTCCATTGGAAAAGGCCTCTGGGAGTAGAGAAAGCGGTAAGAGGTTTGGCGCGTTCGGATAATGGAACTTGCCAATATCCTTTAGACAAATCAAGTTTAGTGAAAAAAATGCGATTTAGAAAGACGAGTAAGTAACTCTTCTAGTAAAGGCATAGGTTCAGCATCGAACTTCATAACTTGATTCAATTTGCGATAGTCAACGCAAAGACGTATGTTATTGTCTTTTTTTCGAACAATAACCATCGGCGAAGAATATGCAGAAGTGGATGGTTCGATTATTTGTAAATCTATCATTTCATCCAACTCCTTTTCAACCTGTGTTTGGAAATGTATAAGGATAGGATAAGGCCTAACCCTAATTGGAGTATGTTCAGTTAGAACAATGTCATGCTCAATGACATGAGTTTGTCCAGGGATGTCAGTGAGGACATCCTGAAATGTTTGTAACATAGACGAAACTTGTCGCCGTTCTCCTAGAGACAAATCAGGAGAAACAGTAACGTCTTTCCATGATTCACAGTCATCAGATGTCACCGTTATACAATCATAGTAAGTAAGGACATCATTTCAGTGATATAGCATTATTATTAACATTTCAATTAAGTGTAACTGACTAGCACATAAGTCAGACTAGTCAGTCATCAGGTGTCAAAGTTATACAGTCATAGCAAGTAACATCATTTCAATGATACAGAATTAATATTACATATCAGTAATAAACATCATCTGGTTTATTCCGCTCCTATACATCCCTTTCTGATCTATACTTTGATCCTTCCAAATCATATCAAGTACAAATTCAATTACTGATGCTTTTCTTAGCATCTACACAAAATTAATACATAAATAAAGAAAGTGAGTGACCACGTGATCAGGTTGCTTTCTACTGAAACTGGCTGTAGAACACTCCAGTTTACCAGCTGTAAATGGGTACAAAGTTGTGCGCTCGAACTAGGGAAGGCAAAGGCAGCGAGGAAGGGGACTAGTCACCTTAACCTCGTACTGGGATCTTCCATGATGAATTTTCTAACACTTCATTTCCCTATGACAATCTCTGCCATGGGACTGCCTTTATCTTCGTAAGCGATAAAGCAATATGATAAATATATCTTCATTAGGCTGTGGGGCTATTTGTGATTAATTTTTGTACAAGCAACAATCATCCACAATGCACATGTTTAGATCATATTAAAAATACAATACATTATATCAATGACTATTATACAGGCATATTTTGTGAATTCTATATGAACCTGAAATAACAAATATTATACACGGTAGTTATCATAATTTCGCTTACCCTCAGACTTCAGATACTGGACTGAACAATGTTTCTGGCGATCCGCTCACAATTCATGGGTAGTGGCGAAACTCTGCCTCCAGTCTGTCTCAAACCTCGTTCGTTGTGTATCTCTCCAGTTTTTACCGATACGTTTATATACGCTTAGCGCGGACGTATCGGAGGGTACTGACGTCACAGCTAGAACTAGACCTAAAAAATCTTTCCCGAACATCGATTTCAGCCAATCTGTGCGTCGACTGAAATTTTGCCTTTCTCATTCTCGGCATATATAATATCCATATCGTTCCATCTTATCTTGTTTTATACAGCTGATAAAACTCTATCTTCCTATCCCTGTAATTTCCCAAACTGTTATTTGTTGATTTTAATATTTAGAACAGAAGTGGGTTTACCAGCTGTTAGCGTAACTGTGGGCAGCCGAAATACGCATATATCTCCGTAAATGAGAACTTCCTACCGTTCTTTCTTATATGCAGTTATACACAATCCTTCCCTGTACTAAAATGTAAAATCCTTTTCATAATGATTCCCTTCTGCTTTTATTTATCGTTGGCGATTTCCTCTGTCTGATACACATTTCGCTGATACGCCGCCATTTTGAAAGCGGTCAATCGATCGTTGACGGGTTTATAAATCTAACTGAACACGTTTGCAATGACTTGAAACCAATTGTGCGACATAGCTCCCCCATATTTTAAGCTGGATGATATCTAGCTTAACTATTGGGTACAAGACAATTGCAAATCAACCATTCCAAAGTCAGTTTTCCTTCCGTCTATCTTGCTCCAACTCTGTGGGATGGCGACTGAGAAAATCTGCGCCCACATTCTGTTTTCCAATAATATTTTCATCCTTTACTATCTCTCTCCTTCCTGTTCGGCTTTTCATCCAGGCTTTTACTGCTGGTGAAACGGGGTCGGTAGGTTTCACATGAAGTTTACCGCCCTCTTTTCGTTGATAGTTGGATGTGGTTTTCCCTCGCAAATCCGTAGGTGTTTGATTTTCGCTACGTGATTTGTTCCTTTTTTCCAGCGCATGGGGTTCAGACTGCAATTGAACCTGTGTGGGATGTTTCCTTTCCCCTCCCGTGCAAATCTCGGGAGTACCCCTGATTGCTGGTTTGCTTGTAGATTTTTGATGAAGACTCTTCCGTCGACTTACTGAATCTACATAGGTGCACTCTGGACAGGAATTTACATACTGATTTATGTCTTCCGTAATACCTGGCCAGTAGAACTGGGTGGCTATTCTTTGTTTTGTGGCACCATTACCCAGGTGTTCACTCAAAGTTGATATGTGTCCCCAGCCTATAACCTTATTCCTATAGGTGGATGGTACAACAATTTGACCATGACTTTTCGTCCCTCTGCCAGCTTTCCTGTACAAGAGTCCATGTTCCATATAGAAATGTCCTTTCCTTGGAGCTTTATGTGTTTTTGATAATTTGCCAAAACAAGGCTTCAACGTGCTGTCTGCTTCTTGAGCCCGTTTTATTTCAGTCGAATGAAATGTTAATTTGGTGTCCCTCTCTATGTTCCTGGAGTCAGACCTGGTCTGGATTTCTGCCATAACCATAGGTTTTACAGGGTCTCCCAAGAAAACATATCTACGCCCCAACATCAGGGGGTAAAAGGGATCATCTATCACAGCTGCATTTATCTCCCCTTCCACATAGCGACAACTGACATGAATCTTTGCTATGGGTAAAGTAAGGGGTGATGTTCCTTTTAGTGGCCCTTGAATGTCTACTGTTTCTGTGGTGATTTGTTCAGGGCACACCAGAGATGCACACACGACTGCGTCATAGGACAAACCTGTGTCATACATTCCTGTGACTTGTTTGCGATTCACAGTCACTATCTCCTGGGTAGGTGGGTGATGGAGGCTATTCTGACTCACAGTCAGTTCCTTCCTAACAGAAGTCCTCACCTGTAGACATGCAGCATGATGAAGGGGTTTTTTCCTCCCACATTCATCAGTCTTGTGGTTGCTCATCTTACAAAATTTGCACCACTTATCTCCCTGTCTGTAGGGTTTATTTTCCTGAGTCTGAGGGTTTTTGTCCTTATTATCAACTCTTTGCTTGTATCTGTATGGTTGATCCATCTGGTCAAACTCGGTATTCTGTGGTGGTGGCTTATATCCTTCTACTTGCTTTCTTTTTGTTCCTACCAGTTCAGCTTGAGCTGCTTGGTACCTCTCTGCACATTTCAAAGTGTCTTCCAGCCTCTCTGCTCCTTGTTCCATAAGGAATTTCCTCATTTCTTGAGACATGGAATCTTTCACTTGCTCTAACAAAATCATTTCTTTCAGATCCTCATAGGTTTTCTGATACTTACCTAAACTACTCCATTTCAACAAATACGTTTCTAGCCTAGCTGAGAACTGGTTATATGTTTCTCCAGGTAGAGGTTTAGAAGTTCTAAATTTCTTCTTATATGCCTCAGAGTTCTTTTCATACCGGATCAGTAAGGCTTGCTTTAGTATTTCATAATTTTCCTGATCTTCCGTGGGGAGTTGCAGAAACACATCATATGCAATACCTCTCAATACCTGGGATAACTTTAAACTCCATTTCTCCTTTTCCAGTCCATATGTAGAGGCTAGCCTTTCATACCTATCCAGGTACGACTCGATTGCGTCCTCCTTTTCAACAAATGGATCTAGGTGGAAGTTCATGGCCCCATTTGCTGTGTTCTGAAAAGAGCTATTCTCAGAACGTGGTGAGCTGTTACCATGGATGCTAGTCCCAGCCTGAAGTTCCAGTTCAAGCTGTCTCATTTTCAGCTCATGGTCTCTCTCTGCTTGTAACCTCCGTTCTTCTCTCTCTGCTTGTAACCTCCGTTCTTCTCTCTCAGCTTCTAATTTCTTGGCTTCTCTCTCTGCTTCTAATTTCTTAGCTTCTCTCTCCGCTTCTACTTCTAATTTCTTGGCTTCTCTCTCTGCTTCTACTTTCTTGGCTTCTACTTTCAATCTCTTTTCTTCTCTGTCCATATACTTTTCACATTCCGTCGTGACATACTGGACCAGATCATCACCACTCTTGCCAAGCTCTTTTCCCACCTGCAGTGTAGCAGACCTAAACTTGACCAAGTCAGCCATGATGTATCTGTAGTCTAGTAGGGTAAGCTGTCTTAAAAAGTTAGTTGCTTATCCTTTACAGGACGTGGCAATCAACCCCAGCTTTTATTGGCTGTTTGTGATTTTTCTAGGCAATTTTTCATTCAGTAGTTTGCCATTGCTTTCTGAACGGTACGGCGCTTATACCATTGTAAAAAATCCACACAAAGCGATCAAGCTGTCTTACTCAAACTAAATTACTACAATATAATTAACTTAATTAAAATTAAAGTTAATTAAACTGACTTCACCATATATGAAACAGCTTTCTTTATCTGTACTCAATGGTACTCCTAAAAAATATTTATTTCCTACTATGTTAACTCTTTCCAAAAATTTTCAAAATTTTTTTTTCTACACAGCAGAAATAGAAAGTTGGCTCAGGAATATCAAAGATATATCCCGCAGACGAGCCCCCACTGTAACGGGAGGTTAATTAGATGTAGATATCTATATAGGAATCCAGGTATGTCATAGGCTACCAGGATAATATGCCAGTAAAGAGTTATGGTCTTACAAGAAATACCCCAGTCTTAGAAATAAGCACTGGTGTATGGCTATCATAGAAATATTCAGACTGTGAAAACCCTGGCCAGTTGGTAAGAAGTTGTACCAGGATTTAAGGCGTCTCCTCCCTATGACTATCTTATGATTACTTATATTCTAGGGGATAAGTAAAATGAACATCCACTGAAACCACAAATGGAAGAAGTGAATAAAGTCCTCAGGTACAGTTAAAATAGTTTAATAATTACACTAATATTCTATTTCTACTAGACTAGTTGGAAAAGAGCATACACATATATATATATATATATATATATATATATATATATATATATATATATATATATATATATATATATAAGTATTCATATAACAATTACTATACTATTATTGTCTGTTTAGTCTTCAAGATCTTGAATATTAAAGTTACTGCAATTTGCAATCACTGTTTTTAGTCTCTTGACTTTCCCATTAATTGTCATCAGTTGACTGAACTATGGATTTTCACTATTAGCTGTTTTATATATATTGGTGGTCAGTGTCTTAACTGACACTTATCTGCTCAACTTGATACTGCTGACACTGAATTGTCCTTTGCTGATATCAGACTTGGTAGACCCAACAGTAGGGATGCCAATGACCAGTTGAAGTTCACTCTTTGGGGTCCTGCACTTTTGTGGGATTGCCTCTGATGAACGACACAGGCTTCTGATACTGGACAGTCTGGTTTGAGTTATTTCATGGAACCTGCAACATATCAGCCTTGGCTAGTATCTGGCTAGACTTGTAGCTGACTAGCACAGATGTCAGACCAGTCAGTCATCAGATGTCACCGTTATACAATCATAGTAAGTAAGGACATCATTTCAGTGATATAGCATTATTATTAACATTTCAATTAAGTGTAACTGACTAGCACATAAGTCAGACTAGTCAGTCATCAGGTGTCAAAGTTATACAGTCATAGCAAGTAACATCATTTCAATGATACAGAATTAATATTACATATCAGTAATAAACATCATCTGGTTTATTCCGCTCCTATACATCCCTTTCTGATCTATACTTTGATCCTTCCAAATCATATCAAGTACAAATTCAATTACTGATGCTATTCTTAGCATCTACACAAAATTAATACATAAATAAAGAAAGTGAGTGACCACGTGATCAGGTTGCTTTCTACTGAAACTGGCTGTAGAACACTCCAGTTTACCAGCTGTAAATGGGTACAAAGTTGTGCGCTCGAACTAGGGAAGGCAAAGGCAGCGAGGAAGGGGACTAGTCACCTTAACCTCGTACTGGGATCTTCCATGATGAATTTTCTAACACTTCATTTCCCTATGGCAATCTCTGCCATGGGACTGCCTTTATCTTCGTAAGCGATAAAGCAATATGATAAATATATCTTCATTAGGCTGTGGGGCTATTTGTGATTAATTTTTGTACAAGCAACAATCATCCACAATGCACATGTTTAGATCATATTAAAAATACAATACATTATATCAATGACTATTATACAGGCATATTTTGTGAATTCTATATGAACCTGAAATAACAAATATTATACACGGTAGTTATCATAATTTCGCTTACCCTCAGACTTCAGATACTGGACTGAACAATGTTTCTGGCGATACGCTCACAATTCATGGGTAGTGGCGAAACTCTGCCTCCAGTCTGTCTCAAACCTCGTTCGTTGTGTATCTCTCCAGTTTTTACCGATACGTTTATATACGCTTAGCGCGGAAGTATCGGAGGGTACTGACGTCACAGCTAGAACTAGACCTAAAAAATCTTTCCCGAACATCGATTTCAGCCAATCTGTGCGTCGACTGAAATTTTGCCTTTCTTATTCTCGGCATATATAATATCCATATCGTTCCATCTTATCTTGTTTTATACAGCTGATAAAACTCTATCTTCCTATCCCTGTAATTTCCCAAACTGTTATTTGTTGATTTTAATATTTAGAACAGAAGTGGGTTTACCAGCTGTTAGCGTAACTGTGGGCAGCCGAAATACGCATATATCTCCGTAAATGAGAACTTCCTACCGTTCTTTCTTATATGCAGTTATACACAATCCTTCCCTGTACTAAAATGTAAAATCCTTTTCATACTGATTCCCTTCTGGTTTTATTTATCGTTGGCGATTTCCTCTGTCTGATACACATTTCGCTGATACGCCGCCATTTTGAAAGCGGTCAATCGATCGTTGACGGGTTTATAAATCTAACTGAACACGTTTGCAATGACTTGAAACCAATTTTGCGACACTGGTGTAAATGATGATGTGATATGATACCTGTTACCAAATTGGTGAGTAATCTACACGGTCCATGTGTCTCTAAATGCTTCGCATTGATATGACGATTCACATGTATGCATACACTGTCCCAAGTTGTTATACGTTATGTCGAGTTGGGTATCTCTAAGCTCAGGACGTTCTGATGAATACTGTTGTCGTACGGACAACGCTGACGAGATATCTATGTATATTCCTTCACTGTTTGAGTATATCTCTGTAGTGTTGATTAACAGTTAATAGCTGTCATATGAACAAAAGGTCTGTTGTCTAATCTCCCGAGGGTACTGGCCAGACTGGATATCTTCACGAATCAGTAGTGATATGTAGACTCATAACCTTGCATATGTAGTCGTGATTCATAAAATATATATATATATATAGTCTGCTTCATAGAATGCGCTTAAGAGGATGTTGCCCTTGCTATAAATATGCGATTCCTCTTTTGAGCTCTTTTGCTTGACTTCAGATAATAATGATCTTTCGAGTGATTTGAATTTATGATGACTCTGTATTGAACTTGTGATAACTCTGTATTGAACTTGTGAGCAAGCAGTATATGGTGACGAAAAATGCTGCGTCCACCTTCTGACTTGTGGGTGAGACAATATTCCTTTTTAATTGAGGAATGAAAGATGTGCTATGGCGAATTCTGCTAGCCAAATGTCCGTTTTTGATAACTTATTTCTGGTTAGACGTCAGACACGTTGCGTGTAGACTCAGACTTCTGATGAACTGAAGACACACAAAAGTCTTCGTAAGTTTTTCACATTTAACATCACTGGTTGACTTGCATTTAAACTACTGCTCATTATTCATCTCTCTCTCTCTCTCTCTGAGTTCAATTCTAATGATGTTAAATATCTTGTGCATGAGAGTGTATGCGCATGGGAGACTGTGATGATGATGAACTATTAATTACCTCCTATCATCCTATCATCTTCTAGGAAAATCTTCTGATTTTATTAATCAGTTATGCCAAGAATTATTTGAAACTTTATCTTTCGCACATTTTAGCTGTGAGGTTAAAATAAACAAAAATAAGAAAATGTATTAACAAGTATAAGATCTACTAACCTTCTTTTCCCTTCGCAAAATCCTTTAAGAACACAATTCATCACAGACCTGAATTATATCCACTCTGAATAAACACGTGTATTAGGCTAGGCGTTTTTGGGATTAATCTTTTCCTCACAATGTAAAAAATTGGACTCCTTCCTCTTGCAAGCTACGCAGTAGATTATATTTCTGCCAGTCCAATATGGGTTTCTTGTACAGTTCCGCCAATACCAACCAATCCTTAATGGCCCCTCTGGTCACTCATTCACAGGATCGCCCTTGTCCCCTGTCAGTCCAAACGTGGGTGTAGTTTGACCTCTGATTGTTTATTGTTCACCTGGCCAAGGTGGGCGTCCAATGTGGTAACCCAACGCTTGTCTGAACAATAGCCGACCTAAGATAACACCATTACAGCATGAGACGTTTTCCCCTGGCCAATATGGGCGTCCAATGTGGTGTCACAGAAATTACAGCATGCCCAGATGTTTGATTAGGATGACCAGATGTGTTTTCACCAGATTTATCACGATGCAATGTGGGCTTCAAACGATAATGTCAGGCATGGGGACTCAATCAAAGGACTTTTATTTCCCCCGATGAAAGAACAAATGAGGTTCTCTAGATACCAGTCGCGAGTAATCACAACGATGAAATAGCAAATGTGGGTCGCAAATATGGGATGAAAGAGCAAATGTCGGAGAAAATACAATATGAAAAATGTAGGAAAAGATGGAGCAAGAAGGCCTTTTCGCTCGTTTATCACAATGTGAATGAACCATCAGAAAGTGATAGTTTACCTGCTTTAGAAACTAATTCTGACTCAGATTACATACCGGTGAATGATGGTGTTTACTTAATTAACCATTCAGAACTTTCAGATCTAATACGTGATCTCGCTCTTACCAAAGGACAAGCGGAATTACTCGGTTCGCGACTCAAAGAATGGAATCTTTTAGCGCCCAACACTCCGATATCTAAATTTCGTCATAGACACAGAGAACTTGTTCAATACTTTGAGATGGATGATGACATTTGCTATTGCAAAGATGTAAACGGTCATGAGCACATAGTCAACGAATGGCGATTTTTCATCGATTCTTCCAAGACTAGTCTAAAAGCCGTGTTATTGCATAACAGAAATTTATTTTCATCAATTCCAGTCGCCTACTCTGTTCATATGAAAGAAACTTATGACAATATGGCTATACGTTTGGAAAAAATAAAGTACAATGACTACCAATGGTGGATTTGTGGAGACCTAAAGGTCATTGCAATTCTCACGGGCATGCAGACTGGGTATACTAAATTTTGTTGCTTCCGATGTGAATGGGACAGCCGCAACAGACAGGAACATTTTGCAAGAAAGGTGTGGCCTATCCGGGATCGTATGCAGCTCGGGCATAAAAATGTAATACACGAGCCATTAGTTAACAAAGACAGCTTCATTTTACCACTGTTACATATAAAGTTGGGGCTCATGAAGAATTTTGTAAAAGCGTTAGATAAAACGAGCAAAGCTTTCACTTATCTTCGAGAAATGTTTCCGCAAGTTAGCGATGCAAAGATAAAGGAAGGTATCTTTGTAGGACCTCAGATTAGGAAAGTTATTGCAGACAAACAATTCGAGAACTTGTTACATGGTAGTGAACTTCGCGCATGGATGGCATTCAAATCGATCGTCGATAACTTTCTGGGAAATCACAAATCTGTCGACTATGTTGCATATTGTTAAGCAGTGCATAGATGCATACAGAATTATGGGCTGTAACATGTCCCTCAAAATCCATTTGCTCGATTCGCATCTTGACTTTTTCCCTGACAACCTTGGCGAAGTCGGCGATGAACATGGAGAACGATTCCATCAAGATATCGCCGTAATGGAGTCACGTTATCAAGGACAGTGGAGTGTGACCATGCTTGCCGATTATTGTTGGATGCTTCATCGCGATGTACCACATGCCATTCACCGACGAAAGTCGACTGCAAAGAAATTCAAGCCTACATAACTGTTATACTTCTTGTACGAATGATGTTGTAATACTGTATGCGTTGTTAAAAACCTTCAATTGCGTATTTCTAGAGATTTCGACCTGATAGAGAAAAACGGTTTGCAGATTTAAAAACAGCGCATTAAAATTGACCAGAAAAACATAGAAATGTTAGAGAAAGAAAAAAAAAGTTTTTTTTTGTTCTTCTCTTCTTCTCTTCTTCCGTCCTTAGCCACCGACCGTCAAAGCAGTCAGTGGCCATTACGCCTAGTGGCATCTTAGGGCAACAGCAGATAGGTTTTCTTTGCTATTGTTTCCCATCACGCCTAGTGGCGTCTTTAGGGCAACGGCAAATCAACCCATTTGCTGTTGTTTCCGTAATCGAAGTGACTGGCAAACGGGTGATCATTTTTTTTGTTAGTCAGTGTAATTGACTGCCCTGTACCTTTGCAAACAAATATTCATCGTGTGACCAGCTGGGTTGTATTCTCTCCACTAGAGAAATTAGGAAATCACAATAGCCATATCAGCGCTAAATAAACTCGCTGTGTTAATCCAGCGCGCCAATGTTTGGTACACGATGATTTTACCAACATGGCCGTCAGTCAATATTGCATCACTTGTCTACTCTCTCAACAGGGATGGTCAGGTAAAGACATGACGAATTATTACAGAGGTGGAAGAAGTGTAAACAATGACTCGAAAATACCAATGCTGCCAGAGATGAAAAGAGAGCGAACCAAATTATTTGACAGTAACCTTTAGCTGCATTTTGCCTGGTGTTCCTTTTAACGTGTTCGTTTCTCTTCTGCTTGTTGTAAGAACCTCTCTTCGTCACATCTGAGACAACAACGCAGTTAGCATCTCCAGTTGGAGCGATCGGTAGCTTCGTCCTCACAGGATGCTGGATTAATGTTCAGCGCCATTATGTATCCTTTTATTGCACACGTCTTTAAACCTCATCTGTGGTAGCACGTCTGTTCTTTGGTCATCTGTCATTTATCTGTTGAAAATATCTTTGAAAATGCAACCAAGTTTCACGCGGCAAACATGGCCAAGACAACGCAATCTGCGCTGTCTGAGCAGTGTATACATGCTTTGAAGGCCAGCGCGTGGGAGCACTTCGATATTTGTCACTTTGAAAATGACCTGTCTACTTCAGCTTTGATATTTATTGAGTTACGCCCCAACCTGTTGCATTTTAGTTTTTTTTTCTATCCGGGTCGTCCAGCTTTTTGCTGGCGCTTATCAATTTGGAGCGTCCGATTCACAGAGTGGTTAGATCACTGGTGTCTCGCGATAACGGTGCCAGGTTCGATTCACGGTATCGACAGCTCTAGTCTACCCAGCTGTAAATGGGTACCTGACTTTGAATTAGTGAAATAAAAGGCAGCGAAGAAGAGAACTGATCATCCCAACTATCGATGCAGGACCTAGTACAGTGACGTCTCTAACACTTCACTCCCTTACACAAGTATCTGCTATGGGACTAGCGTATTTATTGATTAATTTGACTTTTCCATGTAACCCTGCTGTCCAAAGTAATTCCAAGATATAGATATGTATGAGATTTGTATTATTGTAATCCCTTACTTTAAAACTCTGCTAAACTTTCTCGAATAGCATTATTTATTAAAGTTGATTAAACATTTTTTTTTTTTTTAATGTATTCACAAGACTTTTTGGCATTTGAACCCATCCTCTCCGTTCTATATGTTTTCTTAATTCTCTGACCCCACATGTTAACCCGAGAGAACGCTCTAAGCTTAAAATTTAAATAAATAATACACATATGAAGTTCTGTTTCAGGAGAAATAAAGAAGTAGAAAAATAGACAATAAAAAACAGAACAGAAGTTAGAGGCTTACCAGAGAATCGAACCCAGGACCTCCCAAACGGCAACCCTGCCTAGCTACGGAAGCAAATCGCACTATCCTCCCTGCCACTAGGCACCATAAAAATAGTGCCTCGTGGACAGAGGTAGATAGCGCAATTTTCAACATGTAACACCGGATATGTACCTAGGAGTGATCCAGCATAATTAATGACGTTCGTGTAATATCAACGCTATTTGCCTAGATTCCGTGTTAAAAAAAATAATTATATCTTTCTGACTATTTTTTGTCACTGCGCTTTTTATTGTTAAAATTAGCCACTTGTGTTCACTGTTTCTTTCCCTCCCCTTTACAGATCGTATTTGATGTGTATAAAGATTGAATAATAGAAAACATTCGTTCTCCCTTAGACCCTAACTTTCCTGCTCGTTAAAAGTACTCTTTAAATATTTTTCATCATCACTAGTGTAAAAGCCCGTCATTAGACGGGAATTAAATTCAAAAGCACCAATACCTAACGGCAACAAAAGTATTAAAGAAAACCACTGTGCATCACCACAGTATACAAACTACGTAGCAGCAGGGAAGATCCCAATGTGTGTGTACGTGA
Source organism: Oreohelix idahoensis (assembly GCA_024509875.1). Taxonomy (NCBI): domain Eukaryota; kingdom Metazoa; phylum Mollusca; class Gastropoda; order Stylommatophora; family Oreohelicidae; genus Oreohelix; species Oreohelix idahoensis. Next base: position 419,026 of record JAMPIV010015601.1, read on the forward strand.
TCACACATTCTATAACTATTTTTGTGCACACCTTCATTTGCGCATTCTTCTTTGGTAAGTGTTACTATTTTCAGGAGAGTACATATAAGGGAAACTATACAATTAGTAAAGGAATAATTGTCAAATTGCCCAAGAAGGGCGACCTTGCAGACTGCTACAGCTGGAGAGGAATTACTCTTCTCTCAGTTCCAAGTAAAATACTAGACAGGATAATCATTCAGAGAATTTCAAAAGCAGTTGACCATAAACTGAGGAAAGAACAAGCGGGTTTTAGAAAGAACAGAAGATGTGCAGACCATATATTCACCTTCATGAACATTATAGAGCAGTGTTCAGAATGGCAGAGACAACTATACATTAACTTTGTTGATTTTGAAAAGGCTTTCGACAGCATACACAGGTACAGCCTATGGAAAATACTGAGGGCTTATGGCATTCCCAGCTGCACTGTTTCCATCATAAAAAGCCTCTATTCTAACTTTACATGCAGTGTTGGATTGAGTAATCTAACTTTCGAAGTGAAAACAGGAGTACGACAGGGATGTCCCTTATCGACAACATTATTTTTGACAGCCATAGATTGGGTGATGCGCCAGACAACAGTGGGCAGTCCAAGAGGAATTAGATGGACAACGTTTTCTACACTGGAAGACCTGGAATATGCAGATGACATTGCACTACTCGCTCATTCACATCAACACATTCAAGAAAAAACCGATAGACTGAATAAGTATGGCCAGCAGGTTGGCCTGATCATCAATCTGAAGAAGACAGAGGTCATGACACTAAATGTGAGCAATCCTGAGCCAATAACAGTTAGGAACCAGCAGTTAGAACAGACATACACATTTACTTACCTAGGATGCATAGTAACACCTGACGGCGGAACAAGCAAGGACATTAACAACAGAATGAATAAAGCGAGAACAGCCTTTGCTAGTCTCAACAACATTTGGATGTATTCCCAGTACAGCACAAACACCAAATTAAGACTATATGAGAGCTGTGTACTTTCTGTGCTTCTCTATGGTGCGGAATGTTGGAGAGTAACAGAGAAGGAAATGTCGAAACTGTCCTCCTTCCACACAATCTGCCTAAGGAAAATTCTCCGAATCTTTTGGCCAAACACCATCAATAACCAAGAACTACTTATTCGGAGTAACCAGGAGGACATGCACACCATCATAGCTGGCAGACACTGGAGTTGGGTTGGCCACGTCCTCAGAAGGGACCCTGATACCGTCACAAGAACAACTATCCTTGTAGACCCCCGAGGGAAAGCGAAAGAGAGGCCGACCAAAAACAACTTGGCGGAGAAATGTGGTGGCCGAGATGCAACGAATGAACCAGAGTTGGGGCACTGTACGAAGGATGGCCGCCGACCGAGCAAAGTGGAATCAATTTGTTGCTGCCCTATAAGACGCCACCACTGACCGCGTTGATGGTTGGCGGTTATGGTTCAAAGAAGGAGAAGAAGATACAATTAATGTCTAACTGTCAACTAAAGTTGCTTCCCTTAGCGCTATGTACTGACAGAAAAAGCTGGGATTTTATATATAGGATTATCTTTTTCGCTCCATATTAGAGCATGGAGCCACCACTGCAGCAGGCCCCCCTAGCTGGAAGCCCCCACAAAGAATTCACATACACTAGCAGCCGTGATTTATGTAGCAATTTGTTTTACACGATAAGGTTGCAAGACCCATACACAAACTCAAATTAGTGGCATAGTACTAATTGCTTGAGTGAGCAGTTGTCATATTCTTGTTTGTCTCACAATAGATCTCCAACAACTATACGGGAATCTTTTAGATATTAATTTAATATTAATATTTATCTTTTGCACAGATCATAGTAACGTTTCTCAGATGGTAAATTTGAAGAAACCGTTTGAAAATATATTACAAATGATTGTCACGGGCTGCCTCCTCTATGCTCTGCAGTGATGGTCCAACAATGGCCAAAACCTAGAGTATCTAATGTGGGTCTTCAAAGGTATCTACCTTAGCGCAAGATTACTCTTGTCAGAGGTATAGATAGAAGGATTAATATGCTTCTACTTCGAGGGAGTCTTCACAATATATTTCAGAAGTCAAGAACAATGCTGAATGTTCGCTTTTATCTGCCCGACAACTTTTGTGAAGAGGTAATATATATTTAATTTAGCTCGTACAAGCCCCCAACTGATCTAACAGGAAAATCTTATTTTGGCTCTATAGACGTAAAAATAGATATATTAAAGATGCTGATTCATCCGTGTGCACTTCTTTCTGTAATAACTAAATCAAGTATGAATTTGTAAAAACAACATATAACAACTTTAATGGTGATTACTAACAAATAGCTTTCGTCATTAACTGATATCGGCTTTAGGAAGCTTAGTTGTGGAATATAGATCAATACGTATTGTTGTGTTGGCCTGCTAAAAATGTCACTTAGCTTCTAAACTGCTGAAGTGTTGATGATGCTGTTTCCGTCAATTTGTCTCTGTGGCGAGGAAACTTCTTAAGGTCAAGGCAGATATCTTCACAACCCGTTGAATGTAGGTTTCAAGTGTCGATCGCAAGCTTTGAACCATAGAACAGCAGTACAGGTGGTATCATAGAATTGTACATCAAATAGTCTCGCAAACCCGTACCACAAACTTTAGAGCGAATAAAAGAACAAATTCTGCTGCTAAGTCTTTGTTTTCCTGATATTAATCAGGCGCCTTTCCCGCTGTCCGTCAACCAAATCTTTTCTCTGAATTTTTACTCTCCCTGAGCGTATAGCTTATAACTCAGGGGGTATGATGAAAATCACCATTCTTTTAGTTAATTTACTGGAAAAAATCTCGACTCGACAGCGGCAAGTAGCTTCTGCCTGGTTGGACATGTTTAAATATACATATAACTTATTACACATGATAGTAAATATATGTATATGATGTCATCATCATCCACTCCTTTCTCCACTTGAAGTCTGGGGTTACCTCTGCTTTTGGTTCCCTGAGAGAACTAGCACAAAGCAATCGCCAGCGCTTTGCCGTGGTGGTTAATTAATATATCATTTTCGCATGCTGAGGTTGCCAGTCGCGTACGGATCTATATAACCATCAGCAAGTTCAAACATGTTAAATTCAAAGTATATAAAATATGTTACAACTCACCCCAAACTAGTTGGGAACTAGACTTCCTACTCAGTAGAATATTCTTGGCACTTGATAAAGATGCCTTGAACACGTGTCTGTGGTATTATTTCTAGTATAGAATCCCTCTGTGACTTTATGAGTAGGTCCTGTAGGAGTCCGGTTTCCGTATTTAAAGGTGAAGTTTCCTTATTGTATTATTAAAAAGGTGCTCCGCTACTTGTTTTCAGTTCCTATTATTTGTTGATGTTTAACTAGGGCTGCTGAGCTTCTCGCTCTTTAGCAGCCAATACCAAGTTGAAGACACCTTGGTATTATCTGCACTGACGATATAGGCATTTCCTGTGGCTTTTCTGCCATTTCGAAACGTGTTGAGCTGAAGTCATGAGCTCAGGTTTCTCCAGCTTGGCTTGCATTTAAAGGACCGTCACATCTGGTCCCAAGCATAGGAGTAAGAAGTGTTTGGCATACTGTGCATTCACCGCCACCCAAGGGGGCTCTCCATATATGCAGAACTAAAATACTGTGCTCTGGTTCTGGGCTCTCCCAAGGAATTGTCACGTCTTGCACAGAGCCACTTCTCAGCTTCCCCAGCCTATCACTGGGTCCACAGTGAGATCCCTCTGTATGCAGTCAACCAAGTCAAAGCCAAAGAATTACGCCTGGGGCTCAAGTGACTTCTCCAAGTTTAGTGTGCAATGCTGGGTTCTCAACAAGTTTCACCACAGGGGGAATCCCTGGAAGTGTGTGGATGATTTCAAGAGTCAATGAGGATATAATTAGCCTCACAGACATAGGTTCACTTCCACGTACAAATATTGTAGCATTGTGCATAGATGGTGGTCATATAAGGATGACTCCAGATATGCCTCATGCATTTCTGTTCCTATAACACACTGGGTCACTACGAACGAACGAACGAACGAACGAACTTTATTTTCAAAGGGTTAAGAATTGGGCACGCAGGCCCGTCTGACATTCTGCCCTTCCACTCTCTCTCGTCATGTATACTATATCCTTTCATCCTCACATTTACTTTAAGCATAATTAAGGCATTTATCATTATAAAAGTAATATTACATTTGCAATAATCATCATAATTAAAGTACGTTTTTAAAATAAAATTTAGAAATAAAATAAAATAAAATAAAAATAAAAATAATAATAATAATGAATTTAAAAATACTACACAAAAATGACCTTGCCAGCCAATCTGATCTGATTTGTATCAAACTCTCAGGTAAACAAACACGACACAAACGAATGGAAGGAGTGTAAACATTGACTCAAAAATACGAAATGCTGTCGGAAGGTGGGAAAATAGAATGTGCCGACTATTGAATAGTTCACATAATTAGTACGTACAATAAAGGTATTTCAATACTGCCGGAGAGGAAAAGAGAGCGAATCAAATTATGTGACAATGACGTTTTATTTTTACACCAGAAACAATTTGTCTGCGCTTTCTGACAACGACGTCGTCAGAATCCCTTATGAACTTGATTTCTATATTTTTACTTCGGGCATTAGGTTCTTGGTCATTTTTACTGTGTGCTGGAACATTCACACTTATAACATTGTAGTGGGTTTGATGGTATTGTATGATGGTGATATTACTAAATGTAATGTATGAGGCCAGCTGTGAAGGCTCCTGAGATAAAATGTAGTTGTGAATTGTCAGAAGGCCTTTCTTGCTACCACTACGACCTCACACTCAATTTTTTTTCTTAATGAATGTAGCTATGTAAAATGTCTAGGGTTATGATATGTAATGTGGTGTGATAGTTATGGATACACCCATAGATATTTAAGCAGACTAATAATATTTAACAAATATTATAATACACTGAACTAACTCAAGAGTGTAAAATTTTTGATAGAATTATATTACATTTATTTGTTCTGGATCAAGTTTTATGTTGACCAGAACTTTTTAAAAAAAAAGGATTTAAAAATTATGAAAGAAATGCATGGAATGTTACATAATAAATGCAAGAGTGTACATATATAAGTACTAGACTAGTTAGTTTTATTAAAATGTTCTAGTAGTCATCTACTTGGGAGGATAGTTAATGCTTGTGCTGTTGGGGTGGCCTCATCACACCTGTCTATATTGACTACACAGTGTCCAGTAAATTACAGGAATTTTATGGGGTATTAGTAACTAAAAGGCGTTGGTGAACTTCCAGCAGACCAGAGGCTCACTCAACTTGCATATGTAGCTCTGGTGCTGAAATCTGGTGGTCCCACCTCTCCGTGCTGGCGGGCAATAATAGTGGTCTCTGTCACAACGTACTGCACAGATACACTCGAGTAAAATCACCAACTGAATGGACACCGCCTTGTTGACAACTGAAACTCACAGCTCAGATTATGAATAAAGAACACAGAAATGCTAGCAAAACTCAGCTGAGCTGCTGGCTATAGTATGGCGTCCCTGAACTTATTTCACTTTCTTTCATTTGGAAATCACCACACTTTAAAATACTGTGTCTATCATCGAACAACTATTGAGGAATGGCCCCCCTTGCGCGTCTGAGCGCCGATAAAATGATTGTCTGTGGCCAATCACTGCCTAGGTTTATTTCAAATTCAAATTTCCTACCCTAAAGTCATTTCAGTCATGCTTCAGTCAAGTATGGATGTTTATCTGTTAGTCTGTCCGTCTCTACTTGTTTTTTTCAAAAACGTACTTGATTTTTGAACCAACCTTTCTCTCCCCTCCAAAATTTTGTCGTTAAAAGTTATATTTAGACACAGCTCCCACCAATGTCCCTTCGCTTCCCTACTAAGTAGATTTGAACACCTGCGTCTCGAGGTCGTGTTTTTTTGTGCAAATAGCGACACTTTTTATTCCATACAGTCTGTCGCTGATGTGAACAACACTGTCTTTTGTCATTATCTTCAATATTATCTATCCGTCTGTAAAATTAAGAACATATTAGTTCACTGCTCAGAATGGGCCATCCGGCCAGCTAATTTTTATATTCCTAACATTAATATTACGAAAAAGTTACTTTTTAATTTTTGTAATATTCCAAACATCTGCGTTCTGCCGCTGAATTCAAATCAAAGGCTTGGTTGTATCTCTGTCAATTTTACTACACATCTCCCCACTTGAAAACATGCCTATGGCAAGTTCCAAAACCAGCGATACACATAGGTAAAATTACTCCTCACGTCTGCCACTACTCTAATTTTGATCACAGGGGTGCCGACTGAGGAAATCTGCACCGACATTCAATTTGCCTGGGATATATTGGATACTGAACTGATAAGGTTGAAGCAATAAAGACCACCTCAGCAATCTTGCGTTTTCATGCTTAGCCTGAGATAAGAATACGAGAGGCTGATGGTCCGTCTCCACCACAAAAGTCCTACCATACAGATAGATTTGAAACTTCTTTATTGCCCAGATTAACGCTAAACATTCTTTTTCGCTTGTGGAGTATCCTTGTTCCGCCTTATTCAATTTACGGCTTGCATAAGCGACTGGTTTCAGTTCCCCATCAGGTGAAGATGATCTTTGCAACAAAGCCCCTCCTAGTCCTACATTACTTGCATCGGTTCTTAAGACAAAGTCCTGTGTCAAATCAGGCAGTTTGAGAATAGGCTTGCTAGTGAGTTTTTCCTTTAACTCTTGGAACGCTAGTTCACATTGTGCAATCCAAATAATTTTATCTGGAAGTCCCTTGCGAGTCAGATCAGTCAGAGGAGCACAAATAGCGTTAAAATTCTTGATGTATTTCTGATAAAATCCGCATAACGACACAAATGATCGCACGTCCTTTTTTGTTTGCGGCCTAGGTGCTCTCTGCAGTTTTTCCAAGTTCTTAGGATCAGGGGTCATATTACCCTGATATACAGTGTGTCCCAAGAATTCCAACTCTTTGCATCCAATACAACATTTTGTTGGTCTAGCAGTTAAGTTCGCCTCCCGAAGTCTATCAAACAACATCTCCAGAGCTTCAATGTGTTCTTCAAATGTCTCTGTGGCGACGAGAATATCATCCATGAAATTCGTGATACATGGGTTATTCAGGGGATCCAACAATTTGCGCATCATCCTTGAAAACACACTCGGGGCATTTTTCAGTCCGAATGGTAGCATATTGAATTCATAATGTCCATCCGAAGTGCTAAAAGCCAAATAAGGTCTCACTTCAGGCTTCACTGGGATCTGGTAATAGCCTTTACTAAGATCCACCTTTGAAAAGTATTTTGCCTTGTTCAGTCTGGCAAATAACTGTTTTGTGTCTGGTAATGGATCCACTTGTCCTTCTGTGACAGCATTCAGTTTCCTGTAATCTATGCACAGTCTGTGTTCCCCAGACGGTTTTCTCAACAAGACGACACTAGAACTAAAAGATGATTCACTGTGCGAAATAATCCCCTCCTTCAACAAATACTCTATTTCTTCCTTCAATGCCTTCTTCTTCGCGAACGGAATAGAATAGGCTCTCATACAGATTGGGTTTGAGTCTACCAGTTTCATGTCATACTGTAGCAAATTTGTATGGCCTGGTTTATCTGTTAATACATCTGTATGTTCCTCCAGAACCTGTTGAACTCTCTCCCTCTGGTTTTTAGTCAGGTGCTTACTGACTTTTACCTGTGCTGCGGTTTCACAAGGATGTAATGGGTATTCATGTGAGGTGAGTGGTTCTTTTTGCATCTGGGTTGCAATAGCTAAGGTCAATAAGGGGGTGCTTTCCTGGAGTGGTCTGTCCAGATACTTCTTTAACAGGTTTACATGATAAACTTTCTCCTTCCCCTTTTTGTCAATTTTATAGTTTGTTCTAGACACCTTCTCTAGAACCGTATATGGACCTTGCCAACCAATTTGTAATTTATTCTGGCTTCCGGGTAGTAGAAGCAGCACCTTCTCTCCGACTGCCAGTTCCCTGTCCTTTGCCTTCCTATTAAAATATGCTGCATGTTTCTTCCTGGCTTGCTTCAAATTATCATTTGCCAGTTTCCATCCAGCTTTCAAACGAGTGGTCAGTTCGTTCACGTATTGATACGATGAGGTAACAGTCTCTTCCGCCTTCTCATCTGTCCAGGTCCTTAATAAAGCTTCTAATGGACCTTTTATTGGCCTTCCAAATAGCAGAGTTGCGGGAGCCATCCCGGTTGAACTATGTGGTACCTCCCGGTACGCAAACAATGCGGCGGGCAGGAATTGATCCCACAGATCCGGTTTGTCGTGTGCCAGCTTTCTCAGGATAGAAATGAGAGTCCCGTTGAACCTCTCTACCTGGCCGTTCCCTTGTGGATGGTACGGACTACAATGAAAGTGTCTGGCTTGAAATAGCTTAAAAACTTCTTCCGTTAGTTTCCCCTTGAACTGAGAACCATTATCCGTCAAGATTTGATGCGGGAATCCTAATCGGGTAAATATTGTAAGTAGTGCCTCTGCTACATGTTTTGAATCAATTGATGGCAGGGCTACCGCCTCTCCCCCACATAGAACAAGTGTCCACCAGAGTAAGGATGTAACTGTTCCTCCTCTTGGTCCGAGTGAGAGGTCCTACAATATCCACTGCAACCCTCTCAAAAGGTGTTCCCACTATGGGCATTTCCCCTAGAGTTGCAGGAGCAGTCCAGTGCTTTGGAGCTACCCTTTGACATTCTGGGCAGGATTTGACATATCTTTTTATATCCTCCGTTATCCCTGGCCAGAAGTAATGACAAGCTATACGCTGTCCTGTGGCGCTGATCCCCATGTGACCACTGAAGGGAATCGCATGCCCGAGTTCCATCACTTTATCTCTATATGAAGTGGGAAGAACCAGCTGGTTATGACCATTTGTTCCAGTTCCGGCCTTCCTGTATAAGAGTTTGTTCTTCATGAAATATTCCCCCTTGCTCGGAGGTGTGTGGCATTTGGGCAATTTTTTAAAACAGGGCTTGAGTGTCCTATCCTCAGCCTGCGCCTTCCTCATCTCCTCTGGATGAGCATTTATAGGTTCACCTTCTTCCTCCTTCTTCTGTGACCTGGTCTGCACTGTCGCCATGATCACAGGTTTCTCGGGATTCCACAAGAAGACGTATCTACACCCCAATATCAGAGGGTAGATTGGTTCATCTATCACTGCTGCTCTGATTTCTCCTTCCACATAGCGAGTTTTCACCGTTATCCTTGCGATGGGAAGTGTCATGAGTGGTATGTCCTTAGTCGCCCCTTGTATTTCCACTGTTTCTGTGGTATACTGACTTGGGTCCACTAGGCTAGACTTCACAACTGAATCATAATCCAAACCTGTATCATAAAGGCACCTTATGGTGACCCCATTACAAATAACATCCTCACAAACTGGGGGGTGATAAGGTTCCTGTTGTCCATTAGGATTAACCTTTAATCTTCGCGTCCCCGACTTCATTGCAGCAATGTTTGAAGGTTTCCTTCTACAAAATTCGGTGTTATGGTTATCCTTCTTGCACCATTTACACCATCTTTTTCCTTGGTTCAACGGTTTTCTTTCATTGAACTTTTGGTCATTGAACTGTGAGTTTCTGTCGCGATAGTCATTTCTTGGCCGCTCAAAGTTTGTCCTACCTTTATTTCCCTGCTCTCTATTATCAAATTATTAAATTGCTGTGGAGCTTTAAAATTGTCTATGTGCTTCTTTTTAGCACCACTTACCTCTGCCTGAGCTGCCTGATACCTCTCAGCAACATTTAAAATTTCCCCCAACTTCTCTGCACCTTGTTCCATGAGAAATTTTCTCATGTCTGGAGCCATGGACTCTCTCAATTGCTCAATCATGATCATTTCTTTAAGATCTTGGGTCTTCCCCAGAGCCGTCCATTTCTCCAAATAGGTTTCTAGTCTAGCAGAGAATTGGTGGTATGTCTCCCCAGACAACAGTTTGGCATTTCTAAATTTCTTACGATAAAATTCACCATTCTTCTCGTACCTTAATAACAAAGCCTGCTTTAACATGTCATAATTGTCTTGGTCTTCCCTGTTCATTTTGGCAAATACTTCATAAGAAGTACCTCTCAATCCCTGTGATAGCTTTACACTCCACCTCTCTCTCTCTAACCCATATGTAGTAGCTAATAACTCAAAACGTCCTAGGTACCCCTCTATGTCATCGTCTTTTTTCAACAAAATGGTCTAAATGAAACCCCATAGCTGAATTTGAGGCTCCCAGACTAGGCGTAGCATCTGAGGCAAAAGGGCTGGCACCATTTTCAGGAGCCGGGCCTTGTAATTCCAGCTCCCTTAGTCGTAATTCGTGCTCCCTCTGCAACCTTCTATCTTCTGCCTCCCTTTCGGCAGTCAACCTTTTTTTTCTTCTGCCTCCCTTTGCTGTCGTTTTTCTTCTGCCTCAATCTGCAGCCTCTTAATTTCTCTATCAGCCTCAATTTGTAACCTCTTCTCTTCAGCTACCTTTCTATCTTCCCTTTCAATATATTTATCACATTCAGCCGTTACATATTGAATTAAAATTTGACCCTCCATTCCCATCTCCTTTGCGGTCAGCACAGCAGCTGATCGGAATTTTGCTAGCTCCGCCATACTTTTCAGACAATATAATAATATACAAGCTAAATCTCTAACCAGTAAATACACTAAGTACTTCTTATGACTATAGTCTAACTAATTCTAACTAACCAGTTAACTAATTAATTATCACTGGCTGTGAAGATTCACCAACTTTTATCTGCAGGGACACTTTTAATTTTAAAGGGAATTTCACAATTTTTTTTTTTTTCCCTAATTTTATTTCTCCAACCAGGAGATCCTAATATTACTGTTGGGCTAATTATCCCTGGACAAGACCCCAATGTATGTAGTGGGTTTGATGGTATTGTATGATGGTGATATTACTAAATGTAATGTATGAGGCCAGCTGTGAAGGCTCCTGAGATAAAATGTAGTTGTGAATTGTCAGAAGGCCTTTCTTGCTACCACTACGACCTCACACTCAATTTTTTTTCTTAATGAATGTAGCTATGTAAAATGTCTAGGGTAATGATATGTAATGTGGTGTGATAGTTATAGATACACCCACAGATATTTAAGCAGACTAATAATATTTAACAAATATTATAATACACTGAACTAACTCAAGAGTGTAAAATTTTTGATAGAATTATATTACATTTATTTGTTCTGGATCAAGTTTTATGTTGACCAGAACTTTTTAAAAAAAAAAAGGATTTAAAAATTATGAAAGAAATGCATGGAATGTTACATAATAAATGCAAGAGTGTACATATATAAGTACTAGACTAGTTAGTTTTATTAAAATGTTCTAGTAGTCATCTACTTGGGAGGATAGTTAATGCTTGTGCTGTTGGGGTGGCCTCATCACACCTGTCTATATTGACTACACAGTGTCCAGTAAATTGCAGGAATTTTATGGGGTATTAGTAACTAAAAGGCGTTGGTGAACTTCCAGCAGACCAGAGGCTCACTCAACTTGCATATGTAGCTCTGGTGCTGAAATCTGGTGGTCCCACCTCTCCGTGCTGGCGGGCAATAATAGTGGTCTCTGTCACAACGTACTGCACAGATACACTCGAGTAAAATCACCAACTGAATGGACACCGCCTTGTTGACAACTGAAACTCACAGCTCAGATTATGAATAAAGAACACAGAAATGCTAGCAAAACTCAGCTGAGCTGCTGGCTATAGTATGGCGTCCCTGAACTTATTTCACTTTCTTTCATTTGGAAATCACCACACTTTAAAATACTGTGTCTATCATCGAACAACTATTGAGGAATGGCCCCACTTGCGCGTCTGAGCGCCGATAAAATGATTGTCTGTGGCCAATCACTGCCTAGGTTTATTTCAAATTCAAATTTCCTACCCTAAAGTCATTTCAGTCATGCTTCAGTCAAGTATGGATGTTTATCTGTTAGTCTGTCCGTCTCTACTTGTTTTTTTCAAAAACGTACTTGATTTTTGAACCAACCTTTCTCTCCCCTCCAAAATTTTGTCGTTAAAAGTTATATTTAGACACAGCTCCCACCAATGTCCCTTCGCTTCCCTACTAAGTAGATTTGAACACCTGCGTCTCGAGGTCGTGTTTTTTTGTGCAAATAGCGACACTTTTTATTCCATACAGTCTGTCGCTGATGTGAACAACACTGTCTTTTGTCATTATCTTCAATATTATCTATCCGTCTGTAAAATTAAGAACATATTAGTTCACTGCTCAGAATGGGCCATCCGGCCAGCTAATTTTTATATTCCTAACATTAATATTACGAAAAAGTTACTTTTTAATTTTTGTAATATTCCAAACATCTGCGTTCTGCCGCTGAATTCAAATCAAAGGCTTGGTATCGCAAAAGCGACCAATAAATGACTGTGGCGTAACATATCCAAGGTCCCTTCTGTCGAGTTCCTTACTTTATGTCAACTTGGGAAACGTGACTTTTCTCCGTTTCCCCCCCCAATTGCGTCTCCTTAGCCTTTCTAGTCTCACGCAATCTTTCCAGTCATATTTTTTCCTTTTTATCCGCCGTTCCCCTCCTGTCTAGCAAGTCAATTTTTATGGAGGGTGATGACCCGCGGTCTGGGCGATCATGTACTATCAGCAGCCTACGCATTATGTTTTTATCCTTACATGTTATCTTTGGAGGTATTTTACCGTTGTATCTCTGTCAATTTCACTACAAACATAAAAATTATTAATGCAATTCAGCTATGTAAATAGCCAAAGCAGAAATATCTGTACAGATATTAAAAGCATCCGATGCAACGACCTTTTCCAATGCAAGTGAAAAGCAGTTCTTCAGTGTTACATGTTCCTACCTTATCAGATGGGACCGAATCATGGACAGCGGGTTAACAGACAAGAAGGTCCCGTGCTGCAAAGTAGATGTGGTTTGATAAAAAAATGTTAAAAACATCCTTGACAGCTACAAATATTTATGAGACATAGTGAGCGATGTCAGGCCGGGAAAGAAGATTATTGCACACATCAGGAACGGCATCAATTAAGTTTTTGCGGTATGTTATGAGAAGATAAAAACTAACATACATTCTAATTTTTCTTTTTTCTTTTATCTATATTGTTTTCTACTTCCCTTTGTGTAGTACGATCCTTTCAACCATTGCAATATCTGCTACAACTGACCTAACAAAGGAGTGCGACGAAGAAGGAAGGTGCTGAAGAGTTTAACACTATGGCATAGAGGATGTAAAAAGGAGACAAATCAAAAAAGAATAAAGCCACTTCTCCCTCAGGCAGGTCAAATGAGGCAACTAATATGAGAATGTGCATGGGCTTGGAAATCTTATCATGTAAGCTAGCATTCATATATATAAAAGTCTGCATCTTCATCGTTGTCGTTTCTTTTTTTCCCATCCATATTGCACAGCTACACGAAAAGACTGTCTTCACATCACAGTTCAATATTCTTAAGTATGTGGCACATTTGATATAAAACGTAGATGCTCTGGTATAATAAAGTTTTCCCTTTCATATTATTGCATCGTTGTATCACTCTATGCTAGCATAACGGCTTCGAAAAAATGGCACAAAACGTCTGTACGTGTTCTTTTGGTGGCTCTCTCACACCTTTAGCCACTACGGCAGTATCATTTCTTCTTCTTCATTTTCTCTGCGATCGCTTATATTTGGCATGATGTTTATGCCCTTTCATTCATTATTTTACTCTCTATGCTGAATCTAGTAGGGAGAAGTCTCTAAAACCCCGATCCCCTACGGAAGTATCTGCTATGGGACTGTCTTTATCTTGTTTACCATCCCAGACTGGGTTCACGTTGCGCCCATGTAATTAGACCGGCCAGCCGATTATATGTTTTCACATAAGCTGGCTGACCCCTTTGAACGTGACGGTCCAATATTTGACTCAGGTGGATAGCGACCATCCCTGCGTTTGCACAAGACAGGAGTGCACAATAGACTTAAAGAAAGCCACATTGTCTGTCGGCGACCTTGTCTGGTGGACAGACAAAAACACAGGTGATAAATACGTAATTCGCTTCCGCTGGCCCCTGTCTGTATCAATATTACATCTGATTCCGTCCTGGCGGAAGGTCTTATCGAGGAATGAGTCACATATTTGTTTGTATGAAGATGCCATCAGAAGTGTTACGACTTATTAGACAGAGGTCACGCATGGAATATTAAATTTAATATTTTAAACACGTGGGGAATTTTGCGAATTAAACACCCCGACCCACATCGTCTAAAGAGATTCCATTGGTTTGAAGTGAGCGCCGGGATATACATTGAATTTCATTGGAAAACTCGGCGGAAAGACCATCTGTGATTTGAACTGGAAACTGAAAATACAATCTAGCGAACCCAGAGACACAGAACAGACAGCTTCGCAACTTCAAACGAGCAACTCCCAAAAAATCAAAAAGAGTAGGATCGGACCTAGAATTATATACCTATAAGTGACAGATCGAAGTATTTGGGAAATCAGATACCTCATTTCTGAGGTTTGGATCTGGCTTTTGTGGGTTGTAGTCATTGCCCACGACTCGCATCCATATGTCAAGACTGGGACATAGGTGGAGCGGTATACAGCCATCTTCGTTTTCTTACCAACCTCTTTCTTGCTGAGGAATCCACGATTTATGGCCTGAAAAAGTCTCCCAGCCGCTGCTTTTCGAGTGGCCAACTCTTCTTTGATGCCTCCCTTTCGGTCTATAATAGCTCCGAGATATTTAAAGTGGTCGACCTGCTCCAGGACCTGTTCTCCCAACTTAATCTGATGTTTTCTTTCTTCTCGTGATATCACCATGGATTTTGTTTTAGAGCTGCCTATGACCATCCCTCTCTTCTCCAGCTCTTCCTTCCAGACTTGCAGGTTGGATTGGAGATGTGCCTCTGATTTAGCAATCAGGGCAACATCATCAGCAAATGCCAGCTCCAAAATATAGACCTGTCTCATCTTCCAGTTCCCCACTGAATACTTTCTTGTTCTCTCCTTACATGCCTTGATGACATCGTCCATAAGGAGTATGAAGAGGTAAGGTGATAGGATATCACCTTGTCTTACACCAGTGGTGGTCCTGAACTCTTCTGACTTATGGTTTGCTGTCCTCACATAATTTCTGCAAGACTTGTAGAAGCTCTGTATAGCATGAATCAGAGGTGCTGGAATATTCTTCCTTGCCAAACAGTACCAAAGTTTGCTCCAGGGGACCCTGTCAAACGCCTTTTCCAGATCTATGAAACAAAGATGGATCTCACTCTTATACTCAAGGGCCTTTTCACTCAGCTGTCTGAGTGTGAAGATTAGGTCTTGAGTACTTCGGTTAGCTCGGAATCCGCACTGGACCTCATCCAATTGTGGCTCAGCTAGGCGTCGGAGTCTCTGCTCTAGGATTCTAGAGTAGATTTTACCAGGGACACTGAGAAGGGATATGCCTCTATGGTTTCCACATTGTCGATTGTCACCCTTTTTGAAAATTGGTGTTATGATGGCAATCTCCCAATCCTTTGGTATGGTCTTGTTGCACCATGCTGCCTGTAGGACCTTTAAGAGTAATAGGTCGCCTGATGCTCCCATGAACTTAACCATTTCTGGTGTTATACCATCATGCCCTGCTGCTTTGCCCATCTTGATTTTCTCCAGTGCTGCCCTCAGTTCTTCCATCTTTATGTCATCTTCACCATCATTGGTTTCCTCTTCTGTGTCAGTGGTTATCATTTCTGATGCTTCATCATGCTCACCATCCAGGAGTTTTGAGAAATATTCTTTCCATCTTTCCATTACTTCCTTCGGGGCAGTAAGCAATTTGCCTTGCTTGTCCTTTATAAATTTGAGAGGGCATTGTTTTTCTTTCCTCATGTTCTTTAGGGTCTTATAGAACAATTTCTGGTTTTCTTGTGCATCTTTTTCTAGCTTTTCTCCAAATTCTTCCCAGGACTTCTGTTTTGCTGCTAGCACTTTGTTCTTTGCTTCTGTTTTGAGTGTCACATATTCTCTATATTTTTCCATTTGTCCTGTTGTGTTTTTAGCTCCTAAGTATTGTTTCCATGCCATTTTCTTCTCTCTTATTTTCTCTTTGACTTCCTCTGTCCACCAAGGTGTCCTCTTTCTCTGGTTCCCAAGTCGGACTTCACCGCATGCTTCTGCAGCAGCTGTCTTTATGATATCCTTGAATTTATTCCAGAGGGTTTCCAAGTCATCAGGTCGTTCTTCTGTGTTACTCACTGCTGTAGCAATAAGCCCCTGATATCTGGTCTTAATTTCTGGCTCTCTCAGCTTGTAGGTCCTAATGCTCATTTCTCCTGCTCGTTTACTTGGTTTCTTGCGTGATGTTGGGCAGTTCCTAGGCTGAGCAACTCTTTCAGTTGTTCGTTTGATTGTTAGCAGGTAGTGATCACTTCCAATCTCTGGCCCCCTCCAGACTCTTGCATCTCGGACATATCTGAATGAGCTTCTCCGAACAATGGCATAGTCGATCACTGACTTCTCATTCTTGGTTGGTTCACATCTAGTGTATGCATGTATGCGCTTATGGGGGAACTTTGTGTTTGTAATGATCAGATTCTGCTCACTGCAGAATCTAAGGAGTCGCTTTCCATTGTCATTGAGAGTATCTTCTCCATATCTTCCGATAACTCCACCCCATCTAGCATGGTCATTTTCAACTCTGGCATTAAAATCTCCGAGCATAATAACTTCATCTAGGCAGTCATCCACTGTCCTTTGAAGCAGCTCGAAGAATTCCTCCTTGACCTCTGCTCTCTCATCCTCATTTGGCCCATACACTATGACCAGGTTGACTATGGTTTCTCCTTCTTTTAGTTTTACAACCATAATGCGCTCCGAGACAAAGTTCCATCCCTTGATACTATCTTTTTGATTTTGGGCCACAATGCAACCCACGCCCCCTTTAGCCCTTTCAGATATGGGTACACCACTGTAGAGCAACGTGTTGCCATCGAGATCCATGACTCCTTGTCCTTTTTTCTTCGTTTCCGTTATAGCCAGGATTTCTAGTTTTGCTTTCCTCATCTCTTCCACCAGCTCCTCTTCCTTCCCATTTATACTTCTTGTGTTCCAAGTTCCATAAGTCGTAGTCCGTAGTCCGTTCCAGTTCGTCGCCTTTAGAATCAGTCCGGTTTTCTCTCTTGTAGTTCGCGTAATCATGATTTAAAGCAAACAGGTGATTGGCCTGTTGTGCCTTTGCATGGTGGAGGGGCTGCCTCCTTACGGCTTCCATGCAGGCCGCCCTCCTCCTTTTTCATCCGGGCTTGGGACCGGCATTATTTGGGAAACTTAAAACCTTAAAAAGTAAGCTCGCATTTATAAATACAGAGACTGTATACTTAAGGCATCAGGACTTTAAATGCAGAGTCTGGATACCTAAAGGAATTGGATCACCCGTCAAAGAGGAATTTCTAGTTTCCCAGGCCAAGTGTATCACAGAACACCCGTCATAAGAAAAGATTCAAAACTCCTCAGACGAAATTGATTCAAGAGCATATGCACCGAAATTGCTCGTGTCCTTCCGAAACCTGTGCGAGGAGATTGTGTATAACCCAAAAATTTGGGGTAAGTTATGAACATTTCTTTTACAAATGTGAATTTACGTGTTTTCTTTCTAAGTGGTTATATATGAGGCTGGCAACCTCAACATACGAAAATAGTATATTCATAAACGACTACAGCAAGCGCTGGTGATTGTTTCTGGCTAGTGTGCAGAAGACCCGACAGCAGAGGTGACCCCAGACTCCGACTGGAGCAGTGATGAGTGATGATTACATCATATGTGCCTTAAGTGTATCGTATCATTTTGTGAGATATATGTAGCTTATTAATATTAGTTCAGGCACAAATCATTATTCGTGCTGTCCAGACACATTTTCCCAGTTAATCCCCAGAGGAATATTGGTGAATTTTAATCATCTTTCTTGAGCTACGTAGTGTACTCAAGAATGTTATTCTTCTGAGAGATTAACATTGGTGGGGGACAACGAGAGGATGCGCCTGGTAAGCTTCCAACTCAGTGTACTTAGCAGAGGCATTTGTCTGTCTATTTTTTTCTAAAAGTACGTGGTTACTAGCATCAGACGGTTTGAAGCACTAACGTTACGACGCCGCTAGTATGTGGAGAAGTGCACTCATCACCATAAAGAAGTTACGGAAACCACGGCGACAGGACTCACCTAGATTTAAGTTTTCGTGTAAAATAGGCGAAAACAACGGATTTTCTAAATCCTCACCTACATCTCAGTGACGAAAACTTATATTTACAGCAAAATTTCACCAATCTTTCCATATTTATTTTAACTGTTAAAGACTAATTCATTATTAAAATTGTTACGTGTTGTTATAAAACTAAACAATAATAGTCGCTCCAGTTTTTTATATGTATGAAAGCAAACGTATGAGTCAGAATATTTAATATATATAAATATCTATACCTAGACATATATTTACCTCTAAACAGAGCTACACCTTTTAAGAGGAATTCGCGGAATTAACTCAGCTGGGGGGCTTGAACGGGCTAAAAACCATTGCTTAAATCCTTCACAAAAGGCGACGGACAGATATAAGTTAACCATTGATCAGTGCTATGCCGCATGGTTCTTGACTTCTGAATTATCTTGCTTCGGATAGAATCGTCACTACACTTCTATCTACATCTCTGCCAAGAGTAATCTTGTGCGAAGGTAAACATATTTGACGACCCAGTTTAGATACTCTTGAGTTTTGGCGACTGTTTGACCACTAGCAAGGGAGGCAATCCGTGACAAAAAGGGAAGAAGGTATTAAGTCAAATGAATAACAGAGAAGAAGATAAAATAAGGTAGGATCAAAGTTGACATTTGATAAGAAGAATAAGTGACAGACGATGAAGAATACCTTTTTATTAGCCTAATTCGTTATCGTCTAGTTGCATGTAGGGCTTAATCCTTCAACCTATTCTCTTCAAGCATTCCTTTTGTGTCAAACTTACGTCTTTCCGTGCCACCTTATTTAATTTTGTTAATGTTTTTTAATTTTTTTAATTTACTTCTTCTTTTCTTTAAATGTTAATGCGGTTTCTTCGATTCTCTATTTTGCTCAGTCCAGGCCATTGTAAATCTATGGCAGTTTTATTATGTTGCTCGGTCACTTAATCAGAATATTTCCTTTGCACTTTCAACGTCTTTGTCTCACTATATGTTACAATGACATTTCTCTAGTTATTTCCATCAGGCCCATGCTTGTAATCTTGTCTCATCATTTAAATTATTCTGTTCTCCGTAATCACCTCGTTATGACCGTCTTTACTCTCTAGGATTTTTATTTTTGTAGATTTCCATTTTTGAGAGCTACACAGCACTTCACATTTAAGATGATAATTATAATTTTTATGAGCCTTCAGGGGAATAAATAAATGTGCTCAGACTAAACCAGCGGACTAGAAGATGCCTGGTAGATAATAAGGCTGACAGAAGTCATCAAAACAGGAAGCGGCGACTAGCTGTCACTAGATATTGAATAAAGACGCTGACGATAGATAGGACACACACTGAAGAAAGCTGTTGGTAACATTACAAGGTAGTCGTTGTTGAGAAATTCCCAGGGTAAGAGAGGCAGAGGGAGACTGACAAACAAATAACGCAGATAACTTGAAACAGAAATAAAAGGGTTGAATAAGACATGGAAAGAACTTCAGTTGATGGCTCGGGACAGGAGGACGGCATGAGTTTGTAGAAGGTGTGGCGCGATCGTCTCCCGTGCTCCACAGTAGTGGTCCGACAATGACCAAACTTACATTATAATGATGAGGGTATTGAAAGGTATCAAGCTTCGCTCAAGATTACTCTTGGCAGACATATAGATAGAAGAATGATGCTTCTATTTAAGGGGACCTCATAGGAAGTTGCCGAAAAAAAAGCACAACAACTGAGATCATCTAAGCTGTCATGAACCTGCTATGAGGAATCTGTGCTCGTGTTGTCTGAGCGTCCAGCTGAAGGTAATTCAACAACTTTTAATTTTACTAGCAATAACCCGTCAAAATCGACAGGTTTTTAATTGCAGCCATCTTATCATTGTGATCCATAATAATAAGTCTGCAATCCTTTAAATTAAAATTTTGTCTGGAAGAAACATTAAAAAAACAAAAACATTTTGAGGTTATTTTTAAGAAAATGATGAGTTAAATCCGTTTCCCGAAAGAAACAGGACAGAAGAGTATCTTGATAGTCTGTTGATTTAATCTGCATCTCCGCACCTTCCTGCCTCCAGTTCATGAACTGTTTATCAATTGTGTTGTTGGCTTCTTTCCATAATCAAACTGTTCATGCATACCGTCATTTGCGCACTTTTTTATTTTCGGGAGAGTACATATAAGGGAAACAATACAATTATTTTCTAACTTTCAACCACAGTTGCACCCCTTAGCTGTGGTTGAAAGTTAATGTACTCTCTCGAAAATAGAAAAGTGCGCAAATGACGGTGTGCATGATGTGACCAACCAACGTACTTACGGCGGGAATTATGGTATTGGAGGAAAGCTTTATATGTTCATGTAATTAACACAATATGAGTCATACGGGTGCAGACATACAATTCACTCAATTGTGATTAATCTAACTATGTCTTTAAAGTTATAGATAAACAGGTTTAATAATCATGTAGTATTTATTAAGATTTAAAATAAATAACGTTGTTTAAAAAAAAGGAAACGATATTTATCATCATCGGATGATTTATATTGTGCTGGAAAGACTTGTGGAATGTTCATTAATTTCGTAGTTTGCTAATTATCTTCCAGTGTGGAGTCGGTTGGCGTTTGCTTCAGCCGCTGTTGGTTCCCACAGGTGCTTCGGACTGCATTTCTCTTTAATAGTCAAGTGTGGTGATTGTAACACGTCTGAAGCAACAGGTATGAGGTAATCACATAGGTTGTCAAGTGTCTTGAAGACCCGTCTGATGTTGGTGTCTAGCGTTGACTGCTGGCAACTTGAACCACAACTTTGTACCACAAACTAAGTGGAAAATAGATACCTGTTTTGAGTATTGGGTCCCTGATATGAGTATCAGGCGCCCTCCGCTTCGATTCACCACTTCCATTTTCCTCAGAATATTTTACCCTCCCGGAGTGTTAAGTTTAACCCCAGTGAATCGGATAAAAGTTCTTTTGGATAGCGGAACACCATAATAGCAATACATATTCATATATTTATGGAATTTAGTAAAGTGATAATATAATAACTATGTACACTATGGTATCATCATCAACTTGTTGCTCTCTATAGAGTCTTTGGCTACCTCTGCAGTTGGATCCTAGGACTTAAGGAACAAAGTGCTTTATCTGGGGTTACTCTCTTCTAATCATAGAATTCATGCACAGTCCTTTGGCCTGTACTTTTTTTGGGTCTTAATATCCTGGTTTCCTGGCTGTCTATTATTTCTCCTTGAAAAAATTTGAAGTCAGTGAAGCAGGCTTACAAAGACGTTAGGTTATAATGAATATTTTCGCTCTCTCCCACATTGCTTTGTGGACAAGAAGTCCGATCAAGAGCGTAGCAGCATATCTTAGCATCTCAAATGCCAAGCCAATGGTAAATAACTATCTGATTTTGGTAGGGGTATATCCCTTACTACTCTCATCTCTCGTGTAAAACATTCTACATGATACATAAAATATTGTTTTCAAACTTGCAGTACTTTTCAAGGTCTTGCTAAATCCGTTGATATTTATAATGTTTACAACTCACTACTTCATAGATCTATCACTGATAATCTCCTCAAAGATGTCACTTTATCGTAATTATCCACTACAACAAGGTCTGTGCGGAAGCGATTAGCTAGCCATCCGTGCTCCAATATCACATTTGTTAGCTTCCTGTCGGTGTCTTAATTTTCTCCATGATTGTCATCGATCGTGTTTTTGGACACTGCGTTATTGCTAACCTCGGCTTTTTTTCTTTTTTTTTAACAGAATTGACATCATTGCACTCTGGGCAAACCCATAGGTGCTCAGTCTCCATCAGTATATGTCGAAGAGTGTGAATGTTAACTGTTCCTGTAGCTCGCTGGTTGTAAACACGACAGATGCATCCTCTCATACGTCCATCTCTACTAGCCTTACGTTTGATGCCAAATTCCAACAGTCTTAACCTTGATGATTCATCTATTGCAGTGTCATTCTCTAACAGACGATCATTAATTGTTCTCAGTATATCTCCTTTATCCATGTCTAGTATCCCCACTATGGGTGCTCTTGATGCTAGTCTGTCAGCTCTTTCATTACCACATACCCAGCATGACTAGGACAGTATACCCACACCAGCTCTTGTAGACTGGAAGCTTCTATGAATGTTTTCCATTCATGCCGGTGCCAACTACTTTGAACCTTCTGAAGCATGGACTGAAAGTCTGACACAATGATTGCCTTTAATAATGAAGTTTCAGTTATCCACCTTAAGGCTGCAGTAACAGCCTCGGCCTCCATTCTCATGCTGGAAGTTGTTATCTTGTAAGCCCCGCTATGTTCGGCGACAATTCTGCCCTGCACCCGAGCAGAGAAGCCCCAACCGGATTTCTCACCACGGATCACAGACCCATTTGTATACACAATGGCATCATCATCCCCGGAGTGATCATGTATCACTTGATTAATTTCCAATTCTGCTTGTCCATTCCACCAATTGCTACACTCTCTGCCAAGGTTGATGATGCATAAACATATAAAGAGGGGAAACCTGAGGCCTGTAAACAGTAAATAAATAAACAAACAACACACAAAGGTATGTTATCAGGCACTCGGTGAGAAATAAAGAAGTAGAAGACCAGACAACAGAAAAACAACAGAAGTGATAGGCTTACCGGGATCGAACCAGGACCTTCCGAACGGCACCCACCCCCTAGCCACGGGAGCGAATCGCCACTATCCACTCTGCCAGCTACGCATTACAAAAATAATGCTTCACTGACAGAGGTCTAGCACGAACAATCGATAGTGGCGATTCGCTCCCGTGGCTAGGCGGTGGGTGCCGTTCGGAGGTCCTGGTTCGATCCCGGTAAGCCTATCACTTCTGTTGTTTTACTGTTGTCTGGTCTTCTACTTCTTTATTTCTCACTGGGTGCCTGATAACATACCTTTGTGTGTTGTTTGTTTATTCATTTACAAGTTTGATGATGACCTTCTTCTTCTTCTTCGATCCTTAACCACCGACCGTCAAAGCAGTCAGTGGCCATCACGCCTAGTGGCGTCTTGTAGGGCAACAACAAATTGATTCCACTTTGCACGGTCGGTGGCCATCCTTCGTACAGTGCCCCAACTCTGGTTCATTCTTTGCATCTCAGCCTCCACAGTCCTCCGCCAAGTTGTTTTTGGTCGGCCTCTCTTTCGCTTTCCTTCAGGGGTCCAAAGCATAGCTGTTCTTGTGATGGCATTGGGGTCTCTTCTGAGGACATGACCAACCCAGCTCCAGCGCCTGCCAGCTATGATGGTGTGCATGTCCTCTTGCTTGCTACGAGTAAGCAGATCTTGGTTGGTGATGGTATTCGGCCAAAAGATGCGGTGAATTTTTCTTAGGCATGTTGTGTGAAAAGAGGACAATTTTGACATTTCCTTCTCTGTGACTCTCCAGCATTCCGCACCATAGAGAAGCACAGAAAGCACGCAACTCTGGTATAATCTTAATTTTGTGCTTGTGCTGTATTGTGAGGACTTCCAGATGTTATTTAGGCTAAAGAAGGCTGTTCTTGCCTTATTCATTCTGATGTTGATGTCTTTGCCTGCCCCACCGTCTGGTGTTACTATGCTTCCTAGGTATGTGAAGGTATCTGTCTGTACCAATTGCTGATTCCTTACTGATATGGGCTCAGGGTTGCTCACATTGAGCGTCATGACCTCAGACTTCTTTAAATTGATGTTCAAGCCCACCTGCTGGCTAAATTTATTAAGTCTATCCGTTTTTTCCTGGATGTGTTGATGTGAATGTGCCAGCAGTGCAATGTCATCTGCATATTCCAGATCTTCCAATGTAGAAAATGTAGTCCATCTTATTCCTCTTGGGCTGCCCTCTGTTGTCTGGCGCATCACCCAGTCTATGACTGTTAAAAAAAGAGTGGTTGATAAGGGGCATCCCTGTCGTACTCCTGTCTTCACCTCGAAGGTTAGGTTGCTCTGCCCAACGCTACACGTAAAGTTGGCATAGAGGCTTTTTATGATTGCCACTATGCAGCTTGGAATTCCATAAACCCTCAGTATTTTCCATAAACTGTCCCTATGTATGCTGTCAAAAGCCCTTTCAAAATCAACAAAATTTATGTAAAGCTGATGACCTGCTGGTAGTTAATCCCGTTCTCATCTGATATACTCCACTCTTCCCCCTTGAATATATTGTCGACTGTGGTCACCTGTTTGATCGTTGTCTCTTGCCTGTGCCATCCATGACATTCCTCTCTTTATTCTTGCTCCCTTAATGTCAGCTATGTTACCATGCAGAGGGTGCCGTTTGTCTGTGGATTGTAAGGGTCTGTTCGGTGAAGCAATCACAATAGAATAAGGATAATACATGTCTAGTCGCTTTGAACCAAGATAGGAGTGTTTGTTTAGATAAAATTCAAACATTAATTTAGTGGGTATTGTTATCACATACTAGGTTCCTGGATACCACTTTTATATTGCGTAATTGTTTCCGGTCAGCTTGGCTGAAGATGGTCATATGCCTATATGCGAGTGCATATAGGCTTTAGCTTGGGCCATCGCATATCTGGATTTAATCGACAGCACTCAAGCATATACCTCATTGTCACAATGGGGGTATGTCGCGTACAGCCCAAGACTATGCGCATTCCTTCATTCTGAATGCGTTCTAGTCGCTCACATTGTGTAACTGACAGCGTGAGTATTCCCAGTCCATACTCAGTGACCGATATGACTAGCTGTTGATAAAGAAGAAATAGTAATCTCTGCTCCAGACGCCCGCGGCCATTATTTTCAGGGCCGCTAGACCTCTCCTGCATTTCTGTGTGATTTGCTCAACATGGTACTTATACGAGAGCCCGCGATCAAATGTAAATCCGAGGTATTTCAGCTTTTCGTGCCTTTCAATCCTCTGTCCATTGAGAGTAATATCTTGGAGGTCTACTTTCACAATGGAGTTGTTCAAGGAGCACCATATCACGCATGCCTTGTTAGGATTGACTTTGGAGCCAGTTTCCTCGCATCATTTAGACACTTCCTTTAGTGTCCCTTGTATGCTATAAACTATTTCTTGTCGGCCAGAGCCAGTTCTGTAAATGAGTATATCATCAGCAAATTGTTGCGTGCATATTTTGACGCACATTTTACAAAAATCGATATGGCTATTTAATATGGGAAAAATATAGACATTCATTCATTTGTGTATGAAAATGCTGTCTATGGTAAAAGCGAGATAATCCATGTTTGATTCACACTTTTGATTATAGGAGTAATCGTTCTGGATATTGATCCAGCGCAAGGATATTGCGCTTGCGTTTGTACTTATTTTTTAGGGCCAGAAAATATATTAATTTGCTTATTGTGTTTATGGCCTGAATTCATATGTATTACATATTATTAGTACAAGTAGAATCAGTCCTATATTGTATATTTTGGATGGGTAGGAGGGACTAGATTCTTGCTAGCGGAAGTATGAGTTGTCTTGACAAGTCGTGAAGAGTTCCGATGTACTGCTTACAAATGTCGGGGTACGTTTTTCTAGAGCTGGTCCTTTCGTCAGAAAAAAATGTCTCACGAAGTGGTTTTTCTTCTGAAGGAGATGGTGTCTCTACGATAGTTTGTGTTAGAGACTCTCCTTATGTCAGTATATAGATGATTCGGACTCCAGGTAAATCCAGCTCCTATTTTTGATGATCTCTCGTCGGTTAGGCCTAGCTTGACTTTTCTGCTTCGCTATGCTAGTGTCGTGTTTTGTATCGACGAAGATGACAGATTTTCCTGCAGCGGTTATGGCTACATGAATTAACCTGATCACCGTAGAGCTGTATGGAAACATTTATGAAATCCTTTATATACCCATTATAAATTAACTCTGGCTTATATTCTCCTTCCTATGAATGAGTGAACGACAACTCAGGGAGGTAGCCATGTTGGATTTCGGTCATCATATGTTTTGATCACTGCCAAGAGAACAGATTATTTATCTTATTATCGGACAGTGACAGGGAGATCTCAATCTTGCTAGAAACCCCCCTCGTGGTTTCATAATATATACTACAAACTATGGACGTCAAGTAACTTTAGTTATTTATCGATTCGCCTTCACTGACGGCGTTTAGTCAGATAGGGGAATGTGGCCATAATGTATCATGACATTGAACCAGTACTGCCCATTATTTCTGAAGGGGTCATGACTTCAGATCTGCTATGTATACCTACAAATTGATATGTCAACATACCATGATGTACTCGTATGTCCCAGTGTGTACGTCTGAATAAATTGAGTAAACAAAGATTCCAGCAGTCTGCATTGGTGCCTTGTAGACACAAGTGTATGAGTGGTTATATTGGTCAGCACACGAACAGCACACCATTCGCGTCAATCACACTCTACATTTCTACTTCATACATACACCATCCTGCGTCGGTTGAAGTGACCAAGTTTAGGGCCTGCTTCCCCTGGAGCCTTTGCCTTCCCTAACTCAGGACTAGGGTGAGTTACCCATTTACAGCTGGGTAGACTGGAGCATGCCTGATCTCAACAACACACCACTCTTCCTTACAGAGCATCCAGTGTGTGTGTGAAAGCAACTTTACAGAGAAGAAAACAAAAAAACTTTACACAAATGTCAGTGTTTGTCCCATCACAGTTGGTTGAATGGTGGCAACTTTTGCTGTATAGATATTAAACAGCACCTGTGATAGTGGAGAACCCTTGGATATTCCCGGAAAAATGTGCATTGGATCTGATGTCCATGTTCCCAAGCGAAATGCCACTGACCTCTCAGTTAAGGCAGCTGTTATCCATCTTGTAAGCCAAGGGTTAACACCGCAAGCCATTACACAGTTTATTAATGTTGCAGAGTTCACACTGTTGTAAGCATCCTCTGGGTCAACTGCTACCGCAACCATTTCTCGCTTATCCTGGAACCCCTCATATACATCATAAGCAAATGTTTCGGCGTTACCCCACCGGGTTTAGGAGGTGGTCGTAGGTAACTATGCAGCCAGTCTCCTGGCACCAGAGCATTATGTAAGCTGTTGTTGAAATCACTCACCACACTCTTAATGCCTGTGTCATCGAGCTGTTTTATGTGGTGATACTGTACACCATCAGGGCCCGGGGCAGTGTTCCTTTTGGATTCTAATAACTTCCGCTTTATCTCAAAATAACATCTGTCCATCCATTTTCGAACATTGTGAACAGCATATTTTGTGTGTTTTCCCAAACGAGAAGTCAGGATTAACAATAAAGATGTAGCTGCCTGTGGACTTTGACTCTGTCTAGAGCTGGCGATGAGACAAAAATCAATCTGGCAACTTCTCTGTGCACAATCAGAAGTCAATGTGGTGTTAAAAACAGGACACGCGCTCACCTAAAATTAGCAGTGACATATTATAACAAGATGTGATTTAAAACAAACCTTGAACTATGAAAGCGAAAACAACGTCAAGGAGCGGTTGAGAAACAAGAAAAAGGAAATTTACAAAAAAGTTAAAAGGATGGCACATTAAAAATGTATCGATCGAAGATTGACTCTTCACAGAAGGCTTAGGCTCTTTGCGTAGCTAGACGGTAATTAGTGAATTAATGAATCGTTGCATTTTTGACAAGGAAAGAAATTAATTTCAAACAAAAATATTTTCGAGAACGGCAAAAGAATGATGAAGAATAAGAGTACCACGCCTAAACAAAATAAAGCAGCTCAGGCTAGGAGGAAGAAGACATTTTCTTCTTGAAAAAGTTTAATGTTTGGTAAGTAGCCAAAATACAAACAAAAACTAGTCAGTCCTTGTGGCTAAATAAGGCGGGTTATCTTGTCTGATAGTATGAGCAAATAATATATGTTGCATGTATTACTAACTCCAGGATGAGAAATAATGGATTCTCGTGATTAGTGTCTTGCACTTATGATTTATAGCAACGTAAAATTAGCTCGATTGTTCGTGATATCGGTATAAAATATATGTAACTGTTCAAAGAGTCTTATAATTTACGGAGTGAAACACTAAGTATAGCATTACCCTGAAGTAGATACGAGCCATGGCTTAGACTGTATTTTATTTCGTTAAAGCGATTTAGTGATACCGCTACTCTCCTCTCCTGCCAGATACAGAATCGCTAGTTTTCTCCTCATTTCCGGCAGTCTCAGTTTTTCGGTCGCAATCGCAAGGTCTGAAAGGGCGGCAATTATGACAAACGATTCCTGTATTTTCTCGTCTGGACCTCAGCGTAGAAACAAGCATTCAATCACGTATTCTCAATCAGCAGAACTCTGCGATGAGTTGACTCAGTGCCAAACAACATAACTACATTTCGGACAAGAGTTGGCCGGGGGTAACAGTGAGAAGAAGGGGTAGTTTGAGGTTGGGATTTGCCGAATAATTGAAACAGTAGGTGGACTCCTGTGGGTGTGTGATAAAAAAATGTAAACAGCGCCAGAGGGGTAGACAGTGGAAGAGAAAGAATTTGTGTGCACCCTAAGATGGGATAAGGGAAGTAATCATAATTTTTCTTTCTGCTCCATATGTAACATGTAGCCACCATTGTAGCGGGTCCCTCGCAGGAAGCATCCACCAAGCATTCACATGCTCTTAAAGCGGCGGTTTCTGAAGCACTTTATTGTACATAACGTGATCGCCAGCCTCAGGCACAAGAGAAGTTTTCATTGAACTGTGGTGAATTATATGGAAGTGTACACAGAAGCAAACAAAGAAGTAAAAAGAAGTATCAAAAGAGACAAGAAGAAGTATACTGAGGAGAGGCAGAAGATGCTGCAGCCAAAAGAAATATGCGAGAACTGTATAACAGCACAAAGAAGCTATCAGGGAAATACAAGCAAACAAGTTGCCTCATAAAAGACAAGAATGAAAACTACTCAGCAATATACAAGAGCAAATGAAGAGATGGACGGAATATTTTGACTACCTTCTCAATAGGCCAGCTCCACAATTACCTCCATACATTCAGCCAGCAGACGTAGAGCTACAAATTAACTGTGAAAGAATAACGAAGGAAGAAATTTAAAAAAGCCAGAAAGCTTCTAAGAGATGGAAAAGCGGCTGAACCAGATAACATTCTAGCAGAGGCCATCAAAGTAGATATCGACACGGCTACATAAATTTCTTGGTAAAGTCTGGGAAAAGGAAGAGATACCAGCAGAATGGAAGGAATCATATCTGGTTAAGTTGCCTAAGAAGGGAAATTTACAAGAGTGCACAAATTATAAAGGAATAATGTTACTATCAGTGCCAGGAAAAGTATTAAACAGGATTATCCTCGAGAGATGAACAAGCAGGTTTTCGACAAAACAGATCCTGTACAGACCAGATAGCCACTTTGAGAATAATAGTTGAACAAAGTCTGGAATGGAATTCACCACTATACATGGGGTTTGAGGACTACGAAAAGGCATTTGACAGTGTAAACAGAGAATCACTTTGGACATTGATGAGGCATTATGGAGTTCCCCTGAAGATCATTAATTTAATAAAGAGAAAATATGAAGACATGACATGCAGAGTGTGAAAGACTCATGAAGGACAGTGTAACTGTCTTTTTTTCTTGTTGAGGTGATCACTGGCCCAAGACAGTATACATGTTGTTAGATGTGTAGTGCGAGCGTATGATGAATTGAGTGTGGGTGCGAATGAAGGCGCGAATGTGTTTAGGCTCGTATAGATGTAGATCCTGCAACCCATACTCTCACATGCAGTAATCAAGGATGCTTTGACACTGCAGGCATGTTTCAAGACATTTATTGACGGGAACACACATAGTATCAACAGGAACAGTCAGTGTAACAAGGTCATGCTGACCTGACATCGATAGGTATACATTTGGCATTCAAAAAAAAAGGTAAACATCGGAATAGACGTGCATGGTCAATAGCAAAGTTCTTCAATAATGACAGTTCGTAGCGTCGCCCTTGGCGTCTCTGACTAAACGCGTCAGATGCCTTAGTTACTATGACACACAGGTGCAACTTGGCACTCCCCGCCAATTGCACATATCAGGCTGTAGTATAATAGCCGAAAGCACAGGCCTCATTCTAACGTCGGCCGTGTACTTCTGTTAAATAGGTTATCATCAACCCTGCAGTAATACTTATTGTAGATAGAAGTTCCGCCAATCTGCGGCTCCCACAATATATCTTCGTCACTGGATTTCTGGACAATATAAGACTAACAGTCTTGGATGGCTACCTCGAGCACAAATATATAAGTTCTGAAATGGCGGATCCGTGAACTGCTGTTCACCCTAGGTAATCCTTTACATGTTCTGCCACCGAAAAGCGTAATAATGCATAAAGGTCGGTATTACCTGGCAAATGAATCCTCAGAACAACACAAGGAATTCTGTCGTCATCCCGACGCACAGAGATTCACTGGGGAAAACTGCCATAGCAGTTACTTCGAAGATTCTCCCCGAAAAACAATGGACTCTTGGTCCCTTCAGAAAAACAGGACCTCCCGGCTTCCCGGAAGTATATCTCTCTCCCGCTTAAAAAACCTTTCCCTAGGCCTACGCCGAACTGTCAACCTCTGACCCTAAAGGTCAAACACAATGAATGAATAAACAAGGGAAGACAACCCCTAATCAACCTGACATCGCAGGTAAAGACACAATTATACTTATGATACAAACATAAGCAAATAACTTGACAGATGACTCCGTCGAAAATGACAGCAACATTACTACCACCCCCCTGTAAAAAAAAAAAATGCAATTTTTTTTTTTTTAATATGTTCATGAGCAAGATAGCACCAGTATCACTTCTGTGCTCATGCAAACAATGAACCTAATATCAGGTACAATAGAAGAGGGTACAAGTCATCTCTCAACATAAGAGAAAATATTTCCTTTAAACCAAACAAACTAAGGGATACCATTCAAGAAACCTAAGTTGCTGGCAATACCAATCATATATCAAACATTACTAAATAATATAATCATAGCAATATACAAATGTCAATGCTATTTTAGCAACATATCACTGATGGATGGACAAAATGAAATTTGTTAAATTATCTAAACATCATCCAAATACATTTGTATTACAACATATTATGATATTAAGGACAGACCTAAGTCTGAAAGTATATCAGGAAAAACTAGGACACAAGATTTAACTGGAATCATGTGGGCATCTAGACAATATGTCCGCCATCACATTATCCGAACCACGGATAGCTCGCACCGTGAAATGGAAAGGCTGAAGAGCAATAGCATAACGAGTAGATCTCGAGCTCTTCAAATCCTTACTTTGCATAGCCGTAAGAGCTTTTTGGTCGGTTTCCATAAAGAAATGCGCGCCCAGAAGGAACCTTTGTAGCTTAAGAATGGACCAAACCATAGCCAACAATTCACGGTCCAAAACCGAGTAATTCCTTTCTGCCGCATTTAGCTTCCTAGAAATATACATTACAGGATGCAGAGTTCCTGAATATTCCTGCATTAGTGCCGCTCCAATGCCAGTGGAAGAGGCATCACTACGAAGGACAAAAGTCTTATCAATTGTCGGTAGTCTTAAGATAGGATGAGATGAGAACAAATTCTTAACCTGATCCAATGAAGATTGGCATTCTTGGGACCAACGCACCATATTAGGAGAACCTTTTTTCAATAACGTTGAAAGTGGTGCCATAATGGAGGACAGATTCTCAATGAATCTTCCATAGAATTGTATCAATCCCAAGAGACTACGCACTTGCTTTTTTGTCCTCGGAACCGAGATATTTAATATCTTTGAAATGTTTTGGTCCTCTGTCTTCAACAGACCATGACCAACTCGATGACCTAGGAAGGAAATTTCACTAAACCCAACAAAAGCTTTAGAGGGTTTAGCAGTCAATCTATGCTCACGTAGAGTAGATAGCAATTCCTTTAGACCCAAATAGTGTTCTTCCCAAGTATCGCTGAAAAGACAGATGTCGTCTAAATATGCAATGACATCTGCACGATCTGATAGAATTCGTCGCATCATGCGCACGAAAGTCGCTGGGGCGTTCATAAGCCCGAAAGGCATAAAATTCCATTGAAACAGACCCCTAGGTGTCGAAAAAGCAGTGAGAGGTTTGGCGTGTTCCGTCAGTGGGACTTGCCAATAACCTTTCGACAAGTCTAGTTTAGTAAAGAATTTAGCTTTAGAAAGTCTAATAAGTAGATCATCTAATAACGGCATAGGTTCAGCATCGAACTTCGTAACTTGATTTAATTTGCGATAATCAACGCAAAGACGTATGTTATTGTCTTTCTTTCGAACAATAACTATTGACGAAGAATAAGCTGAAGTGGATGGTTCAATTATTTGTAGTTGAATCATTTCATCCAATTCTTTCTCGACTTGTGCTTGAAAATGAATAGGTATTGGGTATGGTCTTACTCTGATCGGATTACGATCAGTAAGTATGATGTCATGTTCTATGACATCTGTGTGTCCAGGAATGTCGGTAAGGACATCCTGATATGATTGTAACGTAGAGGATACTTGACGTTGTTCCTCAAAAGACAAGTTGGAAGAGACTGTAACGTCTCTCCACGATTCCGTTGAAGTAAGTGGAATCGCAGGAAGAGGTAAGTTCACGTCAGAAAAAATAGTTTCCTCATCCTGTATAACGGACAGGGATGAGATGTGACCATGTTGAACTGGAGAGTCGTCCGTCGCCTGGAAAATAGGCTGTAAATAGTCTGGACGTTCAATAAACTCTGTTAGCATATTTATATGGAAGGTTTTATGCCTTCCATCCACATCGACAATATAGTCGACATCAGAAATTTTCGAGACTATAGTATGGACCCTTCCAAGAAATGAGAAGTCTATTCTCTCTTGAGGGCAGTAAGACATATGCTTTGTCTCCAGGACAAAGTTGACGTAGGCGTCTTTTCTTATTAGCAAATCGCCTAGCTTTTTCTTTCGCAAATTCGGAAGATGAAGTTGCTAACCTGCACGATTCGATAATCTTTTCTCTAAGAGCTATAACATATTCATATGACGATTGTTTATCATCGTCAATATTATCGGAAGTTATCAAATCGTGTAACAAGGACATTGGCCCGCGCGGTTGCGCGCCAAAGACAAGTTCGAAAGGAGAAAACCCTGTATGCTCGTTGGGAACCTCTCTATAGGCAAAGAGGACTGCAGGTAAAACCCTATCCCAATCTTCAGGATGATCCTCCGTTATCTTGCCAAGTAAGTTCTTTAGTGTCCTGTTAAGACGTTCTACCAATCCATTGGACATTGGATGATAAATACTACTGAGAGACCTTTTAATGTCTAGCGTAGCCATTACCTGAGACATAACGTCCGAAATTAACTGAGTGCCGTGATCCGACAGTATTTCTCCGGGGAATCCCAGACGAGAAAATACGAGCCAAAGAGCATCAGCGATATCGACAGTTGATATGCTCCTCAGAGGAATAGCCTCCGGCCAACGCGTGCACATGTCCACGCAAGTGAGGATAAATTGGTGTCCTCTGGCTGACTTAATTTTGAACGGACCAATGATGTCTATAGCCATTTTCTGAAACGGCCGAATCGGAATATCTGCAGCCTGAATAGGAGCAGCATGTCTCGGACCTCTAGACTTGACCTCTTGACAAATTTTGCAAGATCGGCAATAAATTCGGATGTCTTTATTCACGAATGGCCAAAAGAAAGACGCAAGGACTCTAGTTTTAGTTCTGGAAAAACCCATGTGTCCAGCACACTGAGAATCGTGTGCATGCCGAAGAATTAAGGCTCTCATACACTTAGGCACAAGAATTTGAGAGTGCATAGACTTGTCCGAGTGTTGTACCATTCGTACCAATATACCATTCTTCATAGTAATATACGATTTGTGATTCGTATTTTGATTGGGATCCCCTTTCTTTGCAAGAAGGAAGTATTTCTTCAAAGAAGGATCCTCTTCTTGACGTTTAACAAACGAGTCATGGGAAATCACCAAGTGCTCGTCTTGGCTATCAACTTCATTACTATTATCAGATGAAGTTGGGGGATTAAGAGCTTGAGCTCTTGTCACCACTGCATTGACCGTTTGAATGTTTTTTCTTCCCAACTAGAAATTTGTTGCGGGGTGCATTCCTTAACCCCATGAATACGACCGATTATAAGATCCGCAATAGGATTAGGAAGAAGACATGCATGGACATCTCCTGTGAAGAAAGGAGTGTCAATCCTAATAATAGCAGTAGGATAGCTTTCCATAGTACCACCAAATGTAACACATTTGATTGTTTTTCCAGTGGCACAGCAAGGATCTATCAGAGACTCCTTAACCCCGACGGTAGTACATCCCGAATCGAAAAGTACTGAGACTAGCCTATCATTTATTAGACCTTTATCTAAGATGAGAGATCATCTCCCATCATGCGCAACTGTAGCAGGTAGAGCAGGAAGAGGGTGACCACAACTTAGCGTAGATACAGTTGATGAGTCAAACAATGTTAAGCATTGGGGGCATTCAGTTGCTCTCCCAAAATCGAAAGCACAACCAGTGATAGCCCTAGAGTTACCACTATCATTTGCTGTATTACAGGCTCCATCAAACTCTTGTTGTGCAGAGTTTGCCTGTTGGTAAGGTCTTTTCTTGTTAAACCAAGGTCTACCTCGATTATCATTTCCCCTGTAATTATTTTGACTATCATTTCCCCTGTAATTATTTCGACTATCATTTCCCCTGTAATTGTGATCATATTGTCTATTGTACTCATCATTCCGGTTTGAATCCCGGTTTCTAAATTCACCATCGTCATAATCTTGACGTCGAGAATGATTACCTCGAAATTTGAATAGTTATTATTTGGATAGCCTTTGCGAAAGTGTCTCAAATTATTACCACTAAAATTACGAGAACTACCATCTTGTCTCCACTGCATAGACGAAGAACCATCATGTGTTGGATTACTCCGCTTCTGAGTGTAATTTTGATTACTTCCCCTATTCCAATTTTGTTGAGCACCCTGAAATTTTTTTTTGAAATTAGGGCCATATGGTGTTGCCGAAGCAGCTGGCAACCCTTCTTTCACTTTAGAATTGCTAACTGTAGCATGGGGATGTGCTGTGGCATACTGACAACCGTATTCCTCCATTTCTTTTAAGTTTTTAGGCTTACGCTCATGAAGGAATGCAAGAAAAGAATCATTAACAGATGACAAAACCTTATCCCGCAATAATAAGTCCATTAGACCTTCATATGTTTTCTCAATCTGAGACAACTCAACCCATCGTGTAAATGTACGACGTATCTTTGTAACAAAATCAGAGAAATCTACTCCATTTTCTGGCAACATTGTCCTAAAACGAAGACGATAGTCTTCTTGTTTTAGTTGATATTTTTTTAGTAATGCTGCCCTGACAACATCATAATTAGTCCTCTCATGTTCGTCTATTGTCATAAGAGTAGTCACTGTGTCACCTGTAAAAAATGGCATCAGTTGTTCAACATATTTTTCCTTTTTTATGTTATGCGTATCGCACAAAAATTGGAATCTATCTAGATAATCTGCTACGTCATCCTTTAAAGGATTGAAATGAGGCAATTTAATCCTACTAACAAACTCCCTTGTCGTACTCGAAGTTGTTTGCTGAGCACCCGTACTCGCCAATTTCAATTTCTCTAACTCCAAAGTTGCGAGTTTTTCATCAAGTTCCATCTTCTGTTTTCTTTCCTCATGTTCCATTTTTCTGATTTCAGCCTCAGCTTGAGCTTTCCTCTCCTCTGCAGCAGCTTGAGCTTTCCTCTCCTCTGCAGCAGCTTGAGCTTTCCTCTCCTCTGCAGCAGCTTCTTTGTCTAATCTCTTTTGTTCAGCTTCTTTGTCTAATCTCTTTTGTTCAGTTTCTTTGTCTAATCTCTTTTGTTCAGCTTCTTTGTCTAATCTCTTTTGTTCAGCTTCTTTGTCTAATCTCTTTTGTTCAGCTTCAAATCTCCTTTCCTCCACCTGCATCTGCAATTTCTTTTGTTCAGCAGCAATATCAGCTTCTCTTTCTAATCTTTTCTCTTCAGCCTGAGCTTTTTTTTTCTTCTGCAGCTAATGCTTTGTCATACTGAGCAACAGCCCATTGTTCTAACTGTTGACCAGTCTTATCAAGGGCTCTCCCTTGTGTAATAAAGTAGTCCAATGTAGACATCTTGTCTACTGAGATCAGTAACTTGCAGAAGCAAATATATTAAATTATCCCACTTTAATGGGAGACAAGTCTGAAATGATAGACTTGTATACTCACTTCACTTTCTTTCACACTCTTAGTCTTGTTTATAATGTACCCAAAAAATCACTTGAGTACCTGTGGAAAAAAAATTCCCTTATATCCCACTCACTATGGGCACAAGTCTTTTTTATAAAGAACTTGAATATGTATTTTACCTTGTCTCAATCTTTGTAGATAACAAGTCTTTTATCAAAGAACTTGTATAAATATCTGATATAATATTATTTAACAAACTCTATATGAAGAGTCTACCTTATCAATAACATCAAAACATGACCAAGTATGTGTATGTAGACTGTGCATGACAGTAATGTAGTACAACCAAAAAAAAATACAAAGACAAAAATACAAAACAATACAAATGGCAACACTGTTTTAACCAAAAATGTGTAGAGAAATACACAAGAAAGGAGAGACCTACAGAATACAAACAAAACAAATCGACAATCAAAACTGAAAAACAGACAAAATATTACAAAAACAACGTTAAGTACAATTACATCACAGCTAACATCAATAGCGACCAATTGTCACTAGCAAATTTCCAAATTAAGAAAATTTGCACCTACAGAACGCTTACAGTAAGCCTCGATCAAGTGGCATATTTACCGTAAGACCCACCAACCGAAAAACCCGCAGAAAAATACACAAAAACAGTAGAAGTAACATAATATAGCAATCAATTTCAATGTGTTGCAGAACAAGTTCAGTCACAGCTGAAACTAAAATAAATTCCTTGCTCCTTGCGAACACAGAAACGAAATGTCAAACGCGCACTGAACGTCAAATCCACTGTAACATAAAGTGGTATTCACGAACCAAAGTTACTATGACCTTCTCAAATTACGACTTGCACATTGAATGTTTACAATTTCCACGTACTGTTTACAGACACTTGACCTCCAACAATGTAGCTTGAATGCTCTGACCTAGAAAAGTCTGTTGTTGAATGAAACGTGTAACAACCAGCAGTACTGTTTATTTGGGTCAACCGTTGATGACCTATTTCTGTCCTGTTGTAGCCAAAACTTGCAAGTGTAGAATTAGCGCTGTGTTACGGCTGTCCCGTGTGTAGCTTAGACCCACAGATCAGAAGTGTAATGTGTACTTGTCCTTCTTGTAACTTTCTCGACAAAACTGGAGACATCATACATGTAACAGCCAACCAGGAATGTAAATTTCTGGATCCATAAATGTCAACAATAATGTCAAATGCTCGCTCTGTTCTTTTTAAACCCACAGATCTGGTCCATCAGAAATGTAAGTTTCTAGGCCACATTGGCGACAAGAAATGTATCATAAGAGCCCACGTAACTGGTCCACCAGAAATGTAACTGTCTTTTTTTCTTGTTGAGGTGATCACTGGCCCAAGACAGTATACATGTTGTTAGATGTGTAGTGCGAGCGTATGATGAATTGAGTGTGGGTGCGAATGAAGGCGCGAATGTGTTTAGGCTCGTATAGATGTAGATCCTGCAACCCATACTCTCACATGCAGTAATCAAGGATGCTTTGACACTGCAGGCATGTTTCAAGACATTTATTGACGGGAACACACATAGTATCAACAGGAACAGTCAGTGTAACAAGGTCATGCTGACCTGACATCGATAGGTATACATTTGGCATTCAAAAAAAAAGGTAAACATCGGAATAGACGTGCATGGTCAATAGCAAAGTTCTTCAATAATGACAGTTCGTAGCGTCGCCCTTGGCGTCTCTGACTAAACGCGTCAGATGCCTTAGTTACTATGACACACAGGTGCAACTTGGCACTCCCCGCCAATTGCACATATCAGGCTGTAGTATAATAGCCGAAAGCACAGGCCTCATTCTAACGTCGGCCGTGTACTTCTGTTAAATAGGTTATCATCAACCCTGCAGTAATACTTATTGTAGATAGAAGTTCCGCCAATCTGCGGCTCCCACAATATATCTTCGTCACTGGATTTCTGGACAATATAAGACTAACAGTCTTGGATGGCTACCTCGAGCACAAATATATAAGTTCTGAAATGGCGGATCCGTGAACTGCTGTTCACCCTAGGTAATCCTTTACATGTTCTGCCACCGAAAAGCGTAATAATGCATAAAGGTCGGTATTACCTGGCAAATGAATCCTCAGAACAACACAAGGAATTCTGTCGTCATCCCGACGCACAGAGATTCACTGGGGAAAACTGCCATAGCAGTTACTTCGAAGATTCTCCCCGAAAAACAATGGACTCTTGGTCCCTTCAGAAAAACAGGACCTCCCGGCTTCCCGGAAGTATATCTCTCTCCCGCTTAAAAAACCTTCCCCTAGGCCTACGCCGAACTGTCAACCTCTGACCCTAAAGGTCAAACACAATGAATGAATAAACAAGGGAAGACAACCCCTAATCAACCTGACATCGCAGGTAAAGACACAATTATACTTATGATACAAACATAAGCAAATAACTTGACAGATGACTCCGTCGAAAATGACAGCAACAGACAGCTTAGAGAACCGTTTGGGATAAGAACGGGAGTGCGACAGGGATGCCTCTTGTCTCCATTTCTTTTCTTACTAGCAATAGACTGGGTTATGAGATCATCGACAGCACACAACAAAAATGGAATCCAGTGGACTCTGACTAAGCAGTTGGATGATCTGGATTTTGCTGATGACTTGGCTCTTCTGTCCCATAACCGTAATGAGATGCAGGCAAAATTTAAAACACTCGATGAGATGTCAGTCTGAAAATACACAGGAAAAGACAAAAATAATGAGAATAAATGCAGGTAATGATAACAGGGTTGCACTTGAAGCAACACCACTACTAGGTGTAGAATCGTACACATATCTTGGCCGCAACATAGACAAAGTTGGAGGGACAGACAGTGATATCAAAATAGAGGTGAAAATGATGAGGAAAACGCGGAAAGAACTTGCGATGATGGCACGTGACAGGAGGGCATGCCTATGCTCCTTTGGGAGTGGAGGGTTATGAATGA
The DNA here is from genome assembly GCA_024509875.1 of Oreohelix idahoensis. Taxonomy (NCBI): domain Eukaryota; kingdom Metazoa; phylum Mollusca; class Gastropoda; order Stylommatophora; family Oreohelicidae; genus Oreohelix; species Oreohelix idahoensis. The sequence goes on from JAMPIV010015601.1 coordinate 458,461, forward strand.
ATGAATGAATGAATAAGGAAGACAAATTAAATCTTGACCAAAACAAATATAATAATCTTCAAACTCAGATGTCAACTCAGTCTTATTGTGTGGCTCTGAAATATGGATAACTGCTAATACGACACTCATGAGGTTACATTCTTCCATAAAAGTATTCTCTATTGAAGGTTAAAGACCACTTGGATTCTCCAATAAGCCTATGAACCACTTGGATTCTCTATTGATGGTTATGGACCACTTGGATTTTCCATGAAGGATATGAACCACTTGGATTCTCCATTGATGGTTATGAACCACTTGGATCCTCCAGAGAAGGTTATCTTCTTCTTCTTTGATCCATAGCCGCCAACTGTTAAAGCAGTCAGTGGCCATCACGACTGGTGGCGTCTTGTAGGGCATCAACAAATTGATTCCACTTTGTTCGGTCAGCGGCCATCCTTCGTACAGTGCCCCAACTCTGGTTCATTCTTTGCATCTCGGCCTCCACAGTTCTCCGCCAAGTTGTTTTTGGTCGGCCTCTCTTTCGCTTTCCTTCGGGGGTCCATAGCATTGCTGTTCTTGTTATAGTATCGGGGTTTCTTCTAAGGACGTGGCCAACCCAACTCCAGCGTCTGCCAGCTATGATGGTGTGCATGTCCCCCTTGTTACTCCGAATAAGTAATTCTTGGGTTCTGATGGTATTCGGCCAAAAGATTCGGAGAATTTTCCTTAGGTAGATTGTATGGAAGGAGGACAGTTTCGACATTCCCTTCTCTGTTACTCTCCAGCATTCCGCGCCATAGAGAAGCACAGAAAGTACACAGCTCTCATGCAGTCTTAATTTGGTGTTTGTGCTGTACTGGGAAGACTTCCAAATGTTATTGAGACTATCAAACGCTGTTCTCGCTTTATTCATTCTGTTGTTAATATCCTTGCTGTCAAAAATAATGTTATTGATAAGGGACATCCCTGTCGTACTCCTGTTTTCACTTCGAAAGTTAGATTATTCAATCTAACACTGCATGTAAAGTTAGAATAGAGGCTTTTTATGATGGAAACAATGCAGCTGGGAATTCCATAAGCCCTCAGTATTTTCCATAGGCTGTCCCTGTGTATGCTGTCAAAAGCCTTTTCAAAATCAACGAAATTAATGTACAGCCGTCTTTGCCATTCTGAGCACTGCTCTATAATGTTCCTGAGGGAGAATATATGATCTGCACATCTTCTGTTCTTTCTAAAACCCGCTTGTTCTTTCCTCAGTTTATGGTCAACTGCTTTTCTCTGGATGATTATCCTGTCTAGTATTTTACTGGGAACTGAGAGGAGAGTAATTCCTCTCCAGCTGTTGCAGTCTGCAAGGTCGCCCTTCTTGTGCAATTTGACAATTATTCCTTTACTCCACTCTGTTGGTGTTGTCTCAGTTTCCCAGACTTGTGCAAATAGTGGTTATAATAGTTCTGCAGCTAGTTCAGGGTCTGCCGTGAATAATTCAGCATTTAGGTTGTTGTGACCAGGCGCTTTTCCATTTTTTAACCTTTTTATAGGTGATTTCTTCTCTTCGTGGAATGTCTGTATTTACGTCTAGGTCACATTCAGCCTCAGGAACATTCAGCTGAGTCTCTGGTGGTTCCTTATTCAGTGTTTCTCTGAAGTATTCTGCCCATCTTGTTTCCTGCCCCTGTGCTGTGGTGATGAGATTTCCTTGCTTGTCTCTTACAAACGTTATATACAAGGCGTGTTCAAATGAAACCCGACCGTGCTGCACCAAGTGGACATTCGTAGGAGGAGCATGATGACGTCACATCTGACGTAATAAGCGCATACGAATGTACAAGTGTGTAAGTGTTCATTCTTCTAATATTCATTGGTTGTGCTGCAGACCGTTAAAATAATGGCCGGTGTGATAAGGAATCCGTACAAAAAATTCAAGTCATAGATTTCCGCCGGTAAGGTTACGCTGACCGCATTTTTTGACCATGAAGGCCTTCTATTGGTAGAATTTAAAGAGCCTGGCGTGAACATCAATGCCATCCGCTACAAAGACACACTAGACAACCTGCATACAGCCATCAAGAATAAACGACCCGGCATGCTTTCGCGTGGTGTGATTCTGTTGCACGACAATGCTCGTCAACATGTTGCGAACATTGTGCAGGAAGTGTTAGCAAGGAAAAGGTGGGAAGTTCTGCCACACCCAGCCTACAGCCCCGATCTGTCACCATGTGACTTTCATTTGTTCGGACCCTTAAAAAAATCTCTAAAGGGACAACGATTCGACTCCGATGCAGACGTCAGGGCCTCGGTGACCAAATGGTTCAATATGCAACCAGTCATTTTTCTCGGACGGCATCCGCCGTCTACCCAAGCAGTGGGATGCGTGTCTGAATGCCTATGGTGACTATTTCTAAAGGACCCCAGTGAGTACTTGCTTCCTAACAATTGCTGTATTTAATTCTACTACTCCTGCTGATGTACCTTACATATATTTGTTATAAAGCCACTGGGACGGGTTTCATTTGAACACACCTCGTAGTTTGCACCTCGTTTTCCACTGATAGTTTTTAGTTATTGTATAAACTGTGTTTTGTTTATTTCCCAGTGCTGCCTCTTCTGCCTGTCTTGCAAGGTCATCCAGAAAAGTCCTTTAGTTAGCACAGATTTGGCGTTTTACTTCCTTGTCCAGCTGACTATACTGTTCACTATATATTTCCTTTAACCTGTGAGACTTAGCTTCTGTTTTCTTTCTTTTCATTTCCTTTCTTTTCGCTCTTTGTCAATTTGATGTTACATTTTTTGACTGCAAGCTATAAGCTCCTTGAAAAATTATTTGTGGCTTTTTAGTGCATTAAAAGCCCGTGTTTAAAATATTTTTAAAAAATATTCTTTATTGAAGTCTCCACTTTACCCCTTTTCATTTTGACCATTCTATGTTTTTTCATGCAGCCTTCCAGACCAGAATTTACCATAGTGACTACTGCAGTTATTTATAGCTATGTATATACTTCTTGTTTTAATGAATTAAGATTATTTCTCAATGCTAAAACCATCATCAACAACAAGTACAATATCCAGTGGAAAAGGAAAATTGATAAATACAACAAGTATGACCCAAGACACGAGCTTAAGACACCAGCAGACCATCATTTTCCGCATGAAAACTGGCCACTGCAGACAACTAGGCTACCTCTATCGCCTCAGAATACCTCATACGAATGAATGCCCATGTGGAACTGGAATCCAGACCCCTGAACACATTCTCTAAAACTGCCCAACCCATGATAATCCACGACGCCTGACCTGGCCAGAGAGTGCTGAGCTCAGGCTGAAGCTATAGGGCTGCCGCGCTGACCTGGAAAAAGATTGTAGACTTCGTCTAGGCGACAGGTCTGCAGATTTAGCATGACTACAAACTGAACGCAGAAGATATCTTATTTTATTTTCTGTACTGTTACATCTTGTCCGTCATGAAAGTTTCGAGGTCGTAAATGTTGGCAACGCTTTGCCCCTTATCTTAGCAAGACCCCCCTGTGACCTGTTGTAATTCAGTATTCACCGTGTGATACCTCGAGGTATACACAGTTAATGTGTTTAATTAGCTTAAGGTTGCTGTAGTAACAGCTATGTCAAGAGCGTTGTTTATAACCGCACAATTTATCTTCGTTATTTTCCTTTGCGTTCCTTATGGAGCATGGAGTCACCACAGCAGCTGGTCCCTTGCAGGAAACCAACACCAAGCCTTTGCATGCTCTTGCAGCGGGGCCTTCTGTGGCAGTTAGTTTTACATGATAAGGTTCCCCGCCTCATGCCCAACCTCGTATTAAACAGGACGATTAATTAGGTAACATGATTACGCTATTGAAGGTGAACTTGGTGAGAGCGTAGGTAACTAAAGTATTTAGTCACGAAAAATGTGTGCTGGAACATTGAAACATGAATATTGAAACATGAACATTGAAACATGAACATTTTGTTGAATACAGCAAGGGTGAGAGATAGACACCAGGATGCGATAGCGCGAGATAGAAAGTTAAAGTCAGACTTTACGGGTAAAAAATGTTTGTGAGTGGCTGTAAGAAGTCTGAGCTCGAGAATAAACCAAGATGTTTCCTCTGATAGAATATTGAAGGAACTTTGTGCTCATCGGTCAAATTATAATCGTCGATTACGTCACATGTAAAGTAGATTGTGCTCTTGCTTGTAATTCATTAAATTAAGATAATGTCCCCAGAGAAACAAAGAACGATGCAGTTGTAACATTAAAATCATTGAAATTCACGTAAGTGGAATCAGGCGTAATGACGTACATTGTATGACTTGTGTCAGATGGTACAGAAAACAACGATTTCTTACACTTAGAACAAACAACTGAATACATTTACTTCAGGCGTACTATTGAGAAGAAGAGAAAATACGGAAATATGTAATGTATCCGAATAGCTACTCAGGTTAGATAGAGATAAGAATGATAATGTGTCACGTGACATCTTGTGTGTGTGTGTGTGTGTGAGAGAGAGAGAGAAAGATAGAGAGACAGAGGCAGACAGACAGATAGACAGACAGAAAGATAAAGATCGAGTTTTCAGATAACGCGTTATGAAGATGTGTCTGCAGAATTGTAGATATGTTATACATTTAAAAAGTTACAACATATCGTCCACTTATAGGAAGATAAGCTAAGTTATATCCTGAGTTGGACGAAAAACTAAAAGTACACAGAATGTGAATTGCAGAAAATGCAATTGTGGACAATGGAAATAAAGCTGGTTTACTCAGGAAGAATTTGCTTCGTAAACGTAACATCACTTTGTGTTTTAAGTATAGAAGTGTCACTTATCGGACAACAAGTACCATAACAATAATTAATTAGAACGCTTGTCTGAGGCTGTAATGGAAAGGAACTATAAATTCAACAAATTGAAAGTAGGGTGAATTCCTGCCCGCGACACTAATTATGTGGAAATGAAAAGGCTGAGACACTTGCCAAAGAAAGAGGACGCAAAATCAAAACTGAGGATAAGACACCATAAGAAAAGATCAAAGCTATAATCCAAAACAAAGTTTCAAAGACAAATGGCATAGAGAATACCCAGTTAGATATCATCACCATCCTGTTCTTGAAACCCCTGTCAAAGCATTGATCCACCACTGGAGATGGTGGCCCTTGTATGAAGCCTGCACCAAGCAGTTACGTGTTCTTCCGGCTTTGGTTACTGTGGCATGATGGTAGTTTTACATAATGAGGTAGCCAGGCCCATGCACAACATCATATTAGTCTCCTTTAATGACATGTCTGACGGTGTAGTTGTACTGTTCTTTCTTTGTCTCTTCACAGACCCGGGCAGTGCACTGGTTAAGGTCAGATCAAACACAAGTCTATTTCGCCTTGACAAAAAAAGATGAAGTGATAATATTCAGACAAGGGACCTGTTACGTGCAGTCTTTGATATCTTACAATATTATACATAGGTAATTTTTTTAGTGCTTAAGGGAAAGTCATTATTGAGTTACTTCCCTTGAAAGTTGTGTCGGCTCTTTCGATCAAACTCCGCGGATAAATCCATTTTACTGCGATTTATTCGTTGTTTGGGTAATAATAGATTGTTCTTGCTTCAGAATATCTATGGCCTGAATTTATGTGTATTGTTTGTCTGAGTAGGACGAGTCTGTCTTATATCTGTATATCTTTACATATCTAAGTCGAACTATATGTTCTGTTGTCTCTAGAGAGGTCGAAGGCTATTCGGCGGATGTGTCGCTAGAGTGTGGTGTGATTTGGCTTCGTCCCGATAGGGACTGTGTTTTCTATGTCGGCCTGTCGCCGGGAAAAAGTGATCTCAGTATTGGTGGGGAAAGTGATAGTCGTCTAAACCTATCGTGTATGCTTTACCCCAGTGTTTATTTGTATTGCCAAGGAATGGCAGTTTCATATTTCCTATACCAAGGTAATCAAAGATACTCTCGCTTGTTTAGTCCAGAGATCACTGCTACACATGAGAACCCGTTATTAGCGGTTCAATATTATTATATGGAAAAATATGTGCTGAACATTATGTTGAAGAATCGTCGCTAGACGAGATTAGGTTTAGAAGCCATCTGAAATATTGTTTATAAGCTGACGTGCTCAGTCAGTGAAGTCAGATGATATATGTATGGGCGATACTGAGTGCTTGGCTACTGACAGTCCATTATACACTTATTCTACATGAGTGCCCATGTAACATTGCAAGACCATTTATCCACTGTACTATGATGTATTATGGCAACCTGTGATTTGTCACTATCTGTGCTGTCGAGTGTGTACGTCCAATTAAACTTTAGAAAAGGTACACAGTCGTTGGTGTCGATGACTTCCAGCCATACATGAGTGTGAGAAAAGAACATTTTTTGTCAACACCACGAACCTTTATCATCATTCGCACATTATACACTCAATCCATGTCTACACACCACTGCGTAGGTCAAGTTGACATTCCATACACTACAGTGGAGCAAACAACACCATAGAGATCTTATCAACTGATGATGATGATGATGTCTGCTTCCATCCACTTATATCTATCTTTTGGTGGATATCATTAACGGGAATAAAAATCCAACGTTATCAACCTTATCAGGACCCCAAGATGCAGCAATAGTGAATGCAGTCAGCGACCCATAGCTGTACTGCTTGCATCGGGACCAGCGAACCAGAGCTGGTCAAGACCGCACTCCACCTCCACGTGGTGGTCCTGGAAACAGTCTGCAGCAGTGCAGTCTGGCTGAGCGAGTGCGGATCGCAATGGGAAGGCAAACCCGGTGCCTAAAAAATGCCGCGCTGAAGTCGGATGTGTCGACCGAAAGGTGCAGATATCTCAGCTTAGGCGTAAACAGACACAACGCAACCACCGTCCTTTTCAAGGCGATCGAAGAAGAAGACAAGATCCGACCACTGCACATGTCACATATTCAACAAACGGAAAATCGGACAGACATATATGTGCCCACATGGGGAAGACAAAGAAACAGTAGAGCATGTCCTCCAAGACTGTCAGCTCTACAAGAGGCGAACACATTATGTCCTTCGACAACACTTTTCAATGAGAACTTCTGGCGAGAAGAGAAGCTACATACAGACAGACAATCATTTCTATGAGAGACCTGTTGTTAAAACCGACTTCAGTCGCTCTCAGTTAGATGATCTCAGCAAGTATGCATGGCCATTCTATTCTGATAAAGTTACTTTCCTTCATTTAGTTTACTCCAGCGTCCATACATTGATCATTTGTCAAGGACAGCGTTCATACATTGGTCATTAGTCAAGGACAGCGTCCATACATTGGTCATTAGTCAAGGACAGCGTCCATACATTGGTCATTTGTCAAGGACAGCGTCATCTATTTCTTTGAATTGTACATATCGTAACATAAGTATTTCATCATCATCATTTTACTTTGCGTTCCTTATTGAGCATGGCACCATCCAAAACATCTATACGGTAAATCAGACAATATTTCGAGTATGACCACATTGGGGTATTATAGAATCGGAACTCCTGAAATATTTGAAAGTCTGCTATTGAGTGAGTAGGAACTCCGTGTTTTTCTTTGCTCGCCCTAACTCAAGAGCAGAATCAGATAGAACGAACAAACATACGTACGAACTTTATCTTCAAATGGTTTAGAATTGGGCACGCAGGCCTGTTTAACATTCTGCCCATCCTTTCTTTCGTCTCCCATACTGAATTCATTTATCCTACACATTCATTTTCAATATTATTTTTAAAAACAAAATATGCAATAAAACAAAGTAAAATCCCAACATTGTAAAAGTATAACAGTTTGTCGTGAAATAGTCTGTTTCACAACACGGCCTTCTGTATAATTCTGAGTAACTGTTGCTGTCGTTTTTGACGGAGTCATAATAGGTAAATCTATTTAATACTTTTGTTGGTCAAAGTTGAGGATAATTGGGTATTTACTTCCATGACAGGTTGTTTGAGGGTTATCTGCCCTTCCTTTCAATCATTGTCGTTGATCTGTCTTAACGATGCTCAGTTTTATGCTGTCTAGGCATGCGCAAGTTCTGGGCGCGAACTGAGGGAACTTCCGTCAGGTAGAGTGTGTTTTGGGCTATCGGACATGATGTCCGTTGTGATTTTCTCTATATCATCATGGGGATTGGAAAGTTTGCGATATGACTGAAATGTCAATGTTTTCCCCAGTGATTCTTTGTTCGTCAAGAGTGACGACATTTATTAAGTGTGTATCCGGAAGATTCTGTAAAAGGTAAATGACATTCTTATTATTATGCCTTTGGTTGCAGAACATTTGAAGTTACCTATCTGCGAGTGAAGCTCACAGATCTTGAGAGGCAGAATTCCTTCTTTGCTTCTTGTTCTAGCCAAATGAGACTATGTGTTTTCAATTGAACAGAAGCCTAATGATGATGATAAATTATTGTGGACGCCGCAGGTTGGCGGTATATATATGTTTAGCATGGCTTGATCGTGCCTGCTAACAAAGGATACACAGCTGTCTACATATTGAGGCCCTGTATTACGGCCAATATTTTTCAGCAAGAGGAAATATATCTGGCGGGCTATGCCAGTTGAATAGCAGCTTTAAGTATTATTGCTACGCAATTTAGGAGCTCGTTTGTTGGACGACAGAGCTAATTAAGTACCTGACGCGCTGAGTCAATGGTACGGAAGCTACATTATAAACTGTAACATTAGGACAGATGATGTTTGGGTATGTCCTAGTTGATGTATAATGCAAGCCTTTGATTACCAGACATTTAACAGTCATTCATTATTTATGTGAAGTCCTTGATCTTGTCGATTTGACTGTCCTGTTGATGCTACTGTCAGTTTCGTAAATAAATGTTTGAAACGTGCCAGCAGTCTTCAATTCATCATTGACTACTGCATGCGAGTGTATGGGTACATTATTGACTTTACTAAGAGCTTCAAGCATTCGCGTTATCGTCTACACCCACACTCAGCACATCATAATACCAGTACCACACATCTACAACATGTACGCTGTTTTGTGTGAGTGATCCTAGTACCCCTGGCAGTGCCTCACGCTGGTGGCCGTTACATTTCTGGTGACCTACATCAACACCGCAACATTACACAGTCCAGGTGATAAACGACACGTTCACTCTGCCAGCTTTCACATCACGCATAAACAGTCCGTTACAGTAACTCTGACCATACCGCGCGACATACATTGTAAGAACTGTATGACACATTGGCCATTGGAAAGACTTCCTGATTCGTGTGTTTACTACAGCCTTGGACAGTCAAAATGGATAGGACCTATCTGCGCAACCGAGTGAAGGATGCCATTTAATTACATAAGTAATAAAGAAGTACCACATGGAAGAGGTCTCTAATTCAACAACAGGAATGTTACTTTAGAAGTAGGTGGAAAGACGTCCTCGAAAAGTAGTTTATTAAGAGAGAAAAATCGAGTTAAAAGGCCTCGACACATCAGGTTAGTCCCTAATTTAGCTGTTTAAAGTGTGCATAAAATAAAATGCACTTAGGAGATTAAAAGATTATTAGATAGATAGATACAGAATAGTTCAGGGTATAATTTAAGCTTTGGATGAATAAAATCGCTCCAGAAATAAGAAAGATAATTGGAAAAATAGTTTTTCATAATTGAACAGAGCGACAAATTATGCCTCATTTTGAGATTCGCAATACCACTTTAGCCCCTGCGTTCCGATACGCCAGATGTGCTAGTACAAAATAGACCTTGCCCTTGCTAAATTGAGGCCATAAGATTTGAAAAGCACAGCGAGCAGAAGAAGCGGTAAAATTGTTAAGGAAGAATGCCTTTGCCATTTGTACCTGAGAGCAGATCATTCTGACCATTAACAGCTCGTCTGTGTGTGTGTACCTGAGGGTAAGAAAGAATATATCTATATGTATATAATTATATGTAATTCTATTAATTCACTACAGTGTGTATGATTGGAAGCAGAAAAGGTGTCCATGATTTTAGAAAAGCATTTTAAGCATTATCTCTTGATGGAATGAATCACACATACCAGGAACATAAGGAAGGATGACAGAAATTGTTTTAATGTATTGATCAAGGTATTACTTAGTATTTTATACTAGACTAAATCATTGTATGGAGGCGTAGCATGGACAAATGGATCTAACTAAGGATTTAGAAGGAAAGTGTAGTCACGGTGAACTGGATGTGGGTATTACTGGTATAAATTGTCCTGTGCATCTGTTAGCACATTGTCTGACACTGTCTATCATCTCCATCTTGTGTGATAATGGAATAGTGATGGACCATATAGGGGTTGCGTTTATTTTTGTTTCAGGTTTTATCCTGAAAACTACACAAACTTTAAAGAGTCATCCACCTCTGCTAGACTCTGTGGTGCGAGTGCTCTTGTTGTCAACAGAGCCAGATACCCAGCTTCCACTGCCTGGAGGAATTCATAATACTTGTCCGTCCATGGCAGGAGTGTGAACGATCTCTAAACAACAGATACGTGGCAAAACAAAGCCATTAGTCAGCGTATCCACGACATTAACAAACAAGATACTAATAAAGATAGCCTACAGTGTATGATGAAAAGTGTGGACATAAATTTACCCAGTACTAGCTTCACAGTCAAGAAATGGTGACAAAACTCATTAGTATCATATAAATTTTCCTTAAAAGGAGATAGCCTAATTAACCAAGGTGATAACCTTCAACAAGTGAATGACTTTTGAGATTGTTAATTATTTTCAATGTTTATTGATTTATTGTTGTAAATAAATTTGATTTCATTTCAAACTTTCCAGACCGAAAAGAGAAACGGTATAGGCTAAAAAAATTGTAAATATTTACCAGCAGACTTACTTACTTATTAAAGTTGAGTTCATGTTCTTGTTGGAAATAATTTTGTTAATATCCCCTAGCAGAGTCAACAATAATAATAATAATACAATAATCAAGGAAGGATCTTGAGAGGGAGCCCATAGGGATCCAGGATAATACACTTACATCATACCTGGAAACTTATACAGCTTGACCCTACCTTTGATATTCATACACCCTTACTCTTTTCAGAGAAGGAGGTATTACTTATAAGACCAGACTCTTATCTGGCACTATCCTGGTATCACCTGATACAACTTTTTGTCCAGGATATTTTATATTTTAATAACATCTCAATCCTCTCGCGACACTGGTATCTCAGTCTGGGATTTCATTTACTACCATGGGGTCTTTTCTTTGAGACATTCAGACTTATAGTATCATTTATTACATCATTTGAATTAGCAGAAGGAGTAAAATATTATAATAAAAATAAAAGTTAGTAAAAACTAAACTAAATACAGAAATTTGTAGTACCATTGAGTACAAACTGAAATTGTGGTGACTGGATACACTGACAGTGGTCTTTTAATTAATTAGATTTGTATTAATTACTTTTTGATTGATAAATAGAGTGATTAAGTGTCTGCAAGTTATTATTGTGTGAGTATGGCAGACTTGGCAAAGTTTAGATCTGCTACAGTGCAGTCGGCAAAGAAGTTTGGGTTAAGTGGGGAGGCCCTGATTCAATATGTCACTACAGAGTGTGACAAGTACATAGAAAGAGAAGATAGGAAGTTGGAAACATAAAAGAGGTTACAGATAGAAGCTGAGGCTAAGAAACTTAAACTAGAAGCTGATAGGGAGGCTAAGAAACTTCAACTAGAAGCAGATAGGGAGGCTAAATAAATAGAAGCTGATAGGGAGGTAAACAAATAGAAGCTGAGGCTAAGAAACTTCAACTAGAAGCTGATATTGAGGCTAAACAAATAGAAGCTGATAGGGAGGCTAAACAAATAGACGCTAAGGAAAGGGAGGCTGGGAGAGAAGAATAGAGGTTGCAAAGGGAACACGAGTTAAGATTGAAAGAGCTGGAACTGTTACTGGTAATGGAAGTAGTCCAACTACCTCTGACGCTAGTGCAAGTCAAGTTCCCTCAAATGGAGCCATGAATTTCCACTTGGATCCATTTGTTAAGAAAGAAAATGAAATTGAGTCATATCTAAGTAGATATGAGAGGTTAGCCACTAACTGTGGCCTAGAGAAAGAGAAATCTCCATTAAGTTATCACAAGGGCTGAGAGGAGTTTCTTATGAAGTTTATGCCAAACTGGGGAAAGAAGACCAGGAGGATTATTACATCTTGAAGCAGGCATTACTGGTTCGATATGAAAAGAACTCAAAATTTTATAGGAAGAAATTTAGAACTGCTAAGCTACTTTCTGGAGAAACTTACCACCAATTCTCTGCCAGATTATAAACCTACTTGGAGAAGTGGACTACTCTGGGAAAAAGTCAAGACCTAAAAGAAATGGTCATGATGGAACAAGTGAGAGAGTCTATGACTCCAGACATGAGAAAATTTCTTATGGAACAAGGTGCAGAGAGATTGGGGGAGATTTTGACAGTTGCTGAGAGATATCAGGCAGCTCAGAAAGAGATAGCAAGAATTAGGAAGAAGCAGGTAGAAAATAGTAGGCCACCCCCAAACCAGGATGAGTTTGATAATAGGGACCAACAACACAGATACAAACTAGACTATGACAAACCCAGATTTTATCATAGAAACAGGAACCATCAGGTACAAGATAAGAAACCCTATAGACAGAGAGATAAGTGGGGCAAAATTTGCAAAATGAACAACCACAATATAATGGAATGTGGTAGGAAATTCCCTCCATATTACGCTGCATGCATGAGAACAGTGGACAAGGGTAGGAAGGAACTGACAGACAGTCAGATAGATCTCCATTATCCCCCACCTGTGAAGAAGTAACATGTAACGGCAATAAGATTATGTGCCTTTATGATTCAGGATTGGAATTTGACTCAGTCGTGAGTGCATCCTTAGTGAACTGTTGCGCTAAACTTGTCGCAACTTATTCTGACTATATATTCTGACTACGTATTCTGACCATGCATTCTGACTATATATTTAATTTTGTAATGCATGGGAAATAACTCTTGTAATTGTAGTCACTTTTTTATTTCTACTAGTTGTCTAATCGTGTGACGATAGTTGCCGATAGTTTGTGTGAACGATTTTGAGTCATGTCCATATACGGAGCGCTCAGGTCGTCAGTTCTTAGAAACAGTTGGCAATCGCAATGTTTCAAGATGTCATTTCCTTTTAAGGTTCGAATCTTTAGTCGAACATCTTAGAACATTCTTCGTTCCGTATATTAGCTGAGCTGTATTCGATTCGCGTGTTCTGCGCATGTCCTAGTTTGTGTCATTGTTTGAATGATTTCCGCCCAGTTGACTCTTGGCAGATTTTGCTTGTGAGCAGGACGAAGTTTTTTTGTGCTGGCGTCCTTGCTGATATTATTCAGGAAAGAGTCCTCATCGTTGTTGTTCCTTTTGAGATGATATATCTCTATGTTATTCCAAGTGCCTGGAGGCCTATGTGATTTAATTCCTGATGAACAGGTAATTGAATTTTGCTGAGTAACTTTATCGCCATCTTTTGATGTTGACATTTTTGCCTAGCCTGCCTTATTGAAGAGTCTATGATATGACAAGTTTGCTCAGCTCACGATCCACTTATATTGTCATGCATCGATTGATGCCTGTCCTAAGGACCATTTGCTTCCTGAACTTTATTGATGGATCTAGGTTTGATACCTTTGTTGTTTAAGGAACATAGAGGACGATAATATGACGCTCAGAAGACATGCCTGTCTTGTTGAGGTCGAATATAGGAGACTAGATTTAATCTCCCATTTGATATCTACTAGCTATGATGGAAAGGGAAAGCTTACCACCTGACTACATGCACAGCTGTTTATGATATCCTAAGAAGGCATATAATGTACCATTATTATTGATGCTGTCTGCTGTTCCTGCTGTATTGACTACGTCGATGATGTAATGACTATTGTTCTATACCAGTGATGTTACTGCATAATTATCTTCATGTATCTCGTCGTTGTGGCGTATAATATATGTTACCAACAACATCACTTGCTGTTCAGCGATTTATTGACTTTATACGTTTATGAATTGATGTGACGTCCCTATCTGATACTTGACTTCATAAACACGTCACACATAAACCAGACCACGACACCATAAGATCTTGCCTCATCATCCCTGGTGTCCGAGGGCGATAACCCTCCATGTTGAGTGGTGCTACTACCAAGACACATCAACACTTTATAGCTCCACATCAACATATCCAGTAGAGTACTGCTACACACCTCTAAATAGACACTCTACATATTGGTGGCCAGTCCAAAGGCATTCGATAAGCCCACCACATCTCAACATTGATTTGGTGAGCAGATTCGGGGTCCCTTACCCACTACATTCAACACTACAAGTCAACAAACTACAAGACATCAACAAAGAATTTTGAAACTACTCGGCATTGCCCGGTAAATGTGGAATTACATCTTTTTGCCATAAGCAAGAAATTTGACAGTACCCGGCGTTGTTACATATTGCCGGATATCACAGACTGTTGCTGTCTTTAACTCAAGTGAAGCCAGTCGCTGCTGTCAAGGTGCCAAGTTGCTGTCGTTGTATGAAGGTCAAGTGCCGGTTGTTTCGAGTTCGTTTTCAGAAGGCCAAGTACCGAATTCAAACATATTTACTATAGGATTCAGAAGGACAAGTGCCGAAACAACACTACATTCTATATATCAGAAGCTCAAGTACCATCGTCTTGACAGTTTTGGAACAGTTCAGATGTACCATCATCGTTGGATCTTCATTCCTTAGGACGCTGATTGTCATCTGTTTTTTCTGCTGGGCTGACGTTGGATTACCATAAGTTAAGTGGCCTGTTTTGTTTGTGAACTGTGCTCTTATACTTCTACTGAGTCTTCTGTGTTTCATCTCATTCTTTTGTTATATGTTATATGTTTATATGTTATTTGTATATTTATATTTATATGTTTATGTGTCTGCGGGTTTCGGTTGGGCGGTGTCTCCCTTAGATCATACCACGTCATAGAGGTTGTCTATCGTGAGCGTTTTCTATAGGGTGTGCAAATTTCCGATACTGGAATTTGCAAAGCGACTTCTGTTGCTATTTTTTGTTAGTTGTGATGACATGTGTTAGTATTGTTTTCGTTATTTTTCTGCATTCTTTAGTTCTGTTTTGATTTGTTTGTATTTGCTAGCCTACTCTTTTCTATTGTTTAGTTTCATACACCATTTTTGTTTATACACTGTGGTGTCTTGTATTTGTATTATCTTCTCGCAGATATCATCACATTTTTTGTGATATTTCTTTAATTTTCGCTTTATTTTTTGTTGATTTCTGCGAATGTTTTCGTATAGTTGCTAAATCTTTGTTATTGTTTACATTGTATTGTTTACAGTGTAATATTTACATTGTTATTGTTTACATTGTGATTGTGTTTACATAGTCATTGGTTACACTTATAGTAGTTAATTCACATTTGATAGTGGGTTATGCTTATGCATTACTACTACACTGATGATTAATAAATGATGAATAATATTACTTACGGTAATTAATTCAGATTGGATAATGGATTATGCTGATGCACCACTACTATACTGATGATAAATAAATGATGAATAGTATTGTGCACTATTGAATGGGAAGTGCACCTATGATCAAGGGTTGATTGATGATATTTCAAAAAGGTCTATACACAAGGTCTTTGATTTAAGACTTGTTTCCCACAGAGATTGGGATGATAATATGGTGTTGTGAGTAAGCAAGTGCTGATTTAAGACTTGTTATAATTAAATTTGAAATAAGATAATTAATTATTTCAGGTTGTGGACTCATATTATTACTCATCATGTCTACACTTGAATACTTTATTGAGCAGGGTAAATCGCTTGGGAAGACTGGTGATAAGTTAGAAGAATTTGCAACTACTCAATATGATAAAGCATTAAAAATGGAAGCTGAACAAAAGAAACTGCAGATGCAAGTTGATGAAAAGAGATACCAAATGGAAATGGAAAAACAAAAAAGAGAAGCAGAAGCTGAAGAGAAGAGACTACAGATTGAGTCTGAAAATAAAAGACTTGAAAAAGAAGCTGACAATAAAAGACTTGAAAAAGAGGCTGAAAATAAAAGATTAGAAAAACAAGCTGAGGCTGAAGAAAAAAAGTTACAAAGAGAAGCAGAGATTGAAAATAAAAAAACTTGAAAGGGAAGCTGAAGAAAGGAAGTTCTGCAGGTTTATCATTTGTCCAAAATACTTAGAGGTGATGCTTTGAGTATGTTAAGTATGGTAGATGAGCCTGACAAGAACAACTATGAGGTTGTCAGGGCTATATTGTTAAAGAAATACCAACTTGACGAAGACGGCTATCGTCTTCAATTTAAAAATATGTTGCCAGAAACTGGAATGCAATTCTCTGAATTCATTTCAAAGATACGTCTTACTTTTTCACGTTGGGTGGAGCTGTCTAAGACAGAAAAAACTTATGAAGGACTTATGGACTTAATACTTAGAGACAAAGTCATGTCTTCTGTCAATGAGTCTTTCCTTGCTTTCCTTCATGAACGTAAACCTAAAACAATAAAAAAAAATGGAAGATTTCTGTTGCCAGTATATAACTGCGCATCCTCACGTAACCATTGGTAACTCTAAAATAAAAGAAGGTCTGCCAGTTGCTTCGGCAGCACCTTATGGTCAAAACTCTAGTCATAGATTCCAACAAAATTTTGATAGGAAAAGTAACCGTAGTTACGGTCAAAATTATGGAAATCAATTTCAGGGTGATTCTTCTTCGAAGAATTGGAGACGAGCTGACAGTCCTCGTTACTTCCAACCTAATAATTTTAGGCATTTCAGAAGAGGATATGGTAACAGAGGCTTTTCCTCGCGTAGACCTCAAAACCAAACAAATAGATGTTCACATCAATGTGGACATGATAATAATCACGGAAACTGTAGTTCAAAACAGGATAACGGTTATAATAGAGATTCTAATAACTTCAGAGATAATAATAACTCTGATAACTTCAGAGGTAATAACAGTCGCGGTAGATCTCAATACAAAAAAAGAGATATCAGCAGGCTAACTCTGTTCAACAAGAATCTCAGGGAGCTTGTAATCAGGTTTCTGATAATAAAACCTCTGACGCTGTCACTTGCTCCGCTTTTGACTTTGGGAGAGCAAACAAATGCCCCCAATGCAGTACTCTGTTCGAACCGACTACAATATCGACTTTGAGTTGTGGTCACCCTCTCCCCGCTCTTCCTGCTTCGGTTGCGCATGACGGGAGAGGTTCTCAAAACCTACATAAGGGTCTTGTTAATAATACTCCGGTCTCACTACTTTTCGATTCCGGATGCACCACTATTGGTGTTAGACAATCACTTGTAGAACCATCCTGTGCTACAGGAAAGGTTATCAAATGTGTCACATTTGGCGGCACTCTAGAGAAATATCCTACTGCTGTAATTCACATTGGCACTCCTTTCTTTACTGGAGATGTGCATGCTTGTCTCTTACCTAATCCTATTGCGGACCTTATTATTGGTCGTATTCACGGAGTTAGGGAATGTACCCCCACAGCAGATTGCTGCTTGGGAAGATAATAACATGCAAGCTACAAATGCAGTAGTTACAAGAGCACAAGCTCTACAAACACCACAAACTTCGTTGAATAATGATAATGAAGTTCATAGCCAAGATAGTACCTTGGTTATTTCTCGTGACTCGTTCATAAAATTACAAGAAGACGATCCT
>JAMPIV010015603.1:0-52289 GCA_024509875.1 Oreohelix idahoensis
GCAAGTGTCACTCGGGTTATATCAGGAAAATTGTGTATTGGATTATAAAAGTTAATTTCTAGATCAAACAGCAAATCACCTATGCATTCAATGTGATTTCTTTATATATGGATTTTTTCGCGTATTCACAGTGCGTAAAACTAAGATATAACTTTATTAATAGTTTGTGTTTGCAGTGCAGATACAGTTCTTTTCTCTCATGAACAAACTGAAAAAAACAATTAGGTCTATGAAAGATGCACGAGGTTCGAACCTACATAACTGTCTTTTTGCCGTTGTATGCTTTGTGGACAGTATTTCACACAACTTCGCGCTTACATAAAAGGGACCAGGATTCCGAGATGGTCGCATAGCTGAAAGTTCTATGAGTTAGACTATACTATAGAAATACTGAATTTCTGTCCGGATTAGTCCGTGTCTTTGTAGCTTGCCAGAATGTTACCATAAGGCCAAACCTGGCTAGCACGGACGTCGTGTACTCCATGTCTGTGATAAGTCTGTCGGACTGGGCTTCTGGTGTGGGGATAATCCGAGGGTCAGCACTTTACCTGCACATTACCTTGCTCTTCTAAGTCGGATTGTTGGTAAAGCTAATTCTCAATAACGCTTGCTCGTGTTTATACCGGAGACCAAAGAGAAATTTGTCATACTAATGTAAAATTATCAAATAGAACATGAAGCATGTGTGTAGAAAAATAAATAAAGGTAAAATAACAGGAATTATTAAGGCACAAAACAGTAGGACACCAGACATCAGAAAAAAGAAATGTAAATGACAGTCTCATCGAGAACTCAAAACCAGGGTCTATAAAAAACAAACCAGACCACGTTATTCTAAACTTTTTTGGTCCGCGGCCCCCCTGGAACTGTTGCTATTAAGCACCTGCGGCTCCTCTCTCTATACTATATATTCCATTTTTTTCTCAAACGGGTGGCGGGGGTGGTACCGCCCCCTGGGGGGCGTTTTTCAAGATTTCTGGGGGAGTTTCTGATGGGTCGCAACGATTGGGGGTAGCTACTTCCATTCAGGGGTGGGGGGTGGATGGATGGGGGCGATGTGTACCTTGTTTATGAAGAATCAATATGGTAACAAATTACAATGGGATATTCTCCTTCTGCAAAGCTTGTTAACACAACATTTTTTTATTTGCCCTGTGTCCGCATGGAGTTTTATCAAAGGATTCCAAACGAAAAAATTTAGTACCACTGGGATGTTACCATTGTCAGGAGACAGTAGGCGGGGAATTAGTGTTCCATCAACACTCGAACAATCGTTCTGCCTCTCGACGAAAACCAAGCTTAACCTGTTAATACCCTAAGGAGAGGACTTAAATATTCATAATTGAAGATATAGATCCCCATCAAGGCCAGCTCCTTGACGTGGAGATGGGGCTCAAGTACAAGCCATCAGCGGCTGAAAAATCACAAGTACTGGCCAGGCCCTCCTAGACTCGAGCAGACCACAGTCTGCCCCAAGCAATTCAAGTGTGCTGAAGACGGAGGGCAACGCAGCCAAGTAGGCGCACACACATCAATTCAGGATGTCCACGCACATGCGCTATGGGAAGTGATGCCTATATTCTGCAAAAAGTTATGGCCACTAGCCCTGGGACGGACACCCAGGCAGGGCACATTGCCTGGGACCCTCTGCCTCGGAAGGTGCCCAAACCCCAACAACTGTGGGTCCTTCACAATTGCCCCCGTAGGAGCCATGAGGCATGGAGAATAGAGCTACTGCCCCGCTGCAAAACCCACTGGCCCAGAGAAACAACACTGGAAGCAAATACTATATGTACCATCTGTATTATCTTTCAAAAGACAGTGAATGGTTTTTACAAGGAAAACAACATTGCAGATATTGACATATATAATTCAAGCGAACGAAAGAAGATGATGAAGAAGACAGATATAATTATTCAGATCAATTAGGCGCTATAAATATGATATGATTATGAAAGTTAATAGAGTAGTAAGAACTAATTTTATTACTCTTTTGCTCCGACAATTTGTAATTCAAGGATTAATGAACTGTGGTGTATATATTTCCGTACTTAAAAACATATTTAATATAACTATGCTTTTATAAATGTGCTTTTCTTCTTCTTTATATTATAAGAAAGATAACTCATGAACTGCATTGCTTTTTTAAAATAATGTTGGGAAAATATTGTTTTATATTTGTGGTATACACATAAAGAGCAAGGGGGGTGCGTCGGTGTTAAAAGGATGGGGGCTTTTTAAAAAATTAGTGTCCCAAAGGGGGCGTTGATATATCAGGGTTGAGTAACACTGATATATTATATATAAGCCAATTTGTTATACCCACAAAGATATTAAACTGGACTGCTGAATGTGCATATTTTACATCTGAACCAATTGGGGAGGGGGGGGGGGGGGGGGGGGGGTAAATAAGTTAGTTCGGGCACAACAAAATAATTTAAGACTGTATTTATTTTGTAAATGAAAACTAAACTAATTTAATCACTTACGTTTTATGAACCTTTATTACTAGTAAACAAAGTCAAATGAGGAAAGATGAGATTGCTTCTTCATCATCAGTTCTTCAATGCTGGGCACAATTTTGGAATTTGCGATTCGAATCTCCTGCTCGGTCGTTCATCGCGTCTGTATTTTGTTTTGATGGCGGCCAATGCAGGAAATCCCTGTCTCACACAAGTGGTTGTTGCAAATGGATCAAAATCGCCAGGGCCTTGCTGCCTACTTCTGTATATTCATGGGTCACCAAAGCTCATACTAAGGTAGCGATGAAGGAATCAAACTTCGTTTTCAGGTGGAGTCGATGAAATTTCAAATAAGCTGTTCTTGCTCTCTATTCGTGAGTGTAGATGCGAGTTCTGTACTGTGAAGGGATTTTGGATCCAGGTGTGTTGGTCAGTCTCTTTGAAAAGTACTTGCCTAAAGTAAACATGAGCTGTGTTAGTTGTCTACAAACTGCAGGCCTTCAGTTCTTCACTCAGCTCCAAGTCATTGTCTTATAAACAGGTGTGCAGAGATAGGAAAGCAGTAATTTCGTCTTTCTGTCTAACCTTTCCTTCCGCAATAGGAATTTTTTTCTGAAGCACGAAATTCTATCTGTCAGCTGCAGGAATATGGGTCTCAGTACCTTGAAGGGACAAATTTTAAGTAGTTCAGTTTTTCGAAGACATCACAAAGATATGCAAGCTTCAAAACAAAGTCGTTGTCCACGAACGTTTCCGAACTAGAATGCTTTATCTTCGACAAATAACAATAAAGCTCATTCTGAGTTCTATACACCTTTTGATGACATTTTCCGCATGAAAGCCAGCGGAGTTGCAATAATAAAATAGCGAAGTGTGTTCAGCTCCCTTGTAGATGCACATTTGCTCAAAACACCTGCACTTTAGTGGCCGCGTTTTAATGACATTTACTACGTCGATTACCGCATTGACGGACTTCATTAGGGCAAGGGCTGATGTTTTTGGATGCCCGTGCTCCTGTGATTGATGCAAATGAGTCCAGACACAGAAAGCAGCCTAGCCATTGAACGACTCCGATCAGTGATACACTTCACATTTTCTCCAGTTAATGTTGTTTTCTTCCCCTAAATGAATCCAGTATTTCAAAGAGGTCTGCCTGCTTTTGTTCCAGATTTGATGCTTTTTGCAGAAAAAGAAGATCTCAAAGAATTATAGTCATCTATAATTCGTAACCATAACAGATTTGATACGCATCATTGCATATCTGTAACTTTATCTAGCTGAATAGCGATAACATTTTGAGTTTTTTAAATCAACTGGGCATGAACATCGTCAGCCATCTCAATTATTCGACGACTAATTAGTGCTATCTGACAAAGCACACTCAGCAATTGCTTGGCGGCAGGACGTCACCTATCATAGTAGGACACCATGTCCACAGCTGCAGGTAAGATAAGGTCTTCCGCAATGGTTGTGTGGTTTATTGCTCTTTGTCTACGTGGTAAGGCAACTTTGTATAGATGAAGGAAGAGCCTTTGAAGGCAATCGTAGTTTGTTTAGTGGAACGTTTGCGTATTTGTCTGTCATTCTTTTAACTTGCGAGAAAAGTACCCAAGGTGGTCGGTTCACCAAACTTGCCCATGAACTGATTCCAAATGTCGTCTCATTTTATTGGGAAGCATACTTTCACTGGCCAGAACTTTAAAACAAATGACCCACTGTGGGCGTTTCTTCATTTCCAACAGTAGTGCACGCGTAAAACCCGTAGTGCAGGTAACTGGTCGTCATACTTCCTGATGTTTTTCGTTCTCCGTTCGTCTTTAGAACTGCACGACCGCCTCAGAAAATATATCGTTTTGCACATTAATTAAAAATTTTATCCATACTGCTGAAAATCAGAGACAATTGCACAACTCAATTTAAAAACTAACTGCATTGGGACAAAAAACTACGTCCAAACTACAAAACGCAAGACCAGAATGATTTTAAATTATTGTGACACGTGGTACGACTCGATGCCATTCTACAAAACAGTGACGTAATTGTAATAACAAGCCAGCCTGGCTAGAGGTCAACTAGCATACAGTCTTCATAAACAGAGTCGGCTTGGACGATCGCTGTTGGTTCTCTCATCTCTTAACTCCAGCATCCGCCATGATGACATCAGAGTAATGATCAGCTAGTTCGTAAACATAGACCTGCTCTGGAGTTAGTTTTATGGGGCATTTGTTCAATATCCACACGTCTTAACGGTACCTAATGACAAGTATTGGTACATGTAATAATACTTCGGCGCAAACATGTCGTCCTACGAAGATCTATATTTATTGATGGACCTTGGCTCATAATATCGAGCCCAACACTTTTCCCAAGCCACCGCGACGCCCTTAGCCGAGGGCCGCGACGCCCTTAGCCGAGGGCCGCGAAGCCCCTGGGAGCCGCGACGCACAGTTTGAAAACCTCTGGACTATACAAATGGTGCCATCGCCTCGCTGCATACTGAGTCGTGCAAGGGCCCACAGCCAATTTTGCACCCACTATTATTTCTTTTCTGTCGCCTAGTCTCCCCCTTCTTTCTGTCTTATTAGTGCCTGCTACTTACTTATATTTATTTATCATAATTTTGCGTGTTTCATCCCGTGAACAAAGTGCAGCTGTAATTATGATTGTGCGTATTTCTTCTAGTGCACAAAGTGAAGTAGGCAAGATGAAGCGGAGTACGTTAGAAGAATGTTCCTGAGAGGACGTTATTTTCGGAATCAGTGAAAAGGAATTAATGAAGAAAAGAGAGCTAATAATCTGACCGCCGACGCTGAAACGAATAATTTACAAGATGTCATAATTCTCATCAGTGGCGTCACTAAAAGGGGGGAGGGGGGCGCGGATCGCAACGGGTGACACCATCAGAGGGGGTGACGTCAAGGCTTTCCGATCTTGCGATATTTATCAATAAAAAAGTGAGTTGGCAAAAGTATGATTTTGATGAAGTGATTCACAAGTTCGCAGATTTTGAAGCCCAGAAAAGGGAAAGCTGATTTAGTCGAGATGTTCACTAAGTGCTGAAAATGCTTGTGTATTTGTTTTTCCTGTTTATTTATTTTTTTGTGTGGGTACTAATACATTTATGAGTATTATTTCCATATGGATTTGTTCTACAACTTCTACATTTATTTAGGCCGCTATTGACTATGCAAGCCTAATCCATTAATGTATCTCATGTAACGGTAAAAAGTTTTAACGTTAAAATGAACATAATTTTGATAATAGATACGTTTTTAACTTCGAATTCTATTTGATTTCTTACCAAAGTTTTTCACTTTAAACAACCACACGATACTAAGTAAATGTAAATACATGTTTAGGCTGTTCGTATGATATGTGTAATTTGAAGGTGTAATTTTTAATTTTTTGCTAGTTATTTAGGTCAACTACTACTGCCATTACATTCAGATGATAGACGGGATATTACGAAGTAACATTGAGTACAAAAAACATTACTAAAGGATTCTGTATGGTTCTGTACGGAGGAGTCCTTCGGGGTGACCACATGAGTTACCCGCACTGGGTGACACCACCCTAGTGACGCCACTATTCTCCTTTAATACTATATTAAAACTGAGAACCATAACTACGGTTAGCCCCTTGCATGAAGCCTTAACCAAAACATGTATGTGCTTCTGTAGTGGTTGTCTCTGCCCCGTAGTAAATTCTCTTACTTTGCAGAGGTCACCAGCCTAATCACAACAAAACTAATCACCTAAAGATCGCCCGAGGAAGCGGTGAATTTGATTGTTGTTTCAACGGGAGCCCACCGAAAAGCAAACAATAGTTTACTAGCTGTACTGCCTACTTCAATATTAAACTAACAAGGAACAAGATCAAAGAAAAAACCTCTACTATAACAGGACTAGTTGAACCGCCTTTTTTTTTTTTTTTTTGGGTTTGTTTTGGGCATAACGAGAGACACAAAAATAAAGCGGGTCAGCGCTCTAGTGAGTTTTGGTTTGAAAAAAAAAATTATAATATTGCTGGCTTTGCAAGGTAGCAGTTGTTATGGGAGCAAATATGTAGCCAATAATTATGCTAGCGCCTTCAATAGATTATATCTAACATTTGGAAATTACGATCATTGAATATAAATACCAAGCTTCGTCTGTTTAATTCAAATGTTATCTCAGTGTTAACATACGGCTGTGAGAGTTGGAAAATAACAAAATCATTGGAGAACAAGCTGAATACATTCGAGAACAAATGTCTTAGAAAACTCATGAACATCAGTTGGAAAGAATTCAAGACTAATCGACAAATAAGAGAAGACTCTAGGCAGAAATATGTCTCCGACTATATAAGGAAAAGACGATGGTCATATATCGGTCATGTCCTACGAATGCAAAACAACAGAATACCACTACAGGCGCTCACTTGGGTTCCTGAGGGTAAGAGGAAAAAAGGAAGACCAAAAGAAACACTCAGAAGAACAATAATAAGAGAAGGAAGAACGTTGGGCCTAACTAATGTGCAAGAGCTAAGAGGAGTGGCGTCACAACGAACAACCTGGAGAGCACTGGTTTCTGCCTTATGCGCCGTGTTTGGTGCTTAAAGAATTTATTATTATTATTATTGATAAAATACCAGCTATTATTTTTTCTGGAAAATTTTTGCCTCGTGTTGTCCTAAATTAAAACTTAAGGCTCTCTTTTGGAGATGAAATGTGAAACTTTAACTCTAAAACCGGGGATGTCTGAATCGTACGTTTTCAAAGTGTGCGATCTTAAAAATAATTATTAAAAAAAAAAAAATAATTAAGAAAAGATGTTCCCGCACGTAACTTCGGAAGGAAGCAGGGGGTCGGATTACATGAACAAACAACTTTAAGGAAATCAGTCTGGTGTCATCATGCCCCGGAAACTTAAGTTGCCTTTATTATACTTTATTTGTTCATTTTTTTCCTTTTCGTTTTCAGCGCACTCATTTACTGCAGTTTCTTTCTTTCTTTCAAGCAAATTTTTTTCAAAGCTGCCTCTATTCTCGTCATCTCATCTCCATTCTCTCTTCCCAGTTTCCTAAGAACTCGTGTGACACTGTCCGTATATTTGCATGACTCGTTGTTTATTTTAACGCCTACTCATCATCATCCTTAAACCTCAAAAGCAGCATAGGTATTTAACACACACACACACACACACACACTCCCTCTCTCTCTCTCTCTCTCTCTCTCTCTCTATATATATATATATATATATATATATATATATATATATATATATATATATATATATATATATAGACCCTTGCTCTATATAGAGTGAAGAATAAAAAGAGAAAAAAAAGCAGAGGCTTTATAACAGGTGTCGCCTTAGTATAAATCTTTAAAGTAGCATTATTTTCACATGTTATTCCTGTTGTTTTTTTACCATTATTTTATAGTTTACAATCGACTTACAGTTATTTTATGTGAACGGCAAAGGGAGAGGGGAAGCAGAATATAAATAAAACATGACAAAATCACTCAAGGGGCCTTTACAATAACGTAAATATACTTCATAAAAGATGTCTTGAATTTTTACGACGATTTATTTAAGAGAAAGGCGCCAGTGATGTTTGCCCTCTGGCTTCCCCGCTCTGCTACCAAAACGCCAACTTTCTTTTCTAGTGCACCATTACAGAACGACAACGAGGTCCTTCCATGAGAACGAGGTCAGCGTATAAAGCGAGCTGATTGGTTAACGTGGGACTCATTCAGTTAGTAGAACTTCTAGTATAGTTATACCGAAAAAAAAACCGAACTTTCCAACATTTTAGACTTCTTTGATGCTAACGATTCATAATCAACATAACATCGTTGGCTTCCTAATTCGTACTACATGTCTTAAACTAACAGCAGTTGCTCCCTGATTCGTGTTAAGAAGCAACAGATGTTCCTTCAGTTTGTTTTATTTTCGTTCCTCGTCTAAGTATACAAAATTATCGCAGCAGTCAGGTACATTTTTTCCCCACAATGAAAGCAACTACACGTCGTGTTCTTGTTTCATTTTAAGATAAATATATTTTGTTAACTTAAAGGTATAAAAAGGTAAAGGTTGTCTCATATGGGCCGTTCACAAATTACGCAACGCAAAGAAAAAAACAAAGGGGGGGGGGGGGGTTGCCGAGATGTTACGCTTTGTTGGTGGGGGGAGGGGGAAGGTTGTCTGAAATGTGGGTTTTTGTACATGTTACGGGGGGGGGGGGGGGGAGGTCTGAAGTGTGGGTCTTTGTACATGTTACGAGGGGGGGGGGAGGGGAAGAAAGAGGTGGGGGGGGGGCTGAAAATCTAGAGTGGATTTCCAATATTTTCTGTCTATTGCCACATTGGTACACTCAGTGGTCAAATCGGAATGAAGTTCGCCGAACGCTCAGCAGTGAATATGTGTATAATATGTGTATTTTCGTACCATTTAGAGTTAGTATTAGGGTTAGGATTAGGGTTAACCTTAATCCTAACCCTAATCCTAACCCTAACTCTATGTCAACTCCTCTAATTTCTGCTGTGGATTTAACACTGACGCTAATTTAATACTTGGCTCATTATCTAAGGATACGACCACAACATGAAATGGTTGACACAGGAAGATAACACTTTCTATAGGAATTCACTTTTTAATCAAGCACTACACACAGTATAGCCACACACGGCTGAAACAATATGGAATACATAAAAAACTGCCCGAGAAACTTCTCGAAGTAATATATCAAAATACTCCTAACAAATGACAGTATAACAGTATACAAACTTAGTGCTGAACAATCGCTCACTATGGCGGACTGGAAACTACACAATGGAAAAACCAATCCACTGGCAACTATACCCGAAGGCCTGACAATAATATCACTGGACACTAAATCACTCCAGAATTATAATTATGTCCACTAGACTAAATCACTACAGACTATGTCCACTAGACTAAATCATTACAGACTATGTCCACTAGACTAAATCACTACAGACTATGTCCACTAGACTAAATCACTACAGACTATGTCCACTAGACTAAATCACTACAGACTATGTCCACTAGACTAAATCACTACGGACTATGTCCACTAGACTAAATCACTACGGACTATGTCCACTAGACTAAATCACTACGGACTATGTCCACTAGACTAAATCACTACAGA
The DNA here is from genome assembly GCA_024509875.1 of Oreohelix idahoensis. Classification (NCBI taxonomy): domain Eukaryota; kingdom Metazoa; phylum Mollusca; class Gastropoda; order Stylommatophora; family Oreohelicidae; genus Oreohelix; species Oreohelix idahoensis. Next base: position 9,621 of record JAMPIV010015603.1, read on the forward strand.
CTATGTCCACTAGACTAAATCACTACGGACTATGTCCACTAGACTAAATCACTACAGACTATGTCCACTAGACTAAATCACTACAGACTATGTCCACTAGACTAAATCACTACAGACTATGTTCACTAGACTAAATCACTACAGACTATGTCCACTAGACTAAATCACTACAGACTATGTCCACTAGACTAAATCACTACAGACTATGTCCACTAGACTAAATCACTACAGACTATGTTCACTAGACTAGATCACTACAGACTATGTCCACTAGACTAAATCACTACAGACTATGTTCACTAGACTAAATCACTACAGACTATGTCCACTAGACTAAATCACTACAGACTATGTCCACTAGACTAAATCACTACAGACTATGTTCACTAGACTAAATCACTACAGACTATGTCCACTAGACTAAATCACTACAGACTATGTCCACTAGACTAAATCACTACAGACTATGTCCACTAGACTAAATCACTACAGACTATGTTCACTAGACTAGATCACTACAGACTATGTCTACTAGACTAAATCACTACAGACTATGTTCACTAGACTAAATCACTACAGACTATGTTCACTAGACTAAATCACTACAGACTATGTCCACTAGACTAAATCACTACAGACTATGTCCACTAGACTAAATCACTACAGACTATGTTCACTAGACTAGATCACTACAGACTATATCCACTAGACTAAATCACTACAGACTATGTCCACTAGACTAAATCACTACAGACTATGTTCACTAGACTAGATCACTACAGACTATGTCCACTAGACTAAATCACTACAGACTATGTCCACTAGACTAAATCACTACAGACTATGTCCACTAGACTAAATCACTACAGACTATGTCCACTAGACTAAATCACTACAGACTATGTTCACTAGACTAAATCACTACAGACTATGTTCACTAGACTAAATCACTACAGACTATGTCCACTAGACTAAATCACTACAGACTATGTTCACTAGACTAGATCACTACAGACTATGTCCACTAGACTAAATCACTACAGACTATGTTCACTAGACTAGATCACTACAGACTATGTTCCACAATCATTGAAAAGGGAACCACCAACAATGTCCGTCCCTCTCTGACAAGGGCCCAGCGTCAACTGTCTCTTTCGCGCCTTTCCATTTTCACTTCCGGTGTCGCCAGACTAACCAGTTTTTCAAAAGGTTATCACCGTTGCCAAAACTCGCTGATAACGATGTCACCAATCTATTTTTCTAAATATGCCGTGACACTCTAAATGGTACGAAAATACACATTATACACATATTCACTGCTGAGCGTTCGGCGAACTTCATTCCGATATTTTAGTTAACTAATCTCTCTTCCTAGACGGATATGTTTACTACAAACGTGAATATTCCCCCCGTGTAGTTCTTGGGGCGTCTCTGAAGAGACAAAGAAAGTATAGGATTACTACACCCTCAGCAATGTTGTACAAGGCGACTTATATGAGGTTTGTGCACGGGAGCTGGCATCATCATCATGTAAAAAATATTACCACAGAAACCACTACCGCAAAAGCATGTGACTGCTTGGTGCAGGCCTTCTGCAAGGGCGCCAGCTACAATTATGGCCCCATGCTTCCTAGGGAGCACAAAAGAAAATGATGACGGGTGAATATCTCCTTCCCATCTACACAGCTGTTGTCTATTTGCCCAACATCAACATTTAGGTGCATTGTGGTTTTAAATAAATTGTTCTGTTTGCGCTGCGCCCCAGATATTTTGATTATGAGTTCATAAATCGCCTTCAGCTCCCCAAAGAGCATAGGCCTTCAACAAAGTATACCAAGTCCCGTGCCATCAGCTCAAGGTCTTTCCATGTCTTTATCATGCCTGTCACAGAATTATTGGGTTGATCTCTTTTTCTCTACGGCAGTATTTAGTTGCATTTTTTCTGTGTACTAAATTTCTGTGGGCGGCCCTTGTCTTTTCATTCTATCAAGCAGATATTTTGTACTTTCAAATCATCTTACAATCCTCTCAGCGATAAGTCTTCATTTCTGTTTGTTTAACCGTTCATCCCTGCTGGAAAAAGAGACTGATGAGATAATATTAACTGACAATCATGTTGGAAAATTTCGGGTGTGCCCGACATCAGGCTACAGAGTAGCACTAAAATCGCCCAGCGAATTTGTTTAATCGCCGATAAGTCACATGTACCTTCCTCGACCAGATTGGTAAACGAAGAGTTTTGTTTGCGCAATCGACGGGTAGTTAGATTACTCGCCTGCGCGACATATTTATGGACAGACAAGAATGAACTAATCGTTTCCGGTACACCTTGTTACAAAGACATTACTTTATATGAAAGTAATATGTTGTATTTGAGAAAAACATTTCCGAGAGAGGATCGGATGTTTTCATTCCATATTTGGGAGACATGACCTCTGCTGTAACGAGCAGAAATTTCCATGAGGAAATCCTCTTCGTTCGTCCTGAAAAGGACGTTGGTTGCGTTGTGTCCGTTTACAGCGAAGCTGCGATATTTGCGCCTCTCGGCCGACACATCCGACTTCAGCATGGCATTTTATGGGACCGGGTTTGCCTTCTCTCTTCGATCCCTACTCTCTCAGCCAGACTGCAGTGATGCGGCCTGTTTCCAGGACCACCACTTGGAGGTGGAGTAAGGTCTTGTCAGCTCTGGTTCGCTGACCCTGACGCAAGCAGTCAAACTATAAGTCGCTGACTGCATTCATTTTTCTTCTTGCGTCTTCGGTCCCCATGAGGAAATAATTTGAATTACCCCACAAAACACGCATGTTTTAAAAAACGATTGGTAGACATTCGGAATGAAGGCACAACACCCCTTCCGATTGGAGGCTTGCTTAACATTGTAACAAACAAATGCGGGGGAAGACAGGCAATATAACCTGACAAGTCAGCAAGAGTAGAACACTGTGAAAATCTACCTCGCGGCAAGAAGACACCCAGACCTTACCAGAGTTAAGACTAAAATCAGCCTTAATTTATCGGGCCGGACTTGTTTGAAATTCTTGAGGACTTAGGGGCCCAGATAAACACTACCATTTTTAACGAGGAAAACCAGAATCTGAAGGAACTGAAACATAAGTCAAAGTGGGAACGTATTACTAAAATAACAACACCTCAGACCAAGTGTAAAAGGCTACAAGTGACTTTATTTCTCTGAGCCAGCAGTCTGTGAGCTTAAAGATTGGCGTAAGTTGCACATTTTGAATTCTATATTTTTTCATTATTGACATGTGAACTAATACGTGAATATTAATATGTAAAAATTGCTAGTGGATGTCAAATCATTTGAGGCTGGCAACCTCAGCAAATAAAATGATGATGTTATGAACCACCACTGCCAGGGCTGGTGACTGCTTTATTGCGAGTTTCTTATAAAGAACCGACCAGCTTTGATGTTACTCCCTGATTCTACATGGAACGTGCTGCAACTCTTAATCTTGATCAGTAACGTGAGCAATCCAGTCACCTATCTGCGAAGAACCAAAACACCAGCGGTAGCAGAAACCTCATTGGTAGCTAAGTAGTCAAAAAAAAGCTGCCAAGGGAAACTTCCCCTTATATAATTCCCCATTAACATCATATGATGATGATCAATGTTTGTTAAAGAATATTCAATTTTTAATAACTGTTAAAACATAAGTGATTATTAAATTTGTTATTTATATCTATCCGAATTTAAAGTTTATTTAATAATTTTGAATGTGTTGTATCCGTATGTCTCAGACAATTTCTTAAAAACACTAAATCAGAGCTACCAAATAATAATAAGAGGAAATTCGCTGAATTAACTCGGGGGTGGGGGACGGTGTGGGGGGGGGGGGGGGTTGAACAAGCTATTATAAGATTACATAATCCTTCACAAAAGTTGTCGGCAGATCCTAGAGTTAACGTGCTCAGCAAATGCAGCATTGTTATCGCTTTTCAGAATATCTTGTGAAAACCCCCTGGACGTAGAAGCATCATTATCCTTCTATCTACAACTCTGCCAAGAGTAATCTTATACAAAGGTAGACACCTTTGAAGACCCACATCAGTTACTCTAAGTTTTGGCCACTGTTGGACCACTACTGCAGAGCTAAGGGGAGGCAACTTGTGACAATGCCCTTCATGTCTGTCTCCAGCTCTCTTCTCCGTGCGCTTCTTGGCCTCCCGCTTCTTCACTTACCCTGGGGACTCCATAAAAAGTAATGCTATCAACAGGTTTCCTCAATGCGTGTGTCCTATCCATCTCCATCGTCTTCTTCTCATTCATTGTTCCAGTGACACTTGTCAAGTTCTTGTCATCTGTTTCACATTAGTGACCTTGTCATCTGTTTCACATTAGTGACCTTTTCATCTGTTTCACATTAGTGACCTTGTCATCTGTTTCACATTAGTGACCTTGTCATCTGTTTCACATTAGTGACCTTGTCATCTGTTTCACATTAGTAACCTTGTCATCTGTTTCACATTAGTGACCTTGTCATCTGTTTCACATTAGTGACCTTGTCATACATTTTTCACATTAGTGACCTTGTCATCTGTTTCACATTAGTAACCTTGTCATCTGTTTCACATTAGTGACCTTGTCATCTGTTTCACATTAGTGACCTTGTCATCTGTTTCACATTAGTAACCTTGTCATCTGTTTCACATTAGTAACCTTGTCATACCACTTTAATCCTTCTATTATATGCAGGCAACCATTTATAAAAGTCTGTAGCTTTTTGATTATTGGGTTTTCATAAATAGTCGTGTTCAAATCTCTATGTTAAAGTTTACTACAACTGTGTGAGAGCTCGATTGTGTGAGAGCTCGGTTGTGTGAGAGCTCGATTGTGTGAGAGCTCGATTGTGTGAGAGCTCGATTGGGCAAGCAGTTAGCGCTTATTCCTCTGGAAGCGTAGTTACCAGGTTCCAGAATCCTGCATCACCTTTCAGTCTAACCAGTTGTAAATGGGTACACATTCTGCTCTTGAGTTAAGGTAAGCAATGGCAGCGAAAAAAGTAACTGCCCCACCCCCCATAAAACTGGAACTAAAAACAAGGCAAAGGTAGTCCCCATATCAGATAACGCCGTAGGGGGAGTGAAGTGTTAGAGACTTCAATATACTAGGTTCAGCATCGAAAGATGGGGTGACCAGTTCCATTCCTCGCTGCCTTTTCCTTCCCTAAGGCAGGTGCAAAGTCAGGTATCCATTTACAGCTGGGTAGACTGAAGCGTGTCGATACCGTGACTCGAACCCGCCACCTTTGCCGCAAAAGACTAGTGCTCTAACCACTCTGCCAATCGAACGCTCAAAACTGGAACTAGAGTGGTTTAAATCGGAACTAGTATGGTGACGTCTCTAACATTTTATCCCCTATTGTAGTATCTGCTATGGGATACTTTCACCTTTTTTTTTTTTTTACTTTTACCTGTTTATCCCCACCATCGATTCCACCTATCCAACTTTCTCAAGTAAAGATCTGTTTGCTAAGTTTTTGTCAAGAGATGAGGTAAAAACCAAAAAAAAAAAAAAAAAAACTACAGAAGTTTCCAGACAATGAACGTCGAGTAGCGGCTTTTTCGAGTATTGTCAGGAAAAAAAAACAAAATCGACCTACCGCGTGCTGGCAGGTTCAGTGCCGCGGTTTTAATATGACAAAGTTTAAACCAAAAAAAAACCAAAAAAAAAAAAAAAAACGGAGAAGCTACAATCCACGGAACAATCATTTTGGAGGGAAAGCCAGCGGATTTAGGAGTAATGTGCAAACAAGAAAAATAAAATGTAGTCCTATAGCAGATAAGCTGTAGAGGAGGGAAGTGCTAGAGACTTCACCATACAAGGTATAGCTTTATGAGGTGTAGTGACAATTTCCGTTCCTCGCTGCCTTTGTCTTTCCTAACTTAAAAGCACAGTCGTATACCTATTTACTGCTAGGTAAACTGGAGCATGACGCTGCCAGGGTTCGATCCAGAAACCTGGTAACTTCGCCGCGTAAGCAAAACGCTCTAACTGTTTAGCCATTTGTGCGTTCAATGGGTAAAAGAGATGAGATTTAAGACCTGTTGACTTTGGAACTCCGACGGACGGATGCAGAAAACAAATTTTAAGAACAAGTATTTCACGAGAAGTCTTGTCATTGGTCTCGGCTCTCTAAAATGGTCAGTGTTTGATATGACCACTACCCTGGCAAAATTTATAAAATTTAGGAAAGTCTACCGGCCACACAAAAATGGACATGGGCAATGACTACAACCCACAAAAGCCAGATCTAAACCTCAGAAATGAGGTATCTGAGGAAGGTGGTTGAAGTAATGAGAAGAGACATGGTCCGCAACCAGACGATATGCCAAGGCCTAAAATCCCACCCCCTGCAGACCCAAGTAGAACAGTCCCAACTAAGATGGTTTGGCCATGTCTGCAGAATGGGAGAAGATCGGCTACCACGACAAGCATGGGAAACAAAGAACCAGGGATCCAGACCCCCAGGACGACCCAGAGTCCGCTGGGAGGACAACATTAGACAATCTTTGAAGGACCGAGGACTAGAATGGAACAAGGCCGGGAGGAAGACAGCCGATAGGATAGTCTGGCGCTCTCTCTTCCAAACCTCTACACCTCACGGTAGAAGGGGAACGACTAAGTAAGTATGGTAATATAAACATACTAGTTCACATGTTAGTAATGAAAATATAGAATGTAGAATGTAAAATGACAACTTACGCCAATCCTGGCTCACAGACTTTTTGCTCAGATGAATGAAGTTAAGGCACTAGCCGATGCCTTTTTACACGTGTACTTGGGGTCGTTAATTTTAACTTTAATTCCCTCTCTGACTCCGTGTGTTCAGTTTCCTCAGATATTCCGGATTTCCTTGTTTAAAATGATAGAGATTTTTTGGCTGTTTTGTAAGTCCTCATAAATACTCAAATAAAAGGTCCGGTCTGATAAAATGGAATTCAGAATACTAGGCTTCACTCTGGCAAGGTCTGGTTGTGTCGTCTTGGCAAGCGATCTTCACAGTGTCTTAACACTGAAACGTGTCAGGTTATATTCACTTTCCTCCCCCGCATCTGTTTGTTATGAAGCTAAGTAAAAGCTCCAATCATTTCAAACATGCTGGTTTGGGGGGAGGGCGATTTCAAAATATTCCTGACTTGGAAAAATGTTGAACGTAATCTAGGGGTCAAGTCTTCCGTATATGGCATGATAATATCCGATCTCTGGCAGGCAAACTCACCAACACATCTGTAAACTCACACGACAATGTGTTTCATGTGTAACAAATTATTACTATCTAAAGTAATCTTGTCATAACAAGTCGGACAAGAATCGATTAGGTCATCCTTGTCTGTCCAAAATGTGTCACTCAGACAAGCAATCTCTTATCTGTTGCATACCCTGGCCTTATCAGCATTAGACAAATACACTGGCGATTTTTATTGTTAATCGGTAGCGGCCAAGGTTGGGTACGCGAGAATCCCCAACAAGCATGTCGTTGATATTATCTCTATCGGTCCTTGCAAAGCTCTAGGGAAGGGATGGGTAACAAACAGACATGGACGACTTATCTCTGCGAGGAGTGAAAGAATGTAGATACAAAATATCTGCTACAGTGCACAGAGAAAGAAAAGGGTGAGACTCGGAATAAATCGTAATAAAATCAGTACAAAAATGTAACTGATTACTCCCGCAGTGAAAGAATGATCGGAAAGAGGTCGTCCCAAAATCCATTTTGTGACACATGATCATTTTACATTTTCGTTCCCTATGAAGCATGGAGCCACAATTTCAGTTGAATCCTCATGCAGAAGCCTGCACAAAGGATTCATATACTCTTGTAGAGATAAGTTCTGTAGCAATTTGTTTTACATGATCAGGCTGCCATGCACAGCCTAATATTAGTCGGCTTGTAAGACATGCCTGAGAAAGTGTAGACGTACGGTGCATAATATACATTATTCTGACGTGAATCTGTAATGTTCTTGCAGCAATACTTTGTGATATCGCTTTGCAGATTTCATTGGTATGTTAATGTTTTGATTTGTCATTTTATGAGTCCAAGATGTCGCGGGCATTACTCTTCAGAATTATTTGAAAGTAGTCGTATTCTTCTATATTTAGACTTTTGTTTGGGTCTAACCAGGCATTTGTGCCTCTAGCTCGCCTTAGCCCGACAACCACGGTGTTGTGTGTTGCGGGTCGCACTAATGACCCGTCATCGAAGCATCATTTTTGGTGATGCCTAGATGGCAGGGAGGACAGTGTGATTATCTTGCATAGCTAGGCGGGGTTGTCTCACGGAGGGTCCTGGGTTCGAGTCCTGGGTAAGCCACTCACGTCAGTTGTTTTTCTGTTGTCTAGTGTTCTACTTCTTTATTTCTTACGAGTGCTTGAAAACATACCTTTATGTTTGTCTAATATTTATTTATCGTTTTTATTTGTTTTGTTCCATTTTTTTTTATTCTTTTTTTACTAACGCCCGCTAATACTCGAGGCGAAATCTCAGGTTAATATGTCTAACCTGAGACTGATTTTACGTGAGCATCCTTTTTTCCCAATATACTGACAGGTGTCCTCTCGCCATTTTTGCAGATACTCACCGATTTCGGAGGTACCCATTAATGCAATCAACATGTATCCGCAGAGTGTGTCCTAACCATTGTCAGTGCTCCCTTCTCATCTCTTGTTACACGGCACTTGTCTGGGTGTTGTCATCAAATCTACGTTGGTGATCGTTTCAATCCTTCTATTCTACGCAAGCTCCCAGGCCAAACACAGGTCTTCAATAAATACGCCAAGTCTTTCTGTCCTATGCCATCCGGTCAAGATCTTTCTGTGTCTTCTTTATTCCCTTCAAGCCTTGTGTAATTCCAGTTCCATGTGTTTTTAGTTATTTAGTCCTCTCTTCGGTTTTCCTCCATGCAAATTTCAAATTCATGTCGACAAAGTATTTTAAAGGTTTCTTTCCTCCCAGCAAGTTAATTAAAATTTTCTCCTACAATTTCTTTTTTTTTTTTTTCTACTTAACAAACATTCATGGAAGTGGTCACACAAAGCATTTCAGGATGGTCTACATGTAGTGCTAGAAAAAAATAAAATAAATAACAAGTCCATATGGTCTCATTCTTAATGAAGGGAAATAACCTATCCAGTCCTCTCTACCTACGGCAAAGGATAAAAATGTACAAGTGGGTAAAACCACTCTAAGGACTCAGTTACCACCGAGATGTATGGATAATTGAGATTTCCGCAAACCTTTTGATGTTGAGAATATCAAAGAATACCACTTGCCTTTATACGAACCACGAGACTGGAGTGAGCATCTTTGTCTTCAACACAAGAAAGAAGCTGAAACTTCAACCGTCTAGTTGTTTGGTTTGGTTTGGTTTGGTTTGGTTTGGTTTTAAGGACTATCTTCATTGCACACGGACAACTCCATCAGTGTCCTGATCTCCTCCCTTAGATCACACAAGGAGAATCTCCGCACAGTGCACGAACTCCGTAGCACCGGCGAGAACCACAATGTGTGTATTTAGGAATCACACATTCTATAAATATATTTGGTGGGTAGGTTTCTAATGTTTTACAATTTTCCAGGGTAGAGCGGCCTTGTGGCCTACTCTTTACGATTGTCATGGCTTGCCTCCCCTTAGCTCTGCAGTAGTGGTTCAACAGTGGCTAAAACTCAAGAGTAACTGATGTGGGTCTTCAAAGGTGTCTACATTTGCACAAGATTACTCTTGGTAGCGTTGTAGATAGAAGGATAATGATGCTTCTACCTCCAGGTAGTCTTCATAAGGTATTCAGAAAAGCGAGAACAATGATGCACTGGCTGAGCACGTTAACTCTAGTTCTGCCGTCAACTTTTGTGAAGGATTATGTAATATAATTTTAGCTCGTACAAGCCCCCAGCTGAGCTAATTCATCGAATGTCCTGTTGTTATTATTATTTAACTCTGTTTTAGTGTATTTTAAGAAATAGCCTGAGACGTACGGTTGTAGTACATTCAAAATGATTAAATCAACTTTAGATTTCTCTTTATACAAGTAGCGAATTTAGTAATCAATTATGTCCTAACAGTTATAAAAATGAATAATTGTTTAGAAAAAGTATTCATCACAGTGTGATGTTATGGTTTTCGAAAATGGACAGTTTACTTGGTAGCTTCAAAGTTTTACTTAGCTGCCAATAGTTGTTTCTGCTCCCGCCGATGTTTGGGTCTTTTCAGATAGATGACTGGATCACTCGTGTCCCTGGTCAAGATTTAAGAGTTGCAGCACGTTCCTAGTAGAATCAGGGAGAAACTGCAAAGCTGGTCCCGCGTCTCCAAGACCCGTATGATGGTGGTATTTAGCGTCGACTTCAGGCCACTTATACCCTCACTTGTTCCAGATATAGTGCCCTCAACTGGTACCACTAACTAGTATGGCAAAAGAAGAGAAACGAATACCCTCTGAGTATTGAGTTTCCCGACATACTTATGCGCCCCCCCCCCTTTTTCATTCCACCATCCCATCTATCTCAGAACTTTTACCCTCGCTGAGAATTAATATTAATCTCATTGGGCGAAACTCTATCTTTACATTTAAAATGAATAGTTTTGTATTTAACTTTAGTTGAAAATGTTAACAATATAGTTTGAATATGTTTACATTTACATCGGTTAAAAAGGTTGTAAACTTTCATTACAGTTAGAGTGAATATGTTTTACATTTACACTGGTTGAAAAGGTTGAAACTTTCTTTACATTTAGAGTGAATATGTTTTACATTTACACTGCTTGAAAATGTTAATAATGTAACAAGTATGTACATCATTTCTTTCACCATTCCCTTCCTGCTCCATATGGAACTTGGGACTACCTCTGCTTTTGGTTCTTTATAAGAAACTCACAATAAAGCAGTCACCAGCCATGGCAGTGGTGGTACATGAAACCATCATTCTATATGCTGAGGTTGCCAGCCTCAATGACTTGGACATCCACTAGCACTTTTCACGTATTAATATTTACATGTCAATTTATACGTATTAGTTCACATGTTAATAATGAAAAAATATAGAATCTTTAGGCTCACTGACTGCTGGCTCAGAGAAATAAAGGCACTTGTAGAGGCCTCTTACACTTGGTCTGTGATGTTGTTACTTTAGCAATAAGTTCCCACTTTGACTTGTGTTTCAGTTCCCTCAGATTCCGGTGTTCCGTGTTAAAATGGTAGCGTGTTCCTGGGCTCTAAGTCCTCAATACGCTCCAACAGATCCGGTCTGGTACTATTCTTAACTCTGGCAAGGTCTGGTTGCCTTCAAGGCGCGAGTGAATTTCCACAGTGCTTTCAACCAACTGAAGTGTCAGGTTATATTACCCCTCTCGTTCCTGGCACGGGTTGTTTACTGTTAGAACAGGCCCCAATCAGAAATATAGTTATTTTTACATCTCGAGTGCCGGCCAATAATTTCAAACATACGTGTTTAGGATGTGGTAATTCAAAATACTTCCACTAGGAAATTTCTGTGCATTAATGACAAGGTCATGTCTTCCAAACATGGAATGAAAACATCCGATCACTCTCTCGGCAATGTTTACAAATAAGATATTACTTTCATCTAAAGTAATGTCTTTGTAACAAGGTGTACATGAAATGATTTTGTCATTCGTCTCCGCCGAGTGCATGCCGACAGGTCGATAATTTATCGCGGGGCACTCATAGGTAAACATGACACGCGCTCACTATACGAATATTGACCGGGCCCATCTTGGTTTTACCTGCGTTTTAATCTTAGCAAAACTGAGAAGCGCAAAGCAAACGTGATCAATTGTCACTGAAAGGAGAGTAAAAATTTATAAAGAAAATAGCTACTATCTGCTTGATAGCAGAGAGAAAAAATAGGCCGACCATGGAAATTGCGAGTGATTTAGTACACACAAAAATGTAATTAAATACTGCCGGAGAGGAAAGGAGATCGACCCAATATTATGTGACAACGATTTCCAACTGCCGTGGGATTTTTAACGCATGCAACGTGCACCCAGGACCTCCTATTTTTTCACTCTTATCCGAGAAGGCTAGGGGTCCGATCTCACTACCTATGAGACCAGGGGGGAGTATGACATCATTTTAGGACTACTGGTTCTGAAAAGAAAAAAAATTTCCATAAATTATATTCCCTCTACTGAAAATCGAACCCGGTACCTCTAGAATTCAAGGCGGACACCAAACCCGTCTAGTTGTAAAAGTATATTGTATCTTTTTAACCGAGCAGTGTCTCTTTATTTTTAAGGATGACTGGAAGTATGGAATTTATAATGTCCTGTTTTTATTTTTCAAATCCAGTCAACACTACTTTGGGGTCGTCCACACATGACGTCAGGCAATCTTTGCAGTATAGATAGATAAATAGATTGATAGATAGATAGATAGATAGATAGATAGATAGATAGATAGATAGATAGATAGATAGATAGATAGATAGATAGATAGATAGATAGATAGATAGATAGATAGATAGATAGATAGATAGATAGATAGATAGATAGATAGATAGATAGATAGATAGATAGATAGATAGATAGATAGATAGATAGATAGATAGATAGATAGATAGATAGATAGATAGATAGATAGATAGATAGATAAAGGATCCCGTTACATTTGCATACGTCTCTCTCTCTCTCTCTCTATATATATATATATATATTTATATTTATATTTATATATATATATATACACACACACACACACACACACACTATACATATTTAAAAGCAATTTAAAACAGTTAAAGGTTATAACAAGTATCCAATATTTCAGCTAAGGTTATAATTCCTATATATATATAAAATCCCTGCTTTTTTCTGTCAGTGCATAACGCTAAGGGATGCAACTTTGGTTGAAAGTTAGACATTAATTGTATTGTGTCCCTTATATGTACTCTCCCGAAAATAGTAACACTTACCAAAGAAGAATGCACAAATTACGGTGTGCACACAAATATATTTATAGAATGTGTGATCCTGTATACACACATTGGGATCTTCGTTGCTGCTACGTAGTTCGTGTACTGTGGTGATGCACAGTGATTTTAAAAAAAAAATACTTTTGAATAAGTAAAATTGCCGTTAGGTATTGGTGCTTTTAGAATTTAATTTCCGTCTTATCACGGGCTTTTACACTAGTATTATTATAAGTAGTCTACGAAAGAGTTGTTAACTATGGCATATCATAAAAGTAAACTTTAAGGATTCAGGTCACAAAATCTATTTTGCTCCGACATCATTTACGAAGGAAGCGAGCCTGACCCGTATTTATGTGTGTGACGTAACGATTGTTTTTTTTTTCGAACCCCCCGCTTCCTCCTATCGTCATACTTCGTTACAAAATGTTAGACCCCTCTCCCCCTTTATTTTCGCCTTCCCCCACACTGCATGACGTCATATATGGACGACTCCTTTTAACCGTGGTAGCTAATGTATTTTTACCGATGTCCCCATTGAGATTTCCAGTAACATTTACACCGCAGTTCTCATTCTGATGCCATTTGCTATGGACACTCGAGTCTCTTGCCTTGATGGTACTTTCGTTCGTTCACAGCCTTTTAACTCCACAAGAAGCATAGGACCTTGAACGAACTCATGTCACGTGCCATCTACTCCAAGTCTTCCTCATCCCTTTCATTTCTGTCTACAGCTCTCTTCTTCTTCCTGTGTTTTGTCAGTCTCAATCTACTTTCTTTACTCTGGGAATTCCGGAATAAGGACTGGCTTGTAATGCTATCAACACTCCTCAGAGGAGGCGCGCTGGTGTAGTGGTGACCAACCTGCGCTGGCGACCGGGTGACCCAGGATCAAACCCGGGCGAGGACATTTGAAGATTTTTCGTCGACCGGGATTTGGACTGGATTAATTCGAGCCCTGGCGAGACATTTCAAGAAGTTTCGTCGACCAGGGACTGGCGGCTCCTGAGCCGACCCAGCTCTAATGGGTACCTCCGAAATCGGCGAGTATCTGCCTGAATGGCGAGGGACACCTGTCTCTGTACAAGAAAAATGAGATACTCACGTAAAAATCAGTCTCAGGTTAGACATACTAACCTGAGATTTCGCCACGAGTAATAGCGGGCGTACGTAAAATAAAAAAAAAATATAAAAAAAAACTCTTCAGTGTGTGTCCCATCCATGGCCAATGTCTTTTTTTTCTTTCTCATTTCTTGTTCCACAAACACTTGTCCGGTTCCTGTCATCAGTTCTACATTGGTGATTCCGTCGTACGTTAGGGCATTTTATTTCCAGTCCATCTATTGATGTTTTCGCTCCCACTGATATTCGCTGTTTTCCTGTTATCTATTGGCCATTAAGATTTCTAACATACAGTTTTTAGCAGGGTTGTGGTATCGGAGCCATGGAGTCGGTCGATTATTAGTGGAGTCGGGGTCTGTAAAAAAAAATGTGCGGACACCGTATTTTGTGCAATATGACTAGTAAAAACTGAAGTCAGAATCGGAGTCGTGAGTCGAAGTCAGGCTTCTAAAATTTCAGGAGTCGAAGAATCTTTTGGCCGACTGCACAACCCTGGAGCCGCGGTAGTGCAGTGGTTAGTGCACTAGCTTCCTAGCTCGGTGGTCCATGGTTCAATCCCCAGTTGAGGTGGGATTTTTTAGACCGCAAACGGCTCCGTGGTCGACCCAGCCTCATGAATTGGGTCCCAGAGCAACTCTGGGAAGGTTAAGGCGGCCGGCGTGATGCTGACCACATCACCCCTAGTGTGCCGATGGTCATGAAAATATGAGCCAACACCATATTCCCAATATGCCTCAGTGGGCGTGTAACGGGATCCTTTGCCTTTTACCACAACACAGCTGTTATCTATTGATCTTTAATATTTCTCAGCATATAGTGTTTAGTATACCAAGACACTGCAGACATGTGCAGATGCTAAAGTGTTTGATCCTAACCCTTTTATGTTCATGTTCTACCTTCAGCGTCACACGACCACCATCAGGTCATGTTCACCATCTTGGTTCATTCTTTCTTCTCTTTGCCTCGAAAAAGTCGAGCCGCACAAGTTGTTCTCGTGCTGCGTGCGCGTGGCCCCGTGACCAGAAGTGAGCACGTGAAATATGATCGTCCCAGTGACGTGATCTGAGCTTGGCAGAAGAATTATTACCCGCTGGTCGTGTCGACAAGTCTCTTTGTATCTTCTAACCAGGTCCTGGCCTCGAAGGAGATGGCACCGACATGTTTAGAGATGATTTTCAACCTACATCGTATATGTATAATATGTAGAACTCGGGGTTGGGACAGGTGGGGTAGTGAGGTAAAGAAGGGATAGTGTGGGAAAAAAGGTGCGGTGCTTTTAGAGGAGCGTTTCATTAGATCAATGTTTCTCAGCCAGACCGTTCTCGACCTCCAGTAGATCTTACGTTGTGCGTTTAGGGGTCTGAGCAAGGCTGCGTGGAAAGATTGTGCTAGACTTCTGTCCACGAAGCACTATTTTTGTGGTGCCCAGTTGGCAGAGAGGACAGCAACGATTCGCTACCTTAACTAGGCGGTGGAGTCGTTTGGGAAGTCCTGGGTTAGATTCCCGGTAAGCCTATCACTACTGTTCTTTTTCTGTTGTCTAGTCTTCTACTTCTTTATTTTTCACTAGTGCCTGAAACATACCTTTGTGTATTATTTATCTATTTATTTACTGTTTACAGGCCTCGGGTTTCCCCTCCTTATTTGTTTAATTACGTAAGCGTACTTACGTGTATACGCTGGCGATGGATATTACACATATTGAGGAAACTTGTTAGCAATTCAAGACAGTCTTTCTTCTGCAATGTTCTGGGTAAGAGAAGTGGCTGGAAACAGAAAAGCACACGGAGAAGAGAACTGGAAACTTAAATTACAGAATGAAGAAGATATTGGCAGATGGTACAGGACAGGAGGACTTGTTGAAGGCATATTCTACCATGAGAACTGAAGGGTAAATGAATGAAATATATATATATATATATATATATATATATATATATATATATATATATATATATATATATATATATATATATATATATATATATATATATATATATATATATATATATATATATATATATAGGCATACCTCGCTTTATTGCGCTTCGTTTTATTGCGCTTCGCAGATATTGCGCTTTTTTTTCAAATTATTTATGTTCATTTATTAGAAAGTGCCTTCTTCTTCCGATAGATTTTGGCAAAAAGATTTAAGATTCGCTGAAGGCTCAGATGATGAAGATTAGCATTTTTTTTAGCAATAAAGTATTTTTAATTTTACAGTACATTGTTTTCTTTAGACCTAGCGCTATTGCGCACTTAATAGACACAGTGTAAACATGATTTTAGGCTTTTATATGCACTGGGAAGCCAAAAAAAAATGGATGTGACCCGCTTTATTGCGATATTCGCTTTATTGCGGTGGTCTGGAACCGAACCCGCACTATTTCCGAGGTATGACTGTTAAGTATATATATACTCGTATATATGTGTGTGTTTATGTGTGTATGTAACACTACTTTACTTTTCTGTATTTAAAATAGTGCACATTGAATTTCTGAAACGTTCACATTTTGAAATCTTCATCTTCTTCGTACACTCTCAGCCGTTATTTGAATATGTTCAAACAAAGGAGTGGTCAACTTGCGGCTATTTGTATTTCCTTAGAGCTTTTCCAGGAATGTGATTTCTCTGTTCCTCATATGTTGGGCATCTTTGAAGTAGACGTTCAGCAGTCATTTTATCGGTGCCACAGTTACACTTATCGGTAATTCCTATTTTTAGCTTGTTGAATAGATGGAATCCAAATCGGTTATGGCCAGGTGCGGAGTCTGAAGATTACCACTAGTTCTGTTCTGCTGAGCTGATAGTATGCATCATTTGTATGGTGGCCAGGATGCTTTCATTCCCATTTGTTCCAGTATCTGCTTCTGATAAAACTCTTTGCCTCTTTGAAAGTTATACTTGTTTCAGGCTGAGGTTGCTTTCCACCTTCCTATGCCAATCTGTCAGCCTCTTCATTGCCAGAGAGGTTGCAAAGAGATGGGATCCACTACTACAGTTCAACTTCTTTGAATCACTGACACAGTTTGTGGAGAAATAATCCTTTAATTTATAATATTCAATACGAGGACTTAATGGTAATTTCCTAAGTGTGCGCACTTCCACTAAGGCTGAGAACCACTGAACTAGAGCAATGAACATAGACACTAGCGGGCGCGCGGAGACAAAAAAAGGGTAAAACATGTACAGTGTATTTTCTTTGTTTTATGTTTATTAGAAGAGTTAGGGAGGTGGTGGGATAGACAGTGGTAAGTAGTGGAGGATGGGGGGAGAAAATGAGGACGCCTGCGTCAGCACTCGTGAGGATGCGGAAGTTAAGAATTATGGATGAAGGCTGGCACTGATGAGGGAGGATGATAGAGAAAAGGGTTTGGGGGAGGGGGGAAGGACCGGTGGCGTTGCTGACACGAGGATGTGAGAGTAAAACTGGAAAACCATGTTAGATAATGGCACCTGGGTGCAACTACGGATGCAATCATCACCATCACCACATCATCATCATCACCACCACCTCATCATCATCACTATCACTACCACCACCACCTCATCATCACTATCACTACCACCACATCATCAGCATTACCATCACTACCACCACAACCACATCATCATCACCATCACTACCACCACCACCACATCATCATCACCATCACTACCACCACCACCACATCATCATCACCATCACTACCACCACCACATCATCATCATCACCATCACTACCACCACAACCACATCATCATCATCATTTTCCTTTTTGCACTATATGGATCATGTAGCCACCAATGTAGTTGGTCACCTTACAGGAAGTCTGCACAAAACTGTCACGTGCCCTTACAGCCGTGGTATCTGTATCTATTAGTTTTACATAATAAGGTTGGGACAGGGCCGGATTAAACCATTAAGCACAATAAGCGCACCAAGGGAAGGGGGAGGGCACCACAGAATTTTCCTCTCTACCTATCATGCCCTTAACCTTCATCTCTTTCAGTGTCACAGTCGTCTTTAGTCGAATTTTTTATAATTTTCAGTACCTGCCGTGTTCGACTTTAATGCAAATTGTCAAAAAAAAAAAAATGTTTTTCTTTGGTATAGTGAGTGACTGAAAGTGTTAGACATAGACCTAGAGTTCAGTATGTTTGCCTGTCTTACCAACGTTTTTCTGTATGAATTTCAGTGGAGTCTGACCTGGAAGAAAATTGAATTTTAAGTCTCTTCAGCATTTATTGAGTCTTAATGTCCAATCAGTTACGCAATGGAAGCGCCCGGGGGACGACCATTCGGGGGAGTGGGGGGGGGGGGAGCTGTGCTTAGGGCATCAGTTGTCCTTAATCCGGCCCTGGGTTGGGGGTATAATTATCATCATCATCATTTTACTGTATGCTCCTCATGGAGCTTGTAGCTACTGCTGCATTTGGTCGTCTATGCAAGAAGCCTGCACCAAGCATTCACATGCTCTAGCAGCAGGTGCCTTCTGTAGCGATGTTTTTTTTTTTACATTATGAGGTTGCCAGCCCCATGGAAACAAAGAGGGGGGGGGGGGGGGAATAATACTATCATATATATAAAATCCCAGCTTTTTCTGTCAGTACATAACGCTAAGGGATGCAACTTTGGTTGAAAGTTAGACATTAATTGTATTGTGTCCCTTATATGTACTCTCCCGAAAATAGTAACACTGACCAAAGAAAAGTGCGCAAATGACGGTGTTCCACAAAAATATATTTATAGAAAGTGTGATCCCGTATACACATATTGGGATCCTCACTGCTGCTGCATAGTTCGTGTACTATGGTGATGCACAGTGGTTTTTTTTAAAATACTTTTGAATAAGTAAAATTGCAGTTAAGTATTGCTGCTTTTGAATTTAATTCCCGTCTTATGACGGGCTTTTACACTAGCCTAAACAAAAATGTGCATAGAAATATTCCATAAACATTGTTAACATCTTTGTCGTTATAGTTATCTGCTTCTGCAGGCTCATCACTTAATGCTCTTCTTAAAATACCATGCCTGGTGGCCTTGGTGAACATGTCTCTCCACAACTTATGTCTCCAGTACTATTTATCAATTCTGTTGTTGATTTCTTTCCATACCTTGATGTCCAACTGTCAAATATCTTCTCTCTCTCTCTCTCTCTCTCTCTCTCTCTCTCTCTCTCTCTCTCTCTCTCTCTCTCTCTCTGTTGTCCTCTCAATCTTCACTGTTCATCATGACCATCATCATCATGTTTCTTTGCCCTCCTTATAGAGCATGGAGCTACGCTTGTAACTAACTAGCTCCCTTGCAGAACGGCTGCACCAAGCATTCACATGCAGCCATGGATTTTGTGGCAAATTTTTTAAAATGAAGTTGAACGGAAACAAACAAAAACACAAATAGTAATACGTCTTACTAAGAGAAAGGACAAGAAAAAACCTACGTTGCGGCCACAAGGCCTTCGTCAGGGAAAGACAAACAAAAGACAGAAGGGAAAGAAAGTGAGAATTAAGTGGAGAACATGAAACTATAGAAAAAAGAGAAAAATACTCCCAGATGTGTGTCACATGTTGGAGCAAAAATGTCCGCTACTGAACCGGAAACCGGAAGTAAATAGTACATTAAAAGCATAAATAAACAAATAATGAAAACAAGGACTGGAAAACCAAGTGAGGGAAAAGTAAACATGAAGTTGCCCGCTCCATGCATATCCTTATAATAGTCACCTTGTACGACATGCATGAGTGTGCTGTAGCTTTGTTCTTTCTTTGTCTCTTCAGAGACCCCCGGGAAAAAAAATGAAGGGACAATCTTTCCTTTGGTTTACTATATATTCCAGCTTTGCTCTTTTCATAACATGTCTGAAGAAAGTCGATTGCTTCCCTCTAAAATAATAATTAACTCCCTTTGCGCGGTAGTTTCTTTCAGTGTATCTTCATTACTATCTTTAGCTGTCCATGATATTCTTGCAGTCTTCTGTAAAAGCATTTCGGTTTGGCCTCCAGAGATTTTCGTATTTGTCTGCTAATTGTCCATGACTCACGACTTTCATGCATGAATGCTTGAAAGCCAGTTATTGTTGCGAAGTCGTTTAGAAAGCAGAAAAGTTTTATGGTAGTGTAACTTTAGCGAAACATGTCTTTAGTTTAACTCTTTACCATTGATATATGTCATTTGTTGACAAACGTTACTGGTAATTAATTTAAACTTACTTACTTACTTACTTACTTAGTCGTTCCCCTTCTACCGTGAGGTGTAGAGGTTTGGAAGAGAGAGCGCCATACCATTCTATCAGCTGTCTTCTTCCTGGCCTGGTTCCATTCTAGTCCTCGGTCCTTCAAAGATTGTCTAATGTTGTCCTCCCAGCGGACTCTGGGTCGTCCTGGAGGTCTGGATCCCTGGCTCTTTGTTTCCCATGCTTGTCTTGGTAGCCGATCTTCTCCCATTCTGCAGACATGGCCAAACCATCTTAGTTGGGACTGTTCTATTTGGGTCTGCAGCGGATGGGATTTTAGACCTTGACGGATCGTCTGGTTGCGGACCATGTCTCTTCTTGTTACTTCAACCACTTTCCTCAGATACCTCATTTCTGAGGTTTGGATCTGGCTTTTGTGGGTTGTAGTCATTGCCCACGACTCGCATCCATATGTCAAGACTGGGACATAGGTGGAGCGGTATACAGCCATCTTCGTTTTCTTACCAACCTCTTTCTTGCTGAGGAATCCACGATTTATGGCCTGAAAAAGTCTCCCAGCCGCTGCTTTTCGAGTGGCCAACTCTTCTTTGATGCCTCCCTTTCGGTCTATAATAGCTCCGAGATATTTAAAGTGGTCGACCTGCTCCAGGACCTGTTCTCCCAACTTAATCTGATGTTTTCTTTCTTCTCGTGATATCACCATGGATTTTGTTTTAGAGCTGCTTATGACCATCCCTCTCTTTCCAGCTCTTCCTTCCAGACTTGCAGGTTGGATTGGAGATGTGCCTCTGATTTAGCAATCAGGGCAACATCATCAGCAAATGCCAGCTCCGAAATATAGACCTGTCTCATCTTCCAGTACCCCACTGAATACTTTCTTGTTCTCTCCTTACATGCCTTGATGACATCGTCCATAAGGAGTACGAAGAGGTAAGGTGATAGGATATCACCTTGTCTTACACCAGTGGTGGTCCTGAACTCTTCTGACTTATGGTTTGCTGTCCTCACATAATTTCTGCAAGACTTGTAGAAGCTCTGTATAGCATGAATCAGAGGTGCTGGAATATTCTTCCTTGCCAAACAGTCCCAAAGTTTGCTCCAGGGGACCCTGTCAAACGCCTTTTCCAGATCTATGAAACAAAGATGGATCTCACTCTTATACTCAAGGGCCTTTTCACTCAGCTGTCTGAGTGTGAAGATTAGGTCTTGAGTACTTCGGTTTGCTCGGAATCCGCACTGGACCTCATCCAATTGTGGCTCAGCTAGGCGTCGGAGTCTCTGCTCTAGGATTCTAGAGTAGATTTTACCAGGGACACTGAGAAGGGATATGCCTCTATGGTTTCCACATTGTCGATTGTCACCCTTTTTGAAAATTGGTGTTATGATGGCAATCTCCCAATCCTTTGGTATGGTCTTGTTGCACCATGCTGCCTGTAGGACCTTTAAGAGTAATAGGTCGCCTGATGCTCCCATGTACTTAACCATTTCTGGTGTTATACCATCATGCCCTGCTGCTTTGCCCATCTTGATTTTCTCTAGTGCTGCCCTCAGTTCTTCCATCTTTATGAAATCTTCACCATCATTGGTTTTCTCTTCTGTGCTAGTGGTTATCATTTCTGATGCTTCACCATGCGCACCATCCAGGAGTTCTGAGAAATATTCTTTCCATCTTTCCATTACTTCCTTCGGGGCAGTAAGCAATTTGCCTTGCTTGTCCTTTATAAATTTGAGAGGGCATTGTTTTTCTTTCCTCATGTTCTTTAGGGTTGTAAAGTTTCTCTTCTTCTTTCCACTCTGTAAAGTGTCAGTCTGTATGCTCTGTAAGGAAGAGTGGTGTGTTGTTGAGATCAGGCATGCCCCCAGTCTACCCAGCTGTAAATGGGTAACTCACCCTAGTCCTGAGTTAGGGAAGGCAAAGGCTCCAGGGGAAGCAGGCCCTAAACTTGGTCACTCCAACCGACGCAGGATGGTGTATGTATGAAGTAGAAGTGTAGAGTGTGATTACCGCGAATGGTGTACTGTTCGTGTGCTGACCAATATAACCACTCATACACTTGTGTCTACAAGGCACCAATGCAGACTGCTGGAATCTTTGTTTACTCAATTTATTCAGACGTACACACTGGGACATACGAGTACATCATGGTATGTTGACATATCAATTTGTAGGTATACATAGCAGATTTGAAGTCATGACACATTCAGAAATAATGGGCAGTACATCAAAAGTTCAATTGTCATGATACATTATGGCCGCATCCCCCTATCTGACTAAACGCGTCAGTGAAGGCAGATCGATAAATAACTAAAGTTACTTGACGTCCATAGTTTGTAGCATATATTATGAAACCACGAAAGAGGGGGTTTCTAGCAAGATTGAGATCTCCCTGTCACTGTCCGATAATAGGATAAATAATCTGTTCTCTTGGCAGTGATCAAAACATATGATGACCGAAATCTAACATGGCCGCCTCCCTGAGTTGTCGTTCACTCATTCATAGGAAGGAGAATATAAGCCAGAGTTAATTTATAATGGGTATATAAATGATTTCATAAATGTTCCCATACAGCTCTACGGTGATCAGGTTAATTCACGTAGCCATAACCGCTGCAGGAAAGTCTGTCATCTTCGTCGATACAAAACACGACCCTAGCGATACGAAGCACAATGTTCCATCTAGGTCGAATCGACATGAGATCATCAATATAGGGTCTGGCAATACATGGAGTCCGAATTATACATTGTACCGTACCTTAGGAGAGTCTCTAACATAAACTATAGTAGAGATACCATCTCCTTTAGAAGAAAACCACTTCATGAATCATATTTCCTTAAGAATCTACCAGCCCTTTGAAAAGTGCGTACCCGCCATTATCACGGTACATCGGAACTCATCACGACTTGTCAAGACAACTCATACTTCCGCTAGACCGGAATAACAAGAATCTAGTCCCTCCTACCCATCCAAAATATACAATATAGGACTGATTCTACTTGTACTAATAATATGTAATACATATGAATTCAGGCCATAAACACAATAAGCAAATTAATATATTTTCTGGCCCTAAAAAATAAGTACAAACGTAAGCGCAATATCCTTGCGCCGGATCAATATCCAGAACGATTACTCCTATAATCAAAAGTGTGAATCAAACATGGATTCTCTCGCTTTTACCATAGACAGCATTTTCATACACAAATGAATGAATGTCTATATTTTTCCCATATTAAATAGCCATATCGATTTTTGTAATATGTGCGTCAAAATATGCACGCAACAGATTACCACACCCCTCGGGAAAAAAAAAATGGTACATTTTTTTTTGAAATCCATCTAGGAGCAACATACAATAGGCTCACAACGCACCAATACAATGCGCAGATGATAAGCATAAGTTTCATGACCTTAGAGAAAGTACTTCTCTAAGTATAAATATTTCCAGAGAGGTGTCACCAACGCATACTACAATATTAGCAATGACACAATTTCCACATTAGTTTATACATCAATTTCATCTAAGATATCTTAACATCATGATCATCAAAGACGAAAAACATTGAAAGATCAGCAGTGAATAAATATCAATGAACCGCTAAGTAGTGTTACAATCAATATATGATATATTACATATGTGTACACATTTCAACATAGAAACAACTGTATCAAAGTTGCATAACAGTTATGAATCATGTGGGCATCTAGACAAAATATCTGCCATCACATTTTCTGACCCACGGATAGCTCGCACCGAAAAATGAAATGGCTGTAGAGCAATCGCGTATCGCGTTGATCTCGCGCTCTTCAGATTTTTTACTCTGAATAGCCGTAAGAGCTTTCTGGTCAGTTTCCACAATGAAATGCGCGCCCAGAAGAAATCTTTGCAGTTTAAGGATTGACCAAACCATAGCCAATAATTCACGGTCTAGGACCGAGTAATTCTTCTCTGCGGCATTTAATTTCCGAGAAATATACATCACAGGATGCAGAGTTCCAGAGTACTCTTGCATTAGTGCCGCTCCAATCCCGGTGGATGAAGCGTCACTACGAAGAATAAATGTCTTATCCTTAGAAGGCAATACTAGGATAGGTGAAGTAGAAAACATAGTTTTAACCTTATCCAAAGAGGATTGACATTCTTGAGTCCAATGGACTACATTAGGAGACCCTTTCTTTAGCAAGGAAGAAAGAGGTGACATAATGGAGGACAGATTCGGGATGAATCGTCCATAAAATTGTATTAGACCTAAGAGACTTCGTACTTGCTTTTTAGTCTTAGGAATAGAAATGTTAAGTATCTTACTTGTATTATGGTCTTCTGTTTTTAGGAACCCATGACCAACACGGTGTCCTAAGAAAGATATTTCGCTAAAACCAATACATGCTTTCGATGGTTTCGCTGTCAGGTTATGCTCGCGTAAGATAGACAATAGTTCATTTATACCATTATAGTGATCGTTCCAAGTATCACTGAAAAGACAGATGTCATCAAGATACGCAATGACATCTGAGCGATGAGATAGGATTCGACGCATCATGCGTACAAATGTTGCAGGGGCGTTCATAAGACCGAAAGGCATGAAATTCCATTGGAATAGACCCCTAGGCGTCGAAAAAGCAGTAAACGGTTTGGCGTGTTCGGATAGTGGAACTTGCCAATATCCCTTAGACAAATCGAGTTTAGTAAAGAAGTGAGAATTCGATAGTCTCGTAAGTAGCTCTTCTAGTAAAGGCATAGGTTCAGCATCGAATTTAGTCACTTGATTCAATTTGCGATAATCCACGCAAAGACGTATGTTATTGTCTTTTTTCCGTACTATAACCATCGGCGAAGAATATGCTGATGTGGATGGTTCAATAATTTTTTTAACTCTATCATCTCATCTAACTCTTTCTCTACCTGTGCTTGAAAATGTATCGGGATAGGATACGGTCTGACTCTTATAGGACTATGGTCAGTAAGAATAATGTCATGTTGAATGACATCAGTTTGAGCAGGAATGTCAGTAAGGACATCCTGAAATTGTTCTAACATAGTAGAAACTTGTTTCTGCTCTCCTGGAGATAATTCTGGAGAAATTGCAACATCTTTCCATGATTCATTAGAGTGAAGAGGAATCATTGGAAAAGGTAAATTTACATCCGAGAAACTCGTTTCCTCATCCTGTATTACTGACAGAGATGAGTACTGTCCATGTTGGACTGGAAAATCGTCCGTTGCCTGGAAAACAGGTTGTAAATAATCAGGACGTTCATGGAATTCCGTGAGCATGTTGATGTGGAAGGTTTTACGCTTCCCGTCAATATCGACGATATAGTCAACATCGGAAACTTTTGATATTATATCGTACGGACCTTTCCAAGAAATGAGAAGTCTATTTTCCCTACAAGGTAGCAAGACAAATGCTTTGTCACCTGGACAAAGTTGACGCAAACATCTCTTTTTATTGGCAAATTCCCTTGCCTTCTGTTTCGCAAATTCAGAAGAAGCAGTTGCCAATTTGCATGCTTCAATAATCTTGTGTCTAAGTGCGATGACATATTCATAAGAGGATTTTGTGTCATCGACAATATTATCAGCAGTTATAAGATCATGAAGTAAGGACATAGGACCTCGCGGTTTCGCGCCAAAGCCAAGTTCAAAGGGAGAAAATCCTGTATGTTCGTTGGCGACCTCTCTATATGCAAAGAGAGCCGCGGGTAAAACCCTATCCCAATCCTGAGGATGATCTTCCGTTATCTTACCTAGTAGGTTTTTCAGAGTTCTATTCAAACGTTCCACCATCCCATTGGACATAGGATGATAAATACTACTCAGCGATCTCTCTATCTTCAGAGTCGACATTACTTGAGACATGGTATCCGATATGAGTTGGGTACCATGGTCGGATAATATTTCTGCTGGAAACCCCAGACGAGAAAATATTAACCAAAGAGCATCTGCGACATCAGCAGTAGTTATGCTCTTTAGAGGAACAGCCTCCGGCCAACGTGTGCACATATCAACACACGTCAAAATAAATTGGTGTCCTCTAGCAGACTTTATCTTAAATGGACCAATGATGTCTATCGCCATTTTTTGAAATGGCCGAATGGGAATGTCTGCAGCCTGAATAGGTGCATCATGGCGTGGACCTCTGGATTTAATCTCTTGACATACTTTACAAGATCGACAATAGATTCGTATGTCCTTATTCACAGCAGGCCAAAAGAAAGATTGAAGAACTCTAGCTTTAGTACGGGAAAAACCCATATGTCCAGCACATTGCGAATCATGAGCGTGCTGTAAGATTTTAACTCTCATATTTTTAGGCACAAGGATTTGAGAATGAATGGACTTAGCGGAGTCTTGTACCATACGTACAAGTACGCCATTCTTCATCGTAATCCAAGATTTACGATTAGTATCCTTATTCGGATCACCTTTTGTTGCCAGAGTAAAGAATTTCTTTAGAGTAGGATCATCTTCCTGCTGTTTGATAAAGGAATCGTGGGAAATCTCCAAGGGATCATCTTGGATCTGCGCATCATTATCTTCAGAATGTGAAGATTGTGGCATATTAAGAGCTTGAGCCCTAGTGATTACTGCATTAGCAGATTGCATATTAACATTTTCCCAATTAGAGATTTGCTGTGGAGTGCATTCTTTCACTCCATGAATGCGACCGATGATAAGATCAGCGATCGGATTCGGCAAGAGACATGCTTGCACCTCTCCTGTAAAGAAAGGCGTAGCAATATTGATAATGGCAGTGGAGTACTTCTCCAATGTGCCACCAAATGTTACACATTTGACTATATTGCCTGTAGCTCGAGAAGGATTTACGAGTGATTGCCTCACTCCAATGGTAGTGCACCCCGAATCGAAAAGAATTGATACCGGAGTACCATCTATTAGGCCCCTATTAAAGACAAGAGCACCCCTTCCATTATGCGCAATTGACGCATGGAGAGCGGGAAGCGGGTGACCGCAGCTTAAAGTAGAAACTGTGGTTGGATCGAATAATGTTTTGCATTGCGAACACTCAGATGCTCTAGCAAAATCGAAAGCGGAATTTGCTACACTGTTGGAGTCTTTTTTATCATTATTCTGATTATCGGTGTCGTGGAACTCCTGTTGTGCAGAGTTAGCCTGGTAATACGATTTACCATGTCTTTTGTGTTGTGATCTACCTCGGTTATAATTGTCTCTATAATTATTATTGCCTCTGTTATAACCCCTATTTGGGTTTGAATCATAATATTCATGATCATAATCATCATGCTCGTTATATTGAGTATCCCTGTAATATTGTTTCTTTTGTCTCCATGAAGCACTTGGGTAGTTCCTATAGCTACTCCCTTTCCGAGAATTTCTAACATTATGGGTACCCCTCGCGTGTCGAGGACTATCAGCCCGATTCCAGTTCTTCGAAGAAGAACCCTGATTTGAGTGGTTATCTTGGTTTTGATACTTATTCCAATTAACCTTTTTATCAAATTTATTTTTAGCTCCTTGGAATTTGTGTGAGTAATTCTGATTATATTCTGTTGCCGAAGCAACTGGCATACTCTCTTTAATGTTAGAGTTACTAAGAATCATGTCAGGGTGTGCCGTGGCATACTGGTCACAATATTCTTCCATTTGCTTTATTGTACCAGGTTTACGCTCATGTAAGAACTCTAGGAATGATTTATTTACAGAAGACATGACCTTGTCTCTTAGCAATAAATCCGTAAGACCATCAAATGTTTTCTCTGTTTTGGATAATTCAATCCATCGTGAAAGTGTAATTCGTGCTTTGAGATGAAATCTGAGAATTCTACACCTACCTCAGGTCTCATTGTTTTAAACAAAAGACGATAACCTTCTTCAGACAGCTGATATCTCTTTATCAAAGCTGCCCTAACAGCATCATAATTATCTTTGTCGGCCTCTTCAACAAAATATAACTTACTCAGAGACTCCCCTTTTAGATTTTCAGACAACTGATTCACATACTGTGATTTGTCAACATTATGAGATCGACAAGCCCGTTCAAATCTAGAAAGCCAAAATGTTATGTCATCACTGGTAGGGTTAAACGCTGGTACTTTGACCTTGTACACAAAGGGTTTACCATTACCACCAGATGCCTGATTAACATTACTCATACATGTCAATTTTAATTTCTCTAATTCAAACTCATGTTCTCTTATTGCTTTTCTCTCTTCAGCTTCTCTATCTAATCTTTTCTGTTCTGCAGCAGCAGCAGCTTCTAATTTTTTCTGTTCTGCAGCAGCAGCAACTTCTAATTTTTTCTGTTCTGCAGCAGCAGCAACTTCTAATTTTTTCTGTTCTGCAGCAACTTCTAATTTTTTCTGTTCTGCAGCAGCAGCAACTTCTAATTTTTTCTGTTCTGTAGCAACTTCTAATTTTTTCTGTTCTGCAGCAACTTCTAATTTTTTTCAGTCTTATCAAGAGATTTTCCTTGTGCAATGAAATAATCTAATGTAGACATATTGTCTTCTTAAATCAGAAACCTGAAAAAGTAAATAAATTACCCTATTTCACTTTAATGGGAGACAAGTCTATACCATAGACTTAGTCTTAGTCCAAACTTGTATGGTTTATAATAACCAATGATAACTTGAGTACCTGTGGACAACAATAACTGTATCTCAAATACTGTGGGAGACAAGCCTTACAAAGGTCTTGTATACCTCAATGTAATCAAAGATCACTTGAGTACCTGTGGAAAAAATATTTCCCTTTACCAATCACTTTGGGAGACAAGCCTTACAAAGGTCTTGTACATTTTGTTTTATAACAATAACAATCATAAAGTACTGATCTGTACTATACTATCAGTGTATACCACTATACGTCATATGTCAACTAAAGACATTACAAAGGACAAACAAGAAAAGACAATATGAACACATTTGCAGAGATCAAATTAAATTAAATAGGAGAAATGAAAAAAAATGATCACAGAAACCGTGATGATAACTGCCATAAGATAACAAGACAAATAACGCCACAGTGTATAAACATAAGGGTGTAAAAAAACTGAAATGAAAGGAAAGATGAGACCTACAATTATACAAACAAATCAAACAAAACTAAGGAACACAAAATTATTAACAAAAACAACGAAGAAAAGAACACCTCATCACAACTAACAGAAATAGCAGCAAATTGTTGCTAACAAATTTCCAATTAAGAAAATGTGTACCTATAGAATACTAGTACCAGACCAATGTCACTCGGCATACCTTGTACTAGTCACACAGAACATAAACTAATTTAATACATAACAAATAACATGTAAGCATAAATAGCATATAGCATACAATATAATTTATGTCATGAATGGAATGTGTTGCAGGTATAGTGTTGTAAAGCAGGCACAGTTTATTTTATTACTAATAACTTGCCACTTTATTCAGTAATAGATTTAATTTTAAACTATTACACTGTCAATTTTTCTCTGTTGAGCATATGAAGATCCAACGATGAACTATGCACTTTATGTTCAACAACACTGTGATTCTTCTGTACGTTGAGAAATGTCAACAATACTGCTCCAGATATTTTCTACACTTGATACCACTGTCCTGTGTAATACTGTCTGTACAGCGAAAAACTGTCAACAAGCGCTGACCTAGATACAGCATCCTATCGGTAATACAGGTCAAGCTGACATCGAC
The DNA here is from genome assembly GCA_024509875.1 of Oreohelix idahoensis. Lineage (NCBI taxonomy): Eukaryota > Metazoa > Mollusca > Gastropoda > Stylommatophora > Oreohelicidae > Oreohelix > Oreohelix idahoensis. The sequence goes on from JAMPIV010015603.1 coordinate 39,548, forward strand.
TGTATAGCTGTCCTACTGGTGTTGATGTGTTCAAACAAATGTTCTTTCAGCTGTAAACTGTGATTCTCAACACAAAACTGCGTAAGCTGGACCCAGGAATCTGGCTCGCCACTGTAAAGTTTCTCTTCTTCTTTCCACTCTGTAAAGTGTCAGTCTGTATGCTCTGTAAGGAAGAGTGGTGTGTTGTTGAGATCAGGCATGCCCCCAGTCTACCCAGCTGTAAATGGGTAACTCACCCTAGTCCTGAGTTAGGGAAGGCAAAGGCTCCAGGGGAAGCAGGCCCTAAACTTGGTCACTCCAACCGACGCAGGATGGTGTATGTATGAAGTAGAAGTGTAGAGTGTGATTACCGCGAATGGTGTACTGTTCGTGTGCTGACCAATATAACCACTCATACACTTGTGTCTACAAGGCACCAATGCAGACTGCTGGAATCTTTGTTTACTCAATTTATTCAGACGTACACACTGGGACATACGAGTACATCATGGTATGTTGACATATCAATTTGTAGGTATACATAGCAGATCTGAAGTCATGACACATTCAGAAATAATGGGCAGTACATCAAAAGTTCAATTGTCATGATACATTATGGCCGCATCCCCCTATCTGACTAAACGCGTCAGTGAAGGCAGATCGATAAATAACTAAAGTTACTTGACGTCCATAGTTTGTAGCATATATTATGAAACCACGAAAGAGGGGGTTTCTAGCAAGATTGAGATCTCCCTGTCACTGTCCGATAATAGGATAAATAATCTGTTCTCTTGGCAGTGATCAAAACATATGATGACCGAAATCTAACATGGCCGCCTCCCTGAGTTGTCGTTCACTCATTCATAGGAAGGAGAATATAAGCCAGAGTTAATTTATAATGGGTATATAAATGATTTCATAAATGTTTCCCATACAGCTCTACGGTGATCAGGTTAATTCACGTAGCCATAACCGCTGCAGGAAAGTCTGTCATCTTCGTCGATACAAAACACGACCCTAGCGATACGAAGCACAATGTTCCATCTAGGTCGAATCGACATGAGATCATCAATATAGGGTCTGGCAATACATGGAGTCCGAATTATACATTGTACCGTACCTTAGGAGAGTCTCTAACATAAACTATAGTAGAGATACCATCTCCTTTAGAAGAAAACCACTTCATGAATCATATTTCCTTAAGAATCTACCAGCCCTTTGAAAAGTGCGTACCCGCCATTATCACGGTACATCGGAACTCATCACGACTTGTCAAGACAACTCATACTTCCGCTAGACCGGAATAACAAGAATCTAGTCCCTCCTACCCATCCAAAATATACAATATAGGACTGATTCTACTTGTACTAATAATATGTAATACATATGAATTCAGGCCATAAACACAATAAGCAAATTAATATATTTTCTGGCCCTAAAAAATAAGTACAAACGTAAGCGCAATATCCTTGCGCCGGATCAATATCCAGAACGATTACTCCTATAATCAAAAGTGTGAATCAAACATGGATTCTCTCGCTTTTACCATAGACAGCATTTTCATACACAAATGAATGAATGTCTATATTTTTCCCATATTAAATAGCCATATCGATTTTTGTAATATGTGCGTCAAAATATGCACGCAACAGATTACCACACCCCTCGGGAAAAAAAAAAATGGTACTTTTTTTTTTTTGAAATACATCTAGGAGCAACATACAATAGGCTCACAACGCACCAATACAATGCGCAGATGATAAGCATAAGTTTTATGACCTTAGAGAAAGTACTTCTCTAAGTATAAATATTTCCAGAGAGGTGTCACCAACGCATACTACAATATTAGCAATGACACAATTTCCACATTAGTTTATACATCAATTTCATCTAAGATATCTTAACATCATGATCATCAAAGACGAAAAAAAAACATTGAAAGATCAGCGGTGAATAAATATCAATGAACCGCTAAGTAGTGTTACAATCAATATATGATATATTACATATGTGTACACATTTCAACATAGAAACAACTGTATCAAAGTTGCATAACAGTTATGAATCATGTGGGCATCTAGACAAAATATCTGCCATCACATTTTCTGACCCACGGATAGCTCGCACCGAAAAATGAAATGGCTGTAGAGCAATCGCGTATCGCGTTGATCTCGCGCTCTTCAGATTTTTACTCTGAATAGCCGTAAGAGCTTTCTGGTCAGTTTCCACAATGAAATGCGCGCCCAGAAGAAATCTTTGCAGTTTAAGGATTGACCAAACCATAGCCAATAATTCACGGTCTAGGACCGAGTAATTCTTCTCTGCGGCATTTAATTTCCGAGAAATATACATCACAGGATGCAGAGTTCCAGAGTACTCTTGCATTAGTGCCGCTCCAATCCCGGTGGATGAAGCGTCACTACGAAGAATAAATGTCTTATCCTTAGAAGGCAATACTAGGATAGGTGAAGTAGAAAACATAGTTTTAACCTTATCCAAAGAGGATTGACATTCTTGAGTCCAATGGACTACATTAGGAGACCCTTTCTTTAGCAAGGAAGAAAGAGGTGACATAATGGAGGACAGATTCGGGATGAATCGTCCATAAAATTGTATTAGACCTAAGAGACTTCGTACTTGCTTTTTAGTCTTAGGAATAGAAATGTTAAGTATCTTACTTGTATTATGGTCTTCTGTTTTTAGGAACCCATGACCAACACGGTGTCCTAAGAAAGATATTTCGCTAAAACCAATACATGCTTTCGATGGTTTCGCTGTCAGGTTATGCTCGCGTAAGATAGACAATAGTTCATTTATACCATTATAGTGATCGTTCCAAGTATCACTGAAAAGACAGATGTCATCAAGATACGCAATGACATCTGAGCGATGAGATAGGATTCGACGCATCATGCGTACAAATGTTGCAGGGGCGTTCATAAGACCGAAAGGCATGAAATTCCATTGGAATAGACCCCTAGGCGTCGAAAAAGCAGTAAACGGTTTGGCGTGTTCGGATAGTGGAACTTGCCAATATCCCTTAGACAAATCGAGTTTAGTAAAGAAGTGAGAATTCGATAGTCTCGTAAGTAGCTCTTCTAGTAAAGGCATAGGTTCAGCATCGAATTTAGTCACTTGATTCAATTTGCGATAATCCACGCAAAGACGTATGTTATTGTCTTTTTTCCGTACTATAACCATCGGCGAAGAATATGCTGATGTGGATGGTTCAATAATTTTTAACTCTATCATCTCATCTAACTCTTTCTCTACCTGTGCTTGAAAATGTATCGAGATAGGATACGGTCTGACTCTTATAGGACTATGGTCAGTAAGAATAATGTCATGTTGAATGACATCAGTTTGACCAGGAATGTCAGTAAGGACATCCTGAAATTGTTCTAACATAGTAGAAACTTGTTTCTGCTCTCCTGGAGATAATTCTGGAGAAATTGCAACATCTTTCCATGATTCATTAGAGTGAAGAGGAATCATTGGAAAAGGTAAATTTACATCCGAGAAACTCGTTTCCTCATCCTGTATTACTGACAGAGATGAGTACTGTCCATGTTGGACTGGAAAATCGTCCGTTGCCTGGAAAACAGGTTGTAAATAATCAGGACGTTCATGGAATTCCATGAGCATGTTGATGTGGAAGGTTTTACGCTTCCCGTCAATATCGACGATATAGTCAACATCGGAAACTTTTGATATTATATCGTACGGACCTTTCCAAGAAATGAGAAGTCTATTTTCCCTACAAGGTAGCAAGACAAATGCTTTGTCACCTGGACAAAGTTGACGCAAACATCTCTTTTTATTGGCAAATTCCCTTGCCTTCTGTTTCGCAAATTCAGAAGAAGCAGTTGCCAATTTGCATGCTTCAATAATCTTGTGTCTAAGTGCGATGACATATTCATAAGAGGATTTTGTGTCATCGACAATATTATCAGCAGTTATAAGATCATGAAGTAAGGACATAGGACCTCGCGGTTTCGAGCCAAAGACAAGTTCAAAGGGAGAAAATCCTGTATGTTCGTTGGCGACCTCTCTATATGCAAAGAGAGCCGCGGGTAAAACCCTATCTTAATCCTGAGGATGATCTTCCGTTATCTTACCTAGTAGGTTTTTCAGAGTTCTATTCAAACGTTCCACCATCCCATTGGACATAGGATGATAAATACTACTCAGCGATCTCTCTATCTTCAGAGTCGACATTACTTGAGACATGGTATCCGATATGAGTTGGGTACCATGGTCGGATAATATTTCTGCTGGAAACCCCAGACGAGAAAATATTAACCAAAGAGCATCTGCGACATCAGCAGTAGTTATGCTCTTTAGAGGAACAGCCTCCGGCCAACGTGTGCACATATCAACACACGTCAAAATAAATTGGTGTCCTCTAGCAGACTTTATCTTAAATGGACCAATGATGTCTATCGCCATTTTTTGAAATGGCCGAATGGGAATATCTGCAGCCTGAATAGGGCATCATGGCGTGGACCTCTGGATTTAATCTCTTGACATACTTTACAAGATCGACAATAGATTCGTATGTCCTTATTCACAGCAGGCCAAAAGAAAGATTGAAGAACTCTAGCTTTAGTACGGGAAAAACCCATATGTCCAGCACATTGCGAATCATGAGCGTGCTGTAAGATTTTAACTCTCATATTTATAGGCACAAGGATTTGAGAATGAATGGACTTAGCGGAGTCTTGTACCATACGTACAAGTACGCCATTCTTCATCGTAATCCAAGATTTACGATTAGTATCCTTATTCGGATCACCTTTTGTTGCCAGAGTAAAGAATTTCTTTAGAGTAGGATCATCTTCCTGCTGTTTGATAAAGGAATCGTGGGAAATCTCCAAGGGATCATCTTGGATCTGCGCATCATTATCTTCAGAATGTGAAGATTGTGGCATATTAAGAGCTTGAGCCCTAGTGATTACTGCATTAGCAGATTGCATATTAACATTTTCCCAATTAGAGATTTGCTGTGGAGTGCATTCTTTCACTCCATGAATGCGACCGATGATAAGATCAGCGATCGGATTCGGCAAGAGACATGCTTGCACCTCTCCTGTAAAGAAAGGCGTAGCAATATTGATAATGGCAGTGGAGTACTTCTCCAATGTGCCACCAAATGTTACACATTTGACTATATTGCCTGTAGCTCGAGAAGGATTTACGAGTGATTGCCTCACTCCAATGGTAGTGCACCCCGAATCGAAAAGAATTGATACCGGAGTACCATCTATTAGGCCCCTATTAAAGACAAGAGCACCCCTTCCATTATGCGCAATTGACGCATGGAGAGCGGGAAGCGGGTGACCGCAGCTTAAAGTAGAAACTGTGGTTGGATCGAATAATGTTTTGCATTGCGAACACTCAGATGCTCTAGCAAAATCGAAAGCGGAATTTGCTACACTGTTGGAGTCTTTTTTATCATTATTCTGATTATCGGTGTCGTGGAACTCCTGTTGTGCAGAGTTAGCCTGGTAATACGATTTACCATGTCTTTTGTGTTGTGATCTACCTCGGTTATAATTGTCTCTATAATTATTATTGCCTCTGTTATAACCCCTATTTGGGTTTGAATCATAATATTCATGATCATAATCATCATGCTCGTTATATTGAGTATCCCTGTAATATTGTTTCTTTTGTCTCCATGAAGCACTTGGGTAGTTCCTATAGCTACTCCCTTTCCGAGAATTTCTAACATTATGGGTACCCCTCGCGTGTCGAGGACTATCAGCCCGATTCCAGTTCTTCGAAGAAGAACCCTGATTTGAGTGGTTATCTTGGTTTTGATACTTATTCCAATTAACCTTTTTATCAAATTTATTTTTAGCTCCTTGGAATTTGTGTGAGTAATTCTGATTATATTCTGTTCCCGAAGCAACTGGCATACTCTCTTTAATGTTAGAGTTACTAAGAATCATGTCAGGGTGTGCCGTGGCATACTGGTCACAATATTCTTCCATTTGCTTTATTGTACCAGGTTTACGCTCATGTAAGAACTCTAGGAATGATTTATTTACAGAAGACATGACCTTGTCTCTTAGCAATAAATCCGTAAGACCATCAAATGTTTTCTCTGTTTTGGATAATTCAATCCATCGTGAAAGTGTAATTCGTGCTTTTGAGATGAAATCTGAGAATTCTACACCTACCTCAGGTCTCATTGTTTTAAACAAAAGACGATAACCTTCTTCAGACAGCTGATATCTCTTTATCAAAGCTGCCCTAACAGCATCATAATTATCTTTGTCGGCCTCTTCAACAAAATATATAACTTACTCAGAGACTCCCCTTTTAGATTTTCAGACAACTGATTCACATACTGTGATTTGTCAACATTATGAGATCGACAAGCCCGTTCAAATCTAGAAAGCCAAAATGTTATGTCATCACTGGTAGGGTTAAACGCTGGTACTTTGACCTTGTACACAAAGGGTTTACCATTACCACCAGATGCCTGATTAACATTACTCATACATGTCAATTTTAATTTCTCTAATTCAAACTCATGTTCTCTTATTGCTTTTCTCTCTTCAGCTTCTCTATCTAATCTTTTCTGTTCTGCAGCAGCAGCAGCTTCTAATTTTTTCTGTTCTGCAGCAGCAGCAACTTCTAATTTTTTCTGTTCTGCAGCAGCAGCAACTTCTAATTTTTTCTGTTCTGCAGCAACTTCTAATTTTTTCTGTTCTGCAGCAGCAGCAACTTCTAATTTTTTCTGTTCTGCAGCAACTTCTAATTTTTTCTGTTCTGCAGCAACTTCTAATTTTTTTCAGTCTTATCAAGAGATTTTCCTTGTGCAATGAAATAATCTAATGTAGACATATTGTCTTCTTAAATCAGAAACCTGAAAAAGTAAATAAATTACCCTATTTCACTTTAATGGGAGACAAGTCTATACCATAGACTTAGTCTTAGTCCAAACTTGTATGGTTTATAATAACCAATGATAACTTGAGTACCTGTGGACAACAATAACTGTATCTCAAATACTGTGGGAGACAAGCCTTACAAAGGTCTTGTATACCTCAATGTAATCAAAGATCACTTGAGTACCTGTGGAAAAAATATTTCCCTTTACCAATCACTTTGGGAGACAAGCCTTACAAAGGTCTTGTACATTTTGTTTTATAACAATAACAATCATAAAGTACTGATCTGTACTATACTATCAGTGTATACCACTATACGTCATATGTCAACTAAAGACATTACAAAGGACAAACAAGAAAAGACAATATAAACACATTTGCAGAGATCAAATTAAATTAAATAGGAGAAATGAAAAAAAAATGATCACAGAAACCGTGATGATAACTGCCATAAGATAACAAGACAAATAACGCCACAGTGTATAAACATAAGGGTGTAAAAAACTGAAATGAAAGGAAAGATGAGACCTACAATTATACAAACAAATCAAACAAAACTAAGGAACACAAAATTATTAACAAAAACAACGAAGAAAAGAACACCTCATCACAACTAACAGAAATAGCAGCAAATTGTTGCTAACAAATTTCCAATTAAGAAAATGTGTACCTATAGAATACTAGTACCAGACCAATGTCACTCGGCATACCTTGTACTAGTCACACAGAACATAAACTAATTTAATACATAACAAATAACATGTAAGCATAAATAGCATATAGCATACAATATAATTTATGTCATGAATGGAATGTGTTGCAGGTATAGTGTTGTAAAGCAGGCACAGTTTATTTTATTACTAATAACTTGCCACTTTATTCAGTAATAGATTTAATTTTAAACTATTACACTGTCAATTTTTCTCTGTTGAGCATATGAAGATCCAACGATGAACTATGCACTTTATGTTCAACAACACTGTGATTCTTCTGTACGTTGAGAAATGTCAACAATACTGCTCCAGATATTTTCTACACTTGATACCACTGTCCTGTGTAATACTGTCTGTACAGCGAAAAACTGTCAACAAGCGCTGACCTAGATACAGCATCCTATCGGTAATACAGGTCAAGCTGACATCGACTGTATAGCTGTCCTACTGGTGTTGATGTGTTCAAACAAATGTTCTTTCAGCTGTAAACTGTGATTCTCAACACAAAACTGCGTAAGCTGGACCCAGGAATCTGGCTCGCCACTGTAAAGTTTCTCTTCTTCTTTCCACTCTGTAAAGTGTCAGTCTGTATGCTCTGTAAGGAAGAGTGGTGTGTTGTTGAGATCAGGCATGCCCCCAGTCTACCCAGCTGTAAATAGGTAACTCACCCTAGTCCTGAGTTAGGGAAGGCAAAGGCTCCAGGGGAAGCAGGCCCTAAACTTGGTCACTCCAACCGACGCAGGATGGTGTATGTATGAAGTAGAAGTGTAGAGTGTGATTACCGCGAATGGTGTACTGTTCGTGTGCTGACCAATATAACCACTCATACACTTGTGTCTACAAGGCACCAATGCAGACTGCTGGAATCTTTGTTTACTCAATTTATTCAGACGTACACACTGGGACATACGAGTACATCATGGTATGTTGACATATCAATTTGTAGGTATACATAGCAGATCTGAAGTCATGACACATTCAGAAATAATGGGCAGTACATCAAAAGTTCAATTGTCATGATACATTATGGCCGCATCCCCCTATCTGACTAAACGCGTCAGTGAAGGCAGATCGATAAATAACTAAAGTTACTTGACGTCCATAGTTTGTAGCATATATTATGAAACCACGAAAGAGGGGGTTTCTAGCAAGATTGAGATCTCCCTGTCACTGTCCGATAATAGGATAAATAATCTGTTCTCTTGGCAGTGATCAAAACATATGATGACCGAAATCTAACATGGCCGCCTCCCTGAGTTGTCGTTCACTCATTCATAGGAAGGAGAATATAAGCCAGAGTTAATTTATAATGGGTATATAAATGATTTCATAAATGTTCCCATACAGCTCTACGGTGATCAGGTTAATTCACGTAGCCATAACCGCTGCAGGAAAGTCTGTCATCTTCGTCGATACAAAACACGACCCTAGCGATACGAAGCACAATGTTCCATCTAGGTCGAATCGACATGAGATCATCAATATAGGGTCTGGCAATACATGGAGTCCGAATTATACATTGTACCGTACCTTAGGAGAGTCTCTAACATAAACTATAGTAGAGATACCATCTCCTTTAGAAGAAAACCACTTCATGAATCATATTTCCTTAAGAATCTACCAGCCCTTTGAAAAGTGCGTACCCGCCATTATCACGGTACATCGGAACTCATCACGACTTGTCAAGACAACTCATACTTCCGCTAGACCGGAATAACAAGAATCTAGTCCCTCCTACCCATCCAAAATATACAATATAGGACTGATTCTACTTGTACTAATAATATGTAATACATATGAATTCAGGCCATAAACACAATAAGCAAATTAATATATTTTCTGGCCCTAAAAAATAAGTACAAACGTAAGCGCAATATCCTTGCGCCGGATCAATATCCAGAACGATTACTCCTATAATCAAAAGTGTGAATCAAACATGGATTCTCTCGCTTTTACCATAGACAGCATTTTCATACACAAATGAATGAATGTCTATATTTTTCCCATATTAAATAGCCATATCGATTTTTGTAATATGTGCGTCAAAATATGCACGCAACAAGGGTCTTATAGAACAATTTCTGGTTTTCTTGTGCATCTTTTTCTAGCTTTTCTCCAAATTCTTCCCAGGACTTCTGTTTTGCTGCTAGCACTTTGTTCTTTGCTTCTGTTCTGAGTGTCACATATTCTCTATATTTTTCCATTTGTCCTGTTGTGTTTTTAGCTCCTAAGTATTGTTTCCATTCCATTTTCTTCTCTCTTATTTTCTCTTTGACTTCCTCTGTCCACAAGGTGTCCTCTTTCTCTGGTTCCCAAGTCGGACTTCACCGCATGCTTCTGCAGCAGCTGTCTTTATGATATCCTTGAATTTATTCCAGAGGGTTTCCAAGTCATCAGGTCGTTCTTCTGTGTTGCTCACTGCTGTAGCAATAAGCCCCTGATATCTGGTCTTAATTTCTGGCTCTCTCAGCATGTAGGTCCTAATGCTCATTTCTCCTGCTCGTTTACTTGATTTCTTGCGTGATGTTGGGCAGTTCCTAGGCTGAGCAACTCTTTCAGTTGTTCGTTTGATTGTTAGCAGGTAGTGATCACTTCCAATCTCTGGCCCCCTCCAGACTCTTGCATCTCGGACATATCTGAATGAGCTTCTCCGAACAATGGCATAGTCGATCACTGACTTCTCATTCTTGGTTGGTTCACATCTAGTGTATGCATGTATGCGCTTATGGGGGAACTTTGTGTTTGTAATGATCAGATTCTGCTCACTGCAGAATCTAAGGAGTCGCTTTCCATTGTCATTGAGAGTATCTTCTCCATATCTTCCGATAACTCCACCCCATCTAGCATGGTCATTTCCAACTCTGGCATTAAAATCTCCGAGCATAATAACTTCATCTAGGCAGTCATCCACTGTCCTTTGAAGCAGCTCGAAGAATTCCTCCTTGACCTCTGCTCTCTCATCCTCATTTGGCCCATACACTATGACCAGGTTGACTATGGTTTCTCCTTCTTTTAGTTTTACAACCATAATGCGCTCCGAGACAAAGTTCCATCCCTTGATACTATCTTTTTGATTTTGGGCCACAATGCAACCCACGCCCCCTTTAGCTCTTTCAGATATGGGTACACCACTGTAGAGCAACATGTTGCCATCGAGATCCATGACTCCTTGTCCTTTTTTCTTTGTTTCCGTTATAGCCAGGATTTCTAGTTTTGCTTTCCTCATCTCTTCCACCAGCTCCTCTTCCTTCCCATTTATACTTCTTGTGTTCCAAGTTCCATAAGTCGTAGTCCGTAGTCCGTTCCAGTTCGTCGCCTTTAGAATCAGTCCGGTTTTCTCTCTTGTAGTTCGCGTAATCATGATTTAAAGCAAACAGGTGATTGGCCTGTTGTGCCTTTGCATGTTGGAGGGGCTGCCTCCTTACGGCCTCCATGCAGGCCGCCCTCCTCCTTTTTCATCCGGGCTTGGGACCGGCATAGGCGGAGTTAATTTATTTAAACACACTATGTTTTGTATTTTTCTTGTTCATTATATAAAGTAAACTACAAAAGGAATTATTTCATTCAGATATGACATCTTTATTTCCATTTTTTTGCTTTGTATTTTTATGACGTCATTAGTTTTAGCGCACATAAGTGAGAATCATCATCATCAGTTGCCATCTCCACAACGAAGGTTGGCTGTAATGGATCTCCAACATCTTCTGTCTCTTGTCTTGGTGGTGCACTCTGATAGACTCTTTCTTGTCCATCTCTTGATGTTATCTTCCCACTTATAGCGCTGTCTTCCCCTTGCACGTTTGCCTTCAACTCTCTAATTCTATTATGGTCTTCTGCAAGGTGTTATGCCTTTTTATGTGGCCAAAGTATTTTAGCTGCCGAATTTTGATCTCCCTCATTAGTTCTCTTTTCATACCTAGATTTTCTAGGACCTCCTTATTTGTTTTCTTCTCTTTCCATGAGATGCGCCCCATTCTTCTATATATCCACATTTCAAGAGCCTCAATTCTTTCTTCCAATTGCTTATTCATTGTCCACGTTTCTACACCATACAGTAGTGCAAAATATATATAACATTTTATGATCCTCAGTTTTAATTTGTGAGTTAACTGTTTAGATGTCAGTATATGTTTCATGTTGTTGAATGTAGCTTTGGCCATTCCTATTCTCTTCTTGATTTCTATTTCACATCTGTCTTCTTCTGTTATTATATGACCAAGATATGAGAAGCTCTTGACTTGTTCCAGGATTTTCCCATTTATGCTTATCTTTAATATAGGCTTATCGTCTGTTTTGCTAATTATCATAGTTTTTGTTTTCTCAGTACTAATGTCCAATCCATATTCATGACTTATACTGTTCACTTGCTTCACTAGTTCTTGTAACTCCTGTTCGCTTTCAGCTAACAACACGGTATCATCTGCATATCTAAGGTTGTTTATTGACCTTCCACTGATGTTCAGTCCTGGCATTTCCTGTATCTGTTTGAACATTTTTTCTGTGTATAGATTAAATAGGCAGGGGGACAGCACACAACCTTGTCTGACACCTCTTTTTATGTCTATGTATGGTGAATAATTCCTTCCAGATCTTACTGTGGCAGTTTGCTCCCAATAAAGGTTACTGAGTATTCTTATATCTTTTCCATCAATACCTATGTCTTCGAGGCATTCAATTATTTTCTCATGATGGACTCTGTCAAAAGCCTTCTTATAGTCAATGAAGCACATATACATACTTTTTTGGACCTCTGTATATTTTTCTGCTAATATTCTTAGGCAAAATATTGCCTCTCTTGTTCAGTCTAAAACCGAACCGGTCTTCTTGGATTTCGCTGTCTGCTTTACTTTTTAGTGAGAATAGTGTATTATTCATCACATGTCATCATTTTGTTAATTCCGCTTTCTTTTCACGTACGTTTCACGCATGTAATGAAATGTGAGTAGGCCTATTGTAGAAAATAATGCACTATAAAAAAAACCTGCCCCCTCACTCGTTTCTACTCGATCATACGTTCATTCATACATTTAGTAAGTTCTCAATATAGTTATAATTTGTCATTTTATCCTCACCACTTTTGGGGGGGGGGGGGGGGGGGGGGGGAGTATCCCGTTCGGTTTTTGATGGGTTATAATTGGGATATATAGT